>BMAU01009816.1:0-468400 GCA_019973935.1 Trichonephila clavipes | reverse complement strand
AGTTAAAAAATTGATTTATATATATTTAAATATATAGATCGATAGAATAAATGAATAAATAGAATGATGAATAAACAGTAACAAACAAAAATAATACTCCAGCACCAGATATAGAAAGGAAAATGGAAAATTGCAAAGAAAATCGCTTTCTATCTTGCCACTTAATATTGTGTTTCTGTCATATGTATATACATATTTATATGAATTCTAATTATTTATTAAAAAATAACTGAAATAAAAATTTACTTTGTTGTCCTAAGTAGGAATTGATTTCAAAAAGAAATTATATTACTTGTTGTCAAGAGCTTTCGACAATTTGACTGCCAAAGTCCGCTTTAAATATAAGAGTAACTTGTTCACACATTTTCTCAAAAACTCACAATGATATATAACCGGAAAAAAAATCAAGAAGAAATTTTTAAAACACAAAAGCAGTAAATTAATGCATTGTACTTACCCCACCAGTCGTATTACTCCTCCATCTTTCTTTGTCATGTTTTTTATGAAATCTGCCATGTTCTTGCATAAATAAAAAATAAAATCCAAAATTATTTCTGCAACACAATATTTGTACTCTTTTAGAATTTACAAATAACAACTATTGAAAGGAAGAGCAAAGTCATTTCACTAAAAAATTTCATTTCTATTGGATGTGATCATGAAATATTCTACAATAACTACAATTATATACACACTACATATGATTTTGTTTTTTTTAAACACTCTTCATAATTCTTTGAATTATTAAAGTGAATTACTGTATTTCTCATATATGTTGAAGTCGAACCTACGGATTCAAAATTTTTAATGATTTCCTTTAGTTCTTAATCATATTAAAACATAAAATGAAAAAAAAATTAAGCATGAATTTTTGAACTGATTTATGAACGCAAATCTAAAATAATTTAACTTGATAACACAAATATTTTCTTAAAATGTACTCTAGATAGTATTTCAGCTGTGTATTTTTTGTATACAAATGATTAAAATAATTTAAAGCTAATATGTATTTTTTATTATGAAAACAAAAGTACAAAAGTTCATAATTTCGTATTTTTTCTCAAAAGATTTTTTTTTCACTAAAAAACAATTTTAAAAATATAAACAATTATTTTGATAAAAATAAATCACACTAAGAATATCTTCTACTAAGGTACAGTTAAACCTATTTTTGTGCGGTAGATAGGGATTGCATAAAAAAAAATGGTACAAAAATGTATTCGAAAATTTCATAAATACTTACATATAACAAACAATTTTGTCGACATTCTACAAAACACTTTTTTTATGCGGTGGAAAGGGACCGCATAAAAAAGTCACACTTAAAAAATATGTCAATTATTTCAGAAATTTACGGGAAAGTACTTCCAAACAAAGTAAATAATTAAATTCCGCATGAAAACATTTTTAAAACATTTGATTTCTCAATGTATTGTATCCGCGAGCCTTCACTAATCCTCTTGGTGTAAATTGCTTTCTTTTAAATATTAGTCTATTGAAAACTTTCTCCCGAAGAAGATACGGTTTATGTAAATGAAGAATTATATTTAAGCATTAACATTTAGGTACGCGAAGATAGTGGTTAGTGAAAAGTGGCTGAGAGTTACTCGACGATTTATTGCTGAATGATCCAAAATTGTTAATTAAATATTTAGTCAATAAAGTTATAATGGAATAATAACGACCAGAGAGAGGTTGAACAACTGAGAACGGAGTTACGGCACTTTAGACCGTAGATAACCAAAGCATTCCAAAAGCAAGTTAATTGAATTATAATTAAATATTAAGTATCCTTTTTCTGCCGTATATTTGCTCCTATACTTAGAAGTGTGCATTTCCTACCCTGGGTTGTTAAATTAAGTTAATGAACAATAAATTAAAACTGTATTGGCTAAGACTGATCTTTATTCTAACCCCCAAACACCGATAAACCCGAGATATCACTGCTACTCATCGTAATCCAAAGCACGCATCTTCCTGTGATAATTTAGTTCAAAATCGCTTTCGTCACTTGAAGGTACAATTTCAATTGATTTTTTTTTCAATTGATAATTTTTTGTGGCGACGGTTGGTTGGTCAGCTTCTTGTGAACGTCACGATACCCAGATCTGCATGATCGAAGCTCTTTTTGAAATTTCATACTCCTTTCGGAATTCGTATCTATTTTAAGAAAATGCTTTTCTGATTTGTTGGAAAGCTAAATCCCAGCATATATTGTATCTACTCTCAAAGAATCCGGTCCTTCTCATGTCTGTCTTTATAATCTACCAAATTCTTGATAATGTCATTGTCATTGAAAGTTTCATCTTCAATAAAGTTCATGCTGCTATCGCGATGCGAGAAAGCAATGGGACGTGCATTGTCGAGAAAACGCTTATAAACAATTAACAGAGAGTCTTGAAGTGTATATATGTTCACTGAGATAGAAAATACCTTATAGTGGCACTAAAATCGATGAAATTCATACACCGCATAAAAAAAGACCGCACAAAAAATCGTACAAAAGTAAAATCTCACACAAATAAAATCCCATAAAAAAATGATCGCACAAAAACAGATTCTACTGTATGATGAGAAAGGGATGCCAATTCGAGAGTCAAACTTGTCACTTAAGGTACCCGACTACCCTAAAATGCTAACTTTTTTTAAGAAATTGACAATTTTTTTATGATTTTATTTTATATGCCATCTTATTAGCTTTATAAAAATACCAATTCTTTTATTTTCCATTCACTAAAACAGAAACTACAAGTGTTTTGGTAAAAGCAGATGCCAGTACTTAAAGATAACTTAAAATGCGGTTTACTCGAAAAGTTCAAACGGGGACAGCGATGGCTCAAAAGGTTTTTTAAATAATTTGCTTACATTTTTTGTGTATGTTTTGTATAACAATAGAAGTGTTTTTTCAACCTTCAGATTTATCACAATCACTATTTTATTACAAAATTTACAATTCTTTACGTAAATAAAATCACTGACTTTTTTATGCAGTTTCATATAATCACTAAGATAAAGTGCTCTAGTTTTTGTAAAATTTAAAATATTTCTTATCTTAAAGGTCACTTCAAAAAAGAATAGCAAAGCAATAAATTAAAATTGAAAAATTGAGAATTTGCTCATTTACTATTTGTACATAGCGGGCCCGGCTTATGTAATTTTTACCCATCTTTCCCCATTTTAGTAGTAATAATTTATTTTTTTCTTCTTAAATTTAAGCTTTTTTTCTTTAAATGTATTAAATATATCTAAAAACCCTTTTTAAAGAAAAACTGTCGCAAGTAGTTGGATACCTTAACAGAAAAATTAAATAGCCCACATTTTGCTTCAGAGTTAGATTGATTTTAATAAGCTGAGTTTAATAAAGAGTGTCAGAGTTTATTAAACTTCACAGTTTATTAAACTGACAGTCAATCTTCTAATTAAGGCCGTTCAAAGTCCCTATTAAAAAGTTTAAAGTGAACTGAAAAACAGTCCGGTTCTGATAATTTTTGTCGACAACTGCATACGGCAGCGATTTTCAAACTGTGGAGCGCATTCCCTGGGGAAGGGGTGAAAACTTTATGTGGTGGTGCGAGTGTATCGGAAAAGTTGAAACTAAAATATTATTTAAGAAAATATTAATTTACTATAACTTACTTATAAAAGTAATAAATGCAAAATTTGTACGGTTTATTATTAAGGGGTGTTGGAAAGCTAAAATCTTATTTTTTTGACAATTTGAGATTTTTACATTTGAAAATTGTATAGATTTTAACCTTTTTAAAAATACCTTACTTGAACCTCTAGGGTATTTAGAAGCCCTTAAAACGTATTTTTAAATAATCGTTGAATTTGGGCCACGCCCATTTTAATGGCGAAAATTGTAAACAAATTACTTTGTTTTTGCTTAATAGTGTAACGACTGATATGAACCAAAACATGTATCTTTTATTTTAAATTGAGCCTTTTATTTTTTATTTCCCAGTCGATTAGAAGTCTCACTGTATACTTTAAAATCAATTTATCTCAACATGTAAATTTTAATGTGCGATGTACCTTTTCTGAGAAACTACTGTTCACAGGTATGTAAATTTTTTATGAATTATTTGTAATGATGGCTAATATATACTAAAATGAGCTTTTTTTAAAACACTCAAAAATTTAATTTTTACAAATTTTTTAAGTAAAAAATGGGTCTTTATTCGCAATGTTTGATAAAATATTTCATAATTTCTTAAAAAAATTCAAAATTAGCTAAAATCTTATTTTAGTATAATAAGAGAGATGTACTTTAATAGTATGAAAAATTTCAAGCATGTACATAAAACAGATTTTGGGAAAAGGTACATCGAAACAGCCAATTTAACATTGTCAGTATAGAGAGAGAGAGAGGTTTCCAACACCCTTTAAGGTCGTATCGAAGATTCAGCATGAAATTACATTATTATTGCATTCAATACATTGCTATTGTATGGGAAGGGAGAGATGAAAATTATTATTGAAAATTGAGTCGCAAATATTGAAAGTTTGAGAAGCGCATGCCTACGGACAAACATTTGTTCAATGAGAAGATATTTATCAAAAGTTTGACTTTATGATGTGTTCGGTACCTTATAGAATATCAACAAAAAGTACACTAGAAGCAAAACTTTTCCTAAAATTGAAAATGTAATACAGGAATTTAACTTCATGTGATTTTGTTTAATTCGCACCAGAATACTATACATCTATAGGATGTGAGGTATAAATGTAAAAATTGTAAAGTATTTAATGTTTTTTTTTTGGTTTTCCAAAAATGTTTTTGATATTGAGAGACTCGACCATATTTTAAAACGAATAGATATCCGACTACGAGGAAAGTTTTTATAAAAGAAATTGTGAGATATGTTGTGATTTCCAAATTTATTTAAAAAATTATATGAAGAAAAATCTATAAATGAAAAAAAACTAATTATTTTAATATCAAGACGGAAAGAAACTGCTCAACATTTATAAAAAATTACATATACATGGCTTATTCTGAACAAAATGCTTTGAATGGTCTTTCACTTTTTGAACATTTGCATGAGATATTACTATACATTTTTTTAAATGACGAAAGATTAGAGATATAGCAATTTGATTTATATAAATGCTTGTAAAATTTGTAAAAATACCAATATTTCTAAATTAGCAGATCAATAAAATTCTAATATTGCGTACAATGTTCAAAAAAAAAAATTTCAGTTAATAATCTTCACCGCGTTTCAGCATTCTCTGATCCTATTTTAAGTTTACGAAGAAATAAAAACGCTTTTTGCATAAAACGTTGTATTAAGGGAGAAATGGCATCCACTCGTAATGAAACAGTTTTGTAAAGTCAAAAGAAAACCCTGGTATTTTTATAAAGCTAACCCTCCCGCTTCACTGGGTATTTCATGATGCTATATGAATATATAGATACTGTTTATATGTATTATAAATAATTGATCAACGTATATGAATTATTGATTACAAATTATCATTAAGAATTCGATTATACTGAAAAATATTCTTATAATTCTTGATTTAAAAATAACAGAACTTCCAAATAGTAATTTCTAAAACTAAAGTAGAATTGTCTTTTTTTCTCTCGTAACCCCCTCCCAAATGGATTTCCACAAAACCTATTTTTAGTGGATCTATGTTCAATAAAATAAAGTCTAATCTGAAATTTTCAAGTCTAAATCTAATAGATCGAAAACGGAAATTTTTTTTATGCATAAGCTCCAGTAACCTTTGAGACTCAATTTCTGTAAGACCCCTTCAACAAACTCGTTCAATTCAACGACAAAGATATACATACCAAATTTCATTACAATAGGTCCAGTAGTTCGAAAACGGATATTTTTTTTTGTTATCAATATGCCGTTATAAATTTCAAGAATTAAAAAAAAGGGATGCATGTCATTTTACCAATGTTTAAATAATATTGTTTTTGCTAAAAACACTGGGTATCTAAAATTTATTCATGTTTCAACTTTTAATTCAACTGGGTTTTTTAGAAAATAGTCAAGTATTTCAAAATAAATCTTACTCCTGTGGTGAGCTTGTACATACGGATCAGGTAATTTTCTCGTGGCATGGAAGGAACACCTTGCAATATCCAATAATCGTCATTCCTTTCAGAGTACCTGGAAAACAAACTTCAGGAATTTAACCATGCGAGGAGAAATGAAGCTTTGGAATTATATTGAGTTCTTAGCATATGTGTAATCAATTCTTAAAATTATTGTAACGTTGTTTTTCCCCCTAGAATACATCATATACCTCAAAGCCCTTCTTTAAAAAATATGTTATTTCATCAATACAAATTCATAGCTCAAGTTCTGAAAGTTTAAAAATAGAAATAACCTCAGAAAAATTTTAATTGTTAGCATATACACTCAAAATTCTGTTAAGACAATCAAACTTACTGAAAACTATTTTAAAAGTTTTTGACCAATTTATGAAATTAAATGGAAAAATATCACTTGTGATATTTTTAAGTAAAAAAATCGAGGATTTTATGCTATTAGTCTCAAAGAGCAAAACAGTTCCTTAAGATCGATGAATATTGTGGAAAAATAATCCTTAGAAATACAGGGTACCGCAGCAAAATTAGCAAAATAAATCCCAGTAGGCTTTTACACCTTCTACAGCACTCAGACACAACTGTTAGTATCTAAAAGTGCAAATACGTAATATTACGAATATTAAGATTATTCGCAAGCACTCAGTCGATCCTAGCAACTAATTTCTAATCGACTCTTCAACGGTCAAAACAATACTGACCCAGTTTTAGAGAGCAACTCCTATTTATCGGTTGAATTTTCCCGAAAGATTCGTAAGCATCATACACCTTGATATAAATAGATTTCTCCATTAATTTCCAGAAGCATCCATATGGTCACCAACTCACTGTAACGTCGCTTCTCCAAACATCAACATCTAGTCGGCATCTTTGTGGACCCGACAACCACACGTGCATCTTTCAGCTGCAACGCAACCCCTTTTTGACCCCCGAGGAATCTAGCTCGTCGACCGGAAGATGAGGGGAGAGATGCTTTGAACTTGCACGGGAGCGGTAACCAACGAATCCTCCTCTCACAAAATATTGGATTCTAACAATCTATAATTAACTTTAATAACTTTAATGTATCATTTAGTAAATAATTTTCAATAGTTGTGACGTAAATAAATTCCATATTTTAATTAACGAAGAATACGCTACCGTTATTCTTTCAAACGTTACAGCTTAGAGTTTTGGTGGCAGCGGTGGGATAAAAAGTTAGCATTCAGGACCCGTGAGAGGAGGACATTTTGGGTTTTTACGGACGGACCGCAACGCAGGGAGAAAAAGACATCTTCGGAAGCCGTGCTGCAATTGAATTCAGCTTAGGAGAGGGAGAGCGTCCTGCTCAAAGAAGATCAAACTGATCTATAGTGTTAACGGCGAGAGTGTCCGAAGGGAAAGCGATTTTCGGAAGCCGTGCTGCAAATGAATTCATCTTTGAAGCCATGCCACGAGTGAATTCAAGGCTGGTCAAACTGACCACACTTATTGTTAAGGGAGAAAGATTCAAGAATTGTCAAAAGGACCATTATTCACACGGAAGAGTTCAAAACCACTAGTGCCATATTACTGCACATAATTTGCTTCTGACAGCAAGCTGAGTACTTCAAATGGGTGAGTACTGTTATATTTTTTAGTTGCAAACTGCATATTGTATTAGGAATTTTGGTTAAAATATTCTTTACAAATTTTGAAATTCTTAGTGTTTTTTCTTGCATGGGAACAGTGTTATTTTGTTTCTAGAGAATTGTAATTGTATTTCAAGCATTGTGGGCAAATTTAGCTTAAGATTTATTGTGTTTTAAGTCTCTTGAATTTTTTTAGTGTTAAGTTTTTCTTTGTGTATTTCTGTGTTTGCATGGGACCAGTGTTATTGTATTAATAGAGAATAGTAATAATAGTGCAAAATTTAGCGTGACATTTATTTGATATTGTTTAAAAAATGGCTTTCCTTGGTAAAGGGAAAAAGCAAGACATGTTGCAACTTGCTGAGGAATTAGGAATAAATGTCACTTTAAATATGACTGTCCCTAGCATAAAAATTGCAATCCCTAACAGTGAAGGTTATGAAGAGGAATTTGTTAAAAATCTGTATGAGACTATCATTGCAAACGGAAAAGATTGGAGGAGTTAGAAACGGCTGAAAAAATGAGATTGGAAGAGTTAGAAAGGGCTGAAAAAATAAGATTGGAGGAGTTAGTAAAGGAGCAGGCATTAAAAGAGAAAGAATTACAGCTGAAATTTGATTTAGAAAGGTTTAAAATAGAATCCAAATTTAGGGTAAACGATGAATCAAACGATTCTACAAATGCATGTTCTGTAACCTCTAATTTAAACTTAAAAAAATTGATCCCAGATTTCGATCCTAAGCAGTCAGATATTAGTTTATATCTAGTGATCTTTGAACGCCAGGCTAAAAGGGCGTCAATAGAAAAGAAAGAGTGGGTGGGGCAATTTTTGGGTTTGTTACCCCTAGAGATCGTACAATTTATTGCTCGCGAACCGAAGGAACAAGCCGAAAATTACGATTATGTAAAGAAATTATTACTTAAAAGATTCAAGTTAAGTCCGGAGGTCTTTCGGCAAAAATTTGTCCAACACCAGAAAAAATCCGATAGCACCTGGAAGGATTTCACTTTTGAAATTACGAATTATCTAGATGAGTGGCTGATTGGCTTATATATATAGAAATAAATACCTTTCAAGATCTTAAAGATCTAATGGTGGTAGATCAATTAAAAAAACGCGCCAATGCTAGTATGAAAGATCAATTTTTAGATAATTGGGCAAACCTTAAATCAGCTACTCAAATAGCAGAACTCTTTGATAATTATGAGGACGTCCGAAAGGTAAATTCGAAACCCATGGATAGGTGGGGCAGAAATGATAAAATTTTGACATACTCAGGGGGTCAAGGAAAAAGAAAATAGATTTGGGAAAACTTCCCCCAGATTAGGAGCTTCTGTTCCGGAGAGTACTAGAGAGAGAAGTTTTGAAAAACGCGTGATACAAAGATGTTATCATTGCAATATGCCTGGACATATAAAAGCCGGTTGCCCTAAATTAATAAAAAACAAAACGACGGAAACTCTCAATAATATTGAAGGAAATGTAAACCCGGATTTTCGTAATTCATATACAACAAAGGGCTCTGTGAATGGGGTCACGAGATAGACATTCTTAGAGATACGGGAGCGACAATAGATTTAGTATGTGCAAAATACATAAATCCTTCTTCTTTCTCTGATGAAAATGTTTGGGTAAAACAACCGTTAAGCCCAGAATTAGTTTGTTTACCTTTGGCGGTCGTGGAAATTTCCGGAAATTTTGGAACGGTGCAAACTAAGGCAGCGGTTTGTGGAAATCACTTAAATCAACACGGTCGATATTTGCTTGGAAATAAAACGGCCGAGCTAATAAAAGGAAATTTAGGCTATAAATTCCTGCCAGTCGAAATATTGAATGCTGTCCAAACAAGGTCTCAAGTCAAAGCGGCTAGAGAAGAAAGGGGAATAGATAGTGGTGATGCTAAAAAAGGGGAAGATGAGGTTATAATTGTTTCTTCGGATTCAGAGGACGAAATTTTAATACCTGCTATCCAGGAATATGTTCCGGAATTAGCGCTGTTAAGGGTTACGCGAGAAAATTTAATCAATGCTCAAAAAAATAGCGAGGAGATTAAATCCTTATACGAACAGGCAGCCAGTCAAGTGCAGGTTACCAATCAGGTTTATTTGCTAGAGAAGGAATTATTGGTCAAAAATCGTGAAGATAAGTTAGGTAACGTGGTGAAGTTAATAGTAGTGCCGGAAGAGTTGCGCGACCCCATTAAATCCTTGTGTCATGAGGGAACATCTGCACACCTGGGAATTACGAAATCCAAAGACAAATTAAACCGATATTTTTACTGGCCGAATTGCTATAGAGATATGGAACAGTTTGTAAAAACTTGCGATCAGTGTCAGAGGGCTGGGAAGCCCAATGATAAAAAAGAAAAGCTCCACTAAAATTGGTCCCTGTTATTCAGGACGTTTTTACTAAACTAAATATTGATGCATGTGGGCCTCTCCCGATCACATCTAAAGGGAATCGATATCTTATCACGGCCATTTGCATGTCATCAAAATTCCCTGAAGCTATTCCGGTGTCTGATATTAGTTCCGTTAGTGTCACAGATGCGCTGTTAAACATCTTTAGTCGGATGGGGTTTCCCCGTGAAATACAATGTGACCAGGGTACTTCTTTTACTAGTGCTCTGACTACCGAGTTTTTTGAAAGATTCGGAATACTTGTCAGGCATAGTTCTGTGTATCATCCACAGAGTAACCCTGTTGAGCGATTTCATCGAACGTTGAAACGACTCTTACGAGTCTTATGTTTAGATGCAGGCTCCGAATGGTACAAACATCTTCCGTCAATTCTTTTAGCGTTACGGACTGTATCTCACGAAATTACAGGGTATACACCGTCAGAGTTGGTGTATGGGAAAAATTTGTGAACCCCAGAGACGTTGGTAATGGAACATTGGATGGAACCGGAAGAAGAAGGTGATCTCGTCACTGAATATATGTTTAAGTTAATAAATAGATTAAAAAGATGTCAAGAAGTATAGCTATAAATAAAATGGAGGAAATGCAAGTTAAGCGGAAAACTTGGTATGATAAAAACGCAGTAAAACGTGAATTTAAGGATGGGGATTTAGTCCTAGTGTTAGCTACATCCAGAGCAAATAAATTAGCAGTGCAGTGGATAGGTCCTGGGACAATTTTAAATAAAATTTCGGAAACGAACTATTTAGTCGAAATCCCCGACAGACGCGAAACATCTCAAATCTATCATATAAATATGCTAAAACCATATTACAAAAGGCCAGAACACATTAACGTAATTATTAATGATGAAACAAAAAACTCTCTCGCAGACCAGGAATTAGAAATCCCATACTTAGAAAACAATTCTCTCGTTTATGATTTCGAGGACGTAATCCAGGCTAGCGAGTTGAACAAACATCTTCACGACAAACAAATGGATCGACTGCGCGAATTATTAAGTAAATACTCTAAATGTTTTTCAAACAATCCCGGTTTAACTAATATGGTTGAACACGAAATCCAGTTAGTTAGCGATCAACCAGTTAGGACGAAGCCCTATCGAATGTCGCACCGACAAAATGAAATCTTAAAAAACGAAATTAACCGAATGTTAAAATTAGGAATCATTGAGGTAGGAGAATCGGATTACATGTCCCCTATGATTTTAGTTGAGGTAGCTGGGAAAGAACCTCTTCCATGTATAGATTACAGAAAATTAAACGGGATCATTAGAACGGAATATTTTCCTCTTGCGAATATCGAAGAACGCGTAGAAAAAGTATCGGCGGCTAAATTTATTACCGTCTTTGACTTATCTAAGGGATATTGGCAAATACCTTTGAGTAAAACAGCACAGCGATACGCAGCCTTCTGTACTGGCTTTGGTACATACAGACCCCTAAGGATGAGTTGCGGATTAAAGAATGCTCCATATTTCTTTAGTAAACTCATGGCTGAATTACTTAACGGACTAGAGGATTTCGTTGTCCCGTATCTAGACGATATCGCAATTTTCTCAGATACTTGGGAGTCGCACATTAAACATATGGAAACGGTTCTGCAGAGAATAAAGAGAGCTAAGTTAACGATAAAACCTTCAAAGTGTAAGTTTGCGCAACAAAATGTCAAATTTTTGGGTCACATTGTGGGTCAGGGTTTTCGCACCCCTTCCGAGGTCAAAGTTCAGGATGTTCTAGAGTTCCCTACCCCTCGCACGAAAACTCGAATACGTGCCTTCTTAGGTTTAGCGGGTTATTACCAAAAACATATAAATCTGTTCTCGGTAATCGCTGCTCCGTTGATGGACGCGTTGAAGGGAAGAGCAAAGAAGGGAGAAATTACGTGGACGACCGAGTGAGAAAACGCATTTCGAGAAATAAAAGGGAAACTAATTGATAAGCCCGTCTTGTACGCACCAAATTTTGAACGAGAATTCATTGTTCAAAGGGACGCTTCAAACGCAGGTATGGGAGCAGTTTTAACCCAATTAACTGAACAAGGTGAGGAGCATCCAATCCTTTACCTGATTAAGAAATTTTCAGAGGTAGAGAAGCGTTATTGTACGACGGAGAAGGAATGTGCTAGTATTGTTTTCGCAATTAAAAGGTTACATTATTACTTAGATGGAAATTCATTTTTAGTTATGACCGACCACAACCTGTTGGTGTGGTTGAATAGAAACGTTAGTTATAACCCTAGATTGATGCGATGGGCTTTGGCTTTGCAACCATATAATTTTAGAATTGTACATCGGTCGGGTAAAAGTCACAAAAATGCAGATAGTCTCAGCAGATCGGTGATAGATAATTAGGAATTGTTAACAATGTTCTCTTGCTCATGAATCATAATTGTTGCTTATAATGTTTTTTTTTAGTTAAAGGTTAATAATTGTATTAATTTTATTTATTTACTAGTACTGTATATCATATCGAATGGAGATGCGTGTCAAAAGATAAAGCCATGAAAAGCAAATGTATTAATATGCTTAATTTTGTGTATAGGGTTTTAAAATATACATGAGTATTTAGTTTACGCAAGAGGCATATTGTGAAAAATATTTTGTGTGTAAGGTTGTACACTTCGCATATCATATCAACACATGTCGTTAGTATAATTTTTATTAAGTATTGTGGCGAAGAATATTTTAAGTGCAAGGTGTTACCCTAGCATTTGATATAACATGTTGTTAGTACACTGGCCTCAAAAAGTTAAGGTACAACATGTTTTTCGAAGCTCACCATAAAAAATGGCAGTAACAATAAAATGCATAGTTTACATGAATGATAATAACGAACTTTAAAAACATTAATGCAAAAACGATTGTTACAACTTTTATTTTATAGAAAAGAACGTATATTTATGAGTGAGAGAAAAATATGCAAATATCAAGCTTTCGTACTTTTTGTGTGTAAATATTTTTTGTGTAAGTTGTGTTGATTTTCAACAGTTGTTGGCAGTTTCGGTGACAATAGTCAATAGAGTTTAGAAAATGTCTCAGAGACGTCGTTTACCCAATTCGTTAAGGTGGCGGGCAGTTGGATGGATGGAAATGGGATTGTCGCAGGCTGATGCTGCTAGACGTCTCAATGTGTCTCGTAGTGTTGTTCAGCGACTTTGGAATCAATACCAATCCGATTCTGTGTCCAGAAGACCTGTTCCAGGCCGACCACGAGCTACAACACCTGCAGAAGACCGTTTTCTAGCTCTTTCGGCACGAAGGAGAAGAACCACTACTGTGCCGCAGCTCGTTGCAGACCACTTTCAAGCATCAGGAAGAAGAATCTCCGCTACTACGGTGCGAAATCGTCTTCACAATGCAGGTCTGTATGCAAGAAGACCAGTTGTGTGCGTTCCCCTCAACGGATGGCAGCGAAGGAACCGCTTATGCTGGGCAAGAGAACATGTTTCTTGGACACAGCAACAATGGGCTTCTGTGCTGTTCACAGACGAGTCCAGATTTACAATGGAGAGTGATTCAGGGCGTCTACTGATCTGGAGGGAACAGCGCACTTACCATCAATCCAACACTGTTGAAAGACACAGTTATAGAGGTGGTGGAACCCTGGTTTGGGCAGGGATCTCGCTCGGTGGCCACACTGACCTGCATGTGTTCCATGGAGGAACCGTAACTGGTCTTATATATCGGGATGAGATCCTTGATCCATATTTCCGCCCATATTCTGCTGCTATTGGTAACGACTTCATTCTGATGGATGATAATGCACGACCTCACCGAGCTCGGATTGTTGAGGAGTATCTGGAGGATAACGATTTGGAACGAATGGAATGGCCAGCTTGATCTCGACCTGAATCCGATAGAACATCTTTGGCACTATCTTGGCAGAGAGGTTGCTGCTTTTAAATCCTCCTCCAAGGTCGTTACATGAGCTGAAACAAGGCTTACTCTGTGTCTGGTCTTCGCTTCCCTATTCCGGTGTCCGACAACTTAATAAACAGCATGGGAAATCGATGCCGCCAATGCATTCAAGTTAGGGGTGGACATTCCTTATTAGAACCCATTTTTGTATTGTGTTTTTGCCATTTTACCATATAACACTGTGATGTGCTGTTTTCTCCAAGAATGGACTTTTCCGCAGAGATTGCTTTTTTGTTATAAATCGTTTTTGCAATACACTTATACAAATTTCTAAGACGCATTCAATAAAAAACTATTTAATGCACATATCCTACAAATTTTTTGTTTCTACATTCATTCATTTGCAAATTAGACACAAAAACCTAGTTGTACCTTAACTTTTTTGAGGCCAGTGTATAATTGATACTAGGCATTGTGATAGGAGTGTTTGTATTTTTATTTAATGTTATAGTATGTTTTCTTACATTGCGCTTACATTGCTATTTCGTAATATGGATTTGTGTAAGTTCCCTAGCAAGAACACTCAGTCACTCGAAATAAGTAATTCCAAATTTAGTTCAGCGTTTTCTTTAGTAATTAAAATTGCAGCTCAGAAATATAGTGGTGCTTGATGAAGGGATGTGTCGGTAATCTGTCAGTTGTCTCATCGTCATTCCATTAAACTTTTCTCAACGGAAAAGTTCTATAAGAGAGGGCGAGAGCTGTAACGTCGCTTCTCCGAACATCAACATCTAGTCGGCATCTTTGTGGACCCGACACCCACACGTGCATCTTGCACCTGCAACGCAACCCCTTTTTGACCCCCGAGGAATCTAGCTCGTCGACCGGAAGATGAGGGGAGAGATGCTTTGAACTTGCACGGGAGCGGTAACCAACGAATCCTCCTCTCACAAAATATTGGACTCTAACAATCTATAATTAACTTTAATAACTTTAATGTATCATTTAGTAAATAATTTTCAATAGTTGTGACGTAAATAAATTCCATATTTTAATTAACGAAGAATACGCTACCGTTATTCTTTCAAACGTTACATCACCAATATGATCGCCAAAAATGATACCAACTTTGCTTTATCGCCAACATTTCTCCAAGTATCCATTTAATGGTCATTATAATGTGAGGAACGCCGTCGCTCTTGCGAATATTACAATTTTAATATAAAAAAAATCAACACAGAAAGTAATATTGACGTAGAACACATTTAGATATAAATTATTTTTACACTCTATTTTAAGCATTCTTTACTTATAATTCATAAAAATATGAACGTGATATTTTTTGTATTATTTTATATACTAGTACAATTGCAAGAAAGGTTAGAAAAATCATAAGATGTCGAATAATGTACTTTTCTTTCGTAAGATGACAAAATTCAGAATACATTCTTCATAATATTCATGGGGTATATTTTATAGTAAGATCAGCTCAGTAATTTTAAGTTAGACAACCTCTGAATCTCTATTTTTTAAAAATGCTCAAAACTTTATTCATAAATTTAAATAATTACGTAATGTTTCGACTAATTTAGATTGTGATGACCGTTAAAATGTACACACAAGTACAGAAATTAAATCGAAAAAAAATTAATCTCTTATGAAGATAAGAAAACTCATAGATAAATATTTTCAGTGAAGAGTAAAAAGTTTTTTTTTATATCGGTTATTAGAAATAACCTTAATGCTTGTCATTAATCAGGGGCGTGACTACCGCCGTATCAATGATACGGTGCCCCCAGGCTACAGAGGTCCCAACATGTGTAACTGCAGTCCCACTAATGAAGCTCCCATATTTAAAAAAGGGCCCCTAAAGAAGATTGATACAGGACCCCCTCAATGCTAGCTACGCGAGTGTCATTATTGTACTTTTTTTTTATTATACATGGTTGATTCTAAAACCATAGGACAAACTATGAGAGGTAGTAGAGCTCACTAAAAAAAACAATTTCTTCGAAATATATCAATGGAAGTGCCGCGTTGTGAGGCGCAAACAGAAAAGTAACACATAAACGCAGTGGCTCTCAAACTTTCAATACTTGCGACCCACTATTCAATCATCATTTTCATCGCGTCCCCCTCCGTACAATAACAATGTATTGAATTGTATATTACGATACTTCGATGCTAAAAAGCTACAATAGGATTTAAATCTCTTATGTTCCAACCGCGCATTTAAATGTCTCACTCAGCTGAAACGTTTTTTCCCCGGACGTATATAAACGTCTGTCAAAAGTACGATCTTTTCTGTGCACTGCTATCCATAACATTATTCCAAAGGCTTTGAAATGCAATAAAAGGACAGTGTTGACGAAGTATGTACTTATTTCAGAGAATTTGCTTATTCATTCTCCCCCGCCAATGCATCACATTAACACGCCTACGTGGAAGACGATGGCATTGAGGAGCGAATCACGTAACTTTTAATCGGCAGTTAAGGGATTAAAAATAAACTGTACAAATTATCAAGATATATTATTTTTTTGTATATAGTTTTATATATGACACAGCCATGGAATCACTGGCAATTGTTAAATTTGTTCTTAACTTAGTATTTTTAAATTACACTGGTGTGCAAAACTTAAGCAACAGGTGGGTTTATTGCCATATCTTCACGAAAAATCATCTGAGAGACATGAAATTTAGAAATGAGGGAGAGTATTATGTACGTAAAGGATGACGAAAGCATCGGCGCTGAAAAAGGAATACAATGCATACGGTATGGAATCAAACAAAAACAAGCTTTATTGAACGCATAGTATCGTGACTCATGATGGTCTATCCAACAGGAAGAACAACAAGCAGATGTTCCTTAATATGGTATATGCCCTCCCCTCACTGCAATGGTTGCTTCGCACCGTCTCCGCATACTCAGAACCAGCTGGTGCAACATTTCTTGCGGTAGGAGTGCCCATTCTTCAATCAGCATCTGTTTGAGTTGTTGGGTGTTCTCCGGATGATGTAAGCGTGCTGCAATACGTCTCCCCAAAGCATCCCACACATGTTCGATGGAATTTAAATCTGGGGAGTACGCTGGCCAATCCATTCGAGTGATATCTTCACTTTCCAGCAGCTCCTCAACAGCAAGAGTCCGATGTGGCCGTGCATTGTCATCCATAAAAATGAAGTCTGGGCCAATGGCACCTCAGAACAGTCGCATATGGGGAAGAAGTACCTCCTCACAATTGCGGTTCCCGAATACAGACCCTCTATCGAAAATGTGAGCTCAGTTCGCCCGTTCAGCATAATGCCTCCCCAGACAAGAACTCCAACACCACCGTAATGGTGTCTTTCCTTGATGTTACTGGTATAAAACCGTGTTCCGTTCTCTCTCCAAATCAAAACGCGTTGAGAATCGCTTCTGGTACTGAACTGACTCTCATCCGTAAAGAGAACACGACTCTATTGACAGTTGTCCAGTTTTTGTGCTCTCTGCACCACTGTAAACGGTAAAGTCAGTGGTCAACTTTCAACGGGAGGCAGCGTTCAGGACGGAGGGCGAATAGGCCCCCTTTGTGAAGGCGTCTAGCCACAGTAAACCACGACCCTTGTCGCCCCATTGCTGTAGAGAGTTGCGGAACAATGACGTTCGCTGACTGCCGTCGGCCTCTTTTCGCCTGCAGGATGATATATCGGTCATCCCCTGCAGTTGTCGCCCTCGGGCGGCCACCACCAATCTTTCTGACAGCTGTACCTGTGGTTTGAAACGCTTTCCAAGCGCGTGAAACGACACTTTTGTTGATTCCGAACTCTGCAGCTACATTGGTGACGGTACGCCCCTCCTCCAGCTTTCCGATCATTCTTCCACGTGTGAAGTCGTCCAGGTGATTTCTTCTAGCCATATTTCACGAACTGACTCACTGGCACTTGCAACGAATCTGCGTCCTTCATTTTATTCTACTGTTGAGTAGCGCGCGCCGACATCACGCGTTTTGCGTACGCTTACGTCGCTTCTGACGTTTGATTCCTGATATTTGCATACGCATGACGTTTCTACTGACTTACTTGTTCACTGTACTGATCTCCAGACCTCCTTTTCTGCAGTTTCATGGCTATCTGCTAAATTTTTACATTGTTGCTTAAGTTTTGCACACCAGTGTAGTTATAAAATACATTGTGCGCAGTACTGATACTTTTATAAGTCTATTACATCAGAGTAAATGTGTATTCTATTTTTTATTATGTCAGAAAGTATTTTGTGTTTGTTTGCTTTTAGTAAGTTAGTATTTTTTTAAAATTATTTTTTGCTTTCGACTTTCGAATGTGCTCGCGCCCCCCAAGGTAGCGCCCCACAGTTTGAGAAACGCTGCATTAACGGAAACCCAAAACGTTCATTAGCATCATACTGAACGAGTGATTTCGTACAAAAAAATGTTAAAACAGTTTTCCAAATGGCATCTACCAACAGCTCGACAGTAAAACCAAACGGTTGGTTGACTGACATGTGAACGACATGATACAGTCCTTGTATTTGTGCTGGGTGTTTCGTCCACATGGTCTAATATGACTTCTTCCAGGTGTATTTGTCATACAGTCATCGATCTACCCCTTCCATCAGTATTGGAGGTAAATGAACAATTCTCATACAGCTGTCGATGTAATAATCGCTGAAACATTTTGTGGTTCGACATGTGTCTACTTGGAAAGCGTTCCTGATACAGCCGTAGCGCTGCTTTCCCATTACCATTAGCAGCACCGTACATTAGATGCATGTATGCCTTCTCTTTATTAGTAAAATCACCCACAGTGACTAAATACTCAACCACAAATGCCAATTTCGTGGTGCAGCAGATCACTGGCACACCACTTTGCTGTCTTCAACTTTTGCCAATAATTGGCAGCCAACCACGCCATAACAAGCATGGTATGCATGGTCACCAAGCATGCATGACGGTTGGTAGATGCAATGGGCTCAATTCATGCGACGTCATAGTTACATGATAGTGAAATAACAGTTAAACATCTTTACCCAAATAAGAAATTTTAAATTTTATCTGAGTTTTACAAAAACAGAACAGCAAGTACAATTAGTTTAATGTTTGTTTGGAATTCAATGGAAAACACATGTTTGTTTTTATCATGTAACTTCATGAATTGAGCCCATTGCTAAAACTGTTTTAACATTTTTTTTTACGGAATTACTCGTTAAGTATACTGCTAATAAACATTTTGTTTCCGTTAATATCTTATTTTTTCTGTTTGTACCACAGCACGGCACTTCCGCCCCTATCATTTTATAAAAAAAATTGTTTGTTTTAGTGAGTTCTACCACCCCTCAAAATTTGTCCCATTATTTTAGAATCATCCTGTATGGTAATAAAATAACATTAAATTTAAAAAAATTTACAATGTTTTCTATAATTAAATCAAAGGTTAGCTTTTAGTTTGGAAATTATTCTAATTAATAATTTTTTTCTAGAATGCAGCTACTAATTAATGCTCATATAGAACATTAAAAAGCATCATTTTACTCAATTGTTGTCAGTCATAACAAAATTGAAACACAATACGAGAATTACTTATGATATAGATAATTTCTTACAAAATTTTGGTTTTACTAAATTTTTTAAAAAGTCCGTTTAGTTTATGTGGATTTTAGGTCATAGTAATTCGTTTAAGTAAAACTAATAATGATTTTTTGATATTATCAAACTGAGCATCTCCAGGATATCTTACGTTGAATGAATAGCTTGCTAGATAAGAAGCAATGTAGATTCTGAACTCTTTCAATTCTTGCAGATAAAACAAAAATACACAAAGTATAGATGGGCTTCACAGAGAGCACAAAACTAATGCAACTTCAAATGTTTCTTTTTAAAAGCATTATTTTTGTCTCAAAGCAAAGGACTAGTAAAAAAAAAAAAGAAAAAAAAAATACGAAAGGGAAAGTTACTACTCTTTCTTTTTTTTTTTTATAAAAACACAAACCAAAAATATTTCTCTGCATTAGGTTAGATTGAAAGAAATCAGGAAATAGTGATATAAATGCACAAATTGACGGCTTAAGTGCACATACAGATGAAGGCTGTATAACCATTTGCTCAGTAGAGAAAGCAACCTATTCTAATTAATAATTTCCCCCCTAAAATGCACTTGTTCTTTTTGGAAGAAAGCCTCTATGTATATCAATAACAGCAGTTTATGTCGGGCGATGTTTCAGTAGTCATATGTTCCGACTCCTGTTTCCGATCACGTGACTATATTTTTACTCAAAGTGTGTAGTAAACAATAATTACTCACCATTTTATGAAAGATGCCAAAACAATTATCGAAGCAAAAACACACGCGTAATACAGATCAACGAACATACTTTTATGCGGTTTGTTGATGTCTCTATACTTCTTTATGCTACTAAACATAAATCGTTTTTCCTCCTATCCTTCATCCGATTACGTCATTCGTTCTTTTTTTTTAAACATGAGAAAGAAAAAAGGGGGAAACAAATAAATTATCTGTTAATCTAAACTTCACGTGTTTGCAAGAAATCAAGGTCGCGTAACATTCATCCAATGTAGAAAGGAAACGTTTTGAAACGGTCGACAGGGTATTTTTGTCCGATTGTGTTGTTTGGAAATGAACGCGAATATTTGAAAAAAGAATTCCTTTTTTTTTTGAAGCCGCACCTCAAATTGCGGTTTTTGGTCATGTCCTAATATTAATATAAATGTTTTTTAAACGGTGGTTACAGTATTCCTAATAAGATTCTAAAATGGATTTTTCAAAAAGTTTTCAAAAGTCAAAAAGGATTTATAAAATGAACATATATTAATTTTACAAAAGTGTGAATAATTGCTTTTTTTATTATGTAGTGTTTATGAATTTAAAATTTGTTTTATGTGGTTTATAAAGTACATTAAAAGATGAACCTCAATAAACGAATTTTGCATATAACGAACTTTTTTCAGGGATTTAACAACTTCGTTATATAGAGGACCAACTGTAATATCGTTCAAAACTTATACTAACTCTACGGAGGCGAGTAAATTTAATCAAAGGGACATTTTTTTCACAAGAGAAAAAATCACCGAAACTTTGCTCCGATAATTTTGTCTTTCCCGTTACGATCGGGTTTCTCATGGAAAGGCCGTTATCATTAACAAATGATAAAATAGTTATCAAGATAGTTGCCACTCATAAAAAAAAGAAGCAATTGTACAATTTTACCAGTAGGAGCTGTTTTTTACAATTCATATTTTTTCATTGAAACTACATTACAAGCAACTGGACTATTCCCAAAGAAGCAAGCAACTTGGTTTTTTTCCTTTTCCAAAAGGTAGGAAAAAGGGAGGGAAAAAAAGTCCTATAACTCGCGTGATCGTTTGTTAATAATCTTTCAAGGTCACGTAATCGAGAGAAATGAGTTTTGAGTTCGCCTCTTATCATTGCACTGTGCGGGAGAAACGATTTTCATTCATGGGTGTAAGCCGGATGTAGTCGTTTGAAAGAAGGTCCGGGAACTGCTAGTAAACAATTTTAAAATAGCATCGCGGTTTACTCTTGTAGATAAATACTGCATACATCATGAAAATAAATTAACACTTTTTATTCCTCTCAGCAATATGCGTGTTCAATTCTTATCAATAACAGTATGCAAAACATTTAATTTTTTAACTTTTTTTTATAAAATATTTCCAAAAATTCTCATATTGCTTAACATTTAAAGCAATCGTGTGTAACTTTCTAATATTTAAATATATTTTAATTTAAGTATTTAGGATTTTTTCGGTTAAATGGGGATTTTTTTCCCCTTCAATGCAGGGGTACTCAACCTTTTTTTCTGCTGGGCCGCATACGTAAGTCAACTATTTCACGCGGGCTGCAGCATAATAAAGGAAGAGAGGGGAGGGGGAAAATGTTTTAAGACCAAGATAACATTCGAAATTTAAAACTTGGAAAATTGATCAAAATATTATAACTCCTGTTTTGCTTTTTTTTAATTATTATATTTTTTTTATTTTTGTCACTCTAACACTAAATTAGAATCATTTAAGAAACCCTCCTTCACAATTTCTGCATCAGTAAACGGTCTCATAGATTTAACAATAATGTAGCAAACTTCATAAGATTTTTTTGTTACCAATGTGATATTATTACTGGCAAAACACTTTGTTGCTGTTGCAAAGGTTATTCAAGAGAAAGCCTATTTATCACCTCTCGAAACAGATCTTCGAGGAAAAGTGTCATTGAATGATTCCTGTTCAGTAGCGCACACAGGAATTTTTCAAGGAGGAGGTCCGAGGTCGAAAGTTCACCATTCTTGTATCATGCTGCTTTGGATTTTGTCGATTTTCGGGAACAAAACACAGTAAAAAACTAATTATAGAATAAATAACTAGCATTAATTAATGAAATTAATCTCATTAATAACAAATATTTAATTAAATTTTACGTACTATATACTTAAAATTATAATCAATCGGGAAAAAAAATCGAGGGCTTTGGGAGGGGAGGTCCGGACACCCCAGGATCCTCCCCTTGTGTGCGCCACTGTTCCTGTTTGTTGCTATTTTTTAAATACAACACATTCGTGACAAATCAAACAATAACTGATTCATGTTTGTTTTTCACTACAAAAGAGTCAACCTCCCAATCGTCTTGAAACGGTTTATTTTTTTCGAATATTTTTTGTTTATAAGATAAGAAGAATAGTTAATAAATTAGTTCCACCCATAAAATTGTCTCTACACCTCTGTTGTCTGTTATCACTCATCGTAACCGTTTCAAATAAACAAAGAATATCAATTCCTACCCGTACGACACCGACAGCAAAAAGCAAAATATTGATATATTTGATTTCTTAACAAAGAATTTCCAACCAAGTTTTGAGTACAATGTTCTTAAATAAGTAAATTTCTCAGAGCCATGAACGGGCCACTTAAAAAGGCCGCAGGTGGAGTATCGCTGCTTCAATGTATTTGAAATTTACACTCAGGTCCACAAATTAAGGATAATGAAGTTCAGGCAAAGAAAGAGACAAATTTGACTTATTTGTAAAGTCTATTTATTAAACAAACGGTAAAGAGCAAAAAAGATGCTATATGTTTGGCATAATTAATAAAAATTGCGATTTTTACTCCCTGTAGCAAATTTAAAAAAAGAACCTACTTGCAAAAAAACAGTATAACATGGCTAATATGATGGTTAATACGGAGTATGTCTCCCGGACGATGCAATACAGGCCTTAAAACGCCTAGGCATGCTGAGTATCAAGTTATCAATCTGATCTTGGGGAATATTACACCACTCATCAAGCAATGCCCACCGAAGTTCCGGTAGATAGGCGGGTGGGGGTTGACGGACTGCAACAATTCGTCGGCCAAGCATATCCCACACATCCTCTATTTGATTAAAGGCCGGTGAGTATGCTGGCCAATCCATACGGGTGATATCCTCCGATTGCAGGCATTCGTCTACAATGTTTGCATGGTGAGGACGGGAGTTATCATCCATAAACAGAAGTTCAGCACCCATGGCACCCCGAAACAAACGTACATGTTGTTCCGGAATGACATCCCGATAGAGATGTGGCCTGTCATCGTTACACTCTGAACATGCAGGTCAGTTCTGGAACCAAGAATAATTCCTCCCCAAACGAGCCATCCTGCACCACCGTAACGGTGTCGTTCAATGGTGTTCTTTTGGTAGTAAAGCGTACCTGGTGCTCTCCATATTACACTCAGGCTAGAATCAGACAGCAAACTAAACCTGGACTCGTCGGAAAACGTCACACAAGACCACTCTTGTGGTGTCCACAATGCATGCTCTCGACTCCAGGTTAATCGCAGGCGACAGTGAGTTACGGTAAGTGGAACACATCTGACAGGCCTACGTGCATATAGACCAATGTGCCCTAAGCGTGTGTACACGGTCTGCCTTGAAACTGTAGTACCGGTAGCTGAAGAGAGCTCACGAGACAGGTCTGATGCTGTGTTCCATCTGTTTCTTTTGGCAGTAACTGCCAAATATATATACCGGTCCTCATTGGGCGTTGTAACTCGAGGACGACCTGTGCTGTAACATCTATTCACATAACCATCATCTTGGAATCGTTGCGAAAGCCTGGAGATAACACGCTGGGCGATTCCAAGTTCCTCGGATACTTCCAGCTGGGTACGTCCTCATTCCAGTCGTGCAATAATTTACCACGTAAAAAAATCATCCGAATGCTTCCTTTGTGCCATAACTATGCGGTTCATGCACTTAAAGGCTTTTAAAACGCCTGTGAACAATTTTACTTAACGGTGATTAACGGTGATTATTAAGTCTGAGGTATCTAGACTGCGCCAGCAGTCTTCTGCCCTCTATCTGGAACTGCGATGTTCGTTGTGTTGGAACTTTGTTGGAGGGGTGGGCGTGACTTCGAGAGAGATCCAATGTGATTGGCTGAAACCAATTTCTGTGGTGTGGCTTTGAGATAGAATGGAAGTGAGCTCTTGGAATTGATTGCATGAACTTGATATTTTAAAAAGAATTAAAAGTTAAATATGGAAGAGTAATTTAAATTTAAATTAAAAATAAAAAGGGGAAAAATTTTAGGTTGATTATAATGAGTAAAAATTAAAATGATAAAGTTTAAACTTTATCCATAATTGCTTCTGCGAGAAGGCAGGTTTTTTCTTCATCTGATTTAGCTTTTTTAAATTTAGTGAGTAGATCTAGGATTTTGGGATTTTTCTTGACTAAATTGGAGTCAAGAAAAATCCCAAAACCACCAATCCCAAACTCACATTACCACCATCTTGGAATCGTTGCCAAATCCTGGAGATGACACTCTGGGCCATTCCAAGTTCCTCGGATACTTCCAGCTGGATATGTCGACATTCCAGTCGTCCAATAATTCTACCACGTAAAAAACCATCCAAATGCTTTCTTTGGGCCATAACTATGCGGTTATTGCACTGAATGGCTTTTAAAGCGCATGTGAACAATTTTACTTCTTTACCACCATTCCTTATATACCGCTGTCTTACACTCTTGTCATTGTGACGTTCTATCCACGCCATCTGGTGGTTTCCTGTAGTTTGCATATTCTTCTTCAAGATGTGTGTGATAATTCTACATGTGACATTTTTATTTTAGAGTTCAATTTCTGTGTGCTTCTGAATTATCCTTAATATGGACATGAGTGTACATAAAACAGCAAGTGTTTTTTCCCCTTGTATTACAGATTTTATTTTACTAAGGATTACTTTTGTTTTCCATCTCTAATTTTATTTTTGTCATTAACTTATCTTCATTAATTGTTCCGAATGCCACCCAGCCAGTATGCTGGATATAAATCTAAGCTTGTTACCGAGTGGGTTTGGGTTTGGGGGGGTCGTTTTTTGAAAACACCTTCCTAAACTGATATTTGCTCAGCAAAAGTAACAAATGTTACAAATGTTGTCTAATGAACGCTTAAAATAGTGTAAATAATCTATATCTGGAAGTGTAATACGTTAATATTACTTTTTGTTGTATTTATTTTATGTTCGCCTTTCCTTAAATTATAATGGTGATTCAATGAAAACATAGAGCTACTTTCATAGCTCGAGCTTTAATAGAGCTTTGGTAAAAATTAGACTTACGCTCTTTCGCGACATAATTCATAGTATGTACTTTTTCTACACTTCCAAAAATTACAGTACATTAGTTATTATTATTTTTGTACTGGTAGGTAGTTCAAATCATATGCTCATTGTCAAGGTCCACAACACACTGCGTAAAACCTTAAACATAATACCAAACATATTAGAAATGTGAAAACTGTATTGGCTTTGGAGAATGGTCAACGTAGTGGGATGCTCAGTTGCAGAAATTCTTTTAAAGAAAACCCCGTCTTCCTGTACCAGAAATTTCGAACCAATGGCGCGCGTGCCATTGATGTCACGTAAAACAATATTTTGGGCATGCCACCGATCAAAACAGTTTGCATTTTAATTCAGAATAACAAAGTTCAATGTGAAGTATTACGAACAGACACAAGTAATCGGTCGCAGTTTTCAACAAGATTTTCTTAGTTCAAAGAATTATCGGAAACACTCAAAGCTATTATGTACCCCGATGTGACTTCATTTGAGGCCGCGGTAGCCGAGTGGTATAGGTATCGGATCATGGCTTGCCTTGTCACGAGTTCGAGCCCAGTACCACTAATGACCCGCCGTGTAGGGCAGCGATGCGCGTTAAATCTGTCGAGAGCTGAAACGTCCTCCCGTTAGTGTGGTGTGGTAGTTAGGAGAGGAGGTGCCAGCTCAGGTGTCATCCACGTCACTTGACCATGGTTCCAAATTACGTGGTCCGTCGCCAAAATCCCTCGTGTAGCTGAACAGAGCGACCTTAATATTCAATCAATCAATCAACGTGACTTCATTTGATAAACTGAACTTGCTCCAACTCAATTGGTTGGAAATTGAAAAATATGAAATGCAACTGTGTGATTGATTTCCAGTCTAGTTCAATATGGAATAAAAAAATTATTGAAACAAGGAAAAAATTGGAATTGATTAAAACAGAAACAATATAAATAAAAATGTCATTAAAGGAATTTTTGAAACATGGAATTCGATTCCAGACATATTTAGCAGATTGAAGAAGCTGGACCATGTTATTTTAACCCTATATTTTCATCTACCCACGCTTGTGAGTCATTATTTTCATAAATGAATAACATTAGACTCGCTCAGAAACCATTTGACAGAGGACTCCAATTCAGCAGGCATTCTGCTAAAAGTAACATCTTACAATCCTAATATAGGTTGTTTGTCATCTTTTATCTACAACAGCACATACATTAATGTTACTTTAATTTGAATTACATTTATTACTAAAATATTTACTAGTATAAAGCACAAAATGTAAATTTTATAGTAAATAGAAAGTTTTGAGTTGTTAGTATTTAGTTTTATTATTTTCTCAATAATTGCAAGTCAAAATTATTTGACACGGCACGTCTATGCCTCATTAAATATTTCTTTAGAAAAAATGACATGTTGATCCATAAATGTTCGTCACCCCTGCCCTATACGAAAACGATTTCTTGAAGGATTGAAATGTGGATTAAAAAATTGATAAATTTATTTTTCAAAGAAAATCTGTTTTTACTGTATATAAGCTTGATATATTTATAAATATATATAAAAAAAGCTTTCATTCCATCTTAAAAATGGTGGTGACTTAATGCAATATATAATCTCTAATTATCAATAATTTCAGTTATTCATTGTTCACTGTCTCGTATTACATGTTCCTAAGTATTACTCTAAAAACTGCAAGTTCAGAAACGTGCTTATGAAAGAGGAAAAATACTGTCATTATTATGACACTAATTACGCATTTCAACAATGCATTGGACGACCAACTTTTCCTGAAACACACGAAGGGATCGTTATGAAATAGACACACATCTGAGAAAACTTCAGAAAAGAGAGAGAGAGAGAAGAACTGATATGGCGAAGGATGTTATATAAAAAATAGCTTTGAATCATGAACAATTAATATATAATTATTCATTATTTAAAAAATAGAAAAGAAATATACCGGAAAGTCACATTGGGAATATTTCAGTACAGTAGAACGTCGTTTATCCGAATCAGTTGGGACCGGACACCGATCGAATACGCGATTGTTTGGATAACCGAAAACCGAATACGATTCATGCAGTATATGAAACCGGACACTACACGAATATTGAAAATTATCACATGCGGGAAACGTGCTTGAAGAAAAAGTAAAATGTAACAATTTCACCTTTATTGAGGAAAATAATCACTTATTTTTCGTGGTATCATTGTACACCTTTTTTTTTTCACTGCAAGGTCCCTAATTCTCTTGAGCAGGAGTAGTTGAGTAGGACAGCACTCTGATCGTTGTTCGTACCACTCCATAGCTGTCTTTAACGCAGAAAACGCGTCAGCATTTGATGGACCCTTGCAACTTTCGTTGTTGTTGTTGACTTTAAACAAAATTGTTGATTTTCCAACATTATAAAATTTCGCTAGAGATGCTCGACATTCTCCATTCACGAAACGGTTCAATATTTCAAGTTTTGTCTCTATGTTCAAGACGTTGCGCTTCCGTTTTGAATTCGAAGCCATTGCAGTTCATAACTAAACAAAAAAAGCACGTATACAACCCCTCACTTGGAAAAAATTGACCTAATATTTCGCGCAGATGTTTATCAAATCACACAACTGAAATTCCCCAAATATTCCTGCCCCAGGGTTTTCCCCGTCACTTTTGGCTTCACGCGAAACAAATGTTGAGCATTGCTCTGTTCAAAAACGTATTCATATACAGTACACGTAGTTGACAAAAAAAAAAACCTTGTCCGGATAATAAACGTTCGGATAAACGACGTTCTAATGTATGTGTAATATGAATGAATAAAACATTCATTTAAAAATCCTCCTTTTCTCTATGTGTTACCCATTTTAAAGATATTACTTTTCAGGTTTTTTAAATATAATCCTAAATTGAATTAGTTATTATAGATGGCAGAACCATCACTTAATATCTTTCACTTTTTATCTAGGTTTAACTTTGAAAAATATGTTGCAACACTTTGAATATGATATCAACTACTTGAATTTGGAAAAAAAAACATCTCGGTTTTGGAGAAGTTTTTTTAAATACTTTATCATTTATACTTGGTGTTACTTTTTGAAAGTTTATTGCGATTTAAAATCAATCGCTAAGAATACTAGATAAGAAAAAAATGTTTATTATCTCTAATAGTTACAAAGGAATCTTTTTTTAGTTAATAAAATACTACGCTCATTTATCTAACATCTCTCCAAACAAACCCATTAAATAAATCCGGGTTCTCATTGATAATAATGTAATTGTGCCTATATTTCTTTCCCAATCATTTTAGTTGATTGAGAATTGCTGCATTTTCTTATCTCCTCAGCAATAACTAAGAGCACTTTTAAATTTGAAAATCCTTTCAACATCCAGATCCATCGTATGGTTAACGGATGTCTTTTTGTGATAAGATATATTTCAATTCTATTAAAGTATTACAATTTCTCCTAAAAAGATTCCAAAATCCGATTTTCACCTTTTTATTAAACAGTTCTGATTATTAATAATTATGATTGCTTTGTTATAGTTTTAAGTCCTAGAACCTCTTATTTTTTAAAATTTCTATATGCATGTATTTCATACTCAAAGGACTCCTCTCTTTACATTGCGGCCGCGGTAGGCCTAGTGATTACGGTTATGAACTCGAGCCTAGTAACGCTGAGAGCCACCGTGTAGAGGGGTTGTAGCTCACAAAACCCTCCCATTGTTGTGTTAGTCAGGAGAGGAAGGTGACGCCCTCGACGGACCTCTTAATTTTGAGATTCACCGCCAAAAGTCCTTGCGTAACTTTATAGAGCGTCTTTAATGTAACTCTCAGTCTATTACAAGCTTTAATATTGTTACGTAGATCCGGATTCAAGGATTTTATGCAAAACAATCACAAATGAAATAAGCAGTTCTTAAAGAGCGATGTGAATTTATTATCGAAAATCCAATCCTTTAAATATAGGATTCAGCAGCAATATTCACAGGGTAAATATTCGAAGGTCTTCACACCTACGACAGCAATCGAACACAATCACCAGTGTTTAAAAATACACATACGTAAAGATTATTCACAAGCACAGCCGAGCTAATCGCTAGTCAAAACAATCCTCACAACTCGTTGGCTTAATCAAGATTCCTAGCCGTCGCTGTCGCTGGGCATATGGCTCGCGGAACAAGACTCCATCCCATATCATAGATGTTAATGGTGCCTGGGAGAGTTAAAGTCCCTGATGAGGAGAAACAGCCTGGCTTTCGTTGAGACGTAGGAGAGAGGTGCGGTTTATTGAAAGTCGAAGTTGGAAAAAGTTTATCCTGAAGTAGCTGGGTAAGATCCTTGCGATTTGACGATGGTGATTGGCATGAAATGGCATTTGATTGGCTGAACTGATGTTAATGTAAGAATAATTGAATGGGAAAGTAGCCTGTGTGGGTGAGTGGTATATTAAAATTAGGTAATTAAAATTAAAATAAACATTAGAAAAATAAGAATAAAAAATTTAGCAGGTCATTTGCCAACAGGCAAATGAGGTTATTTAATGTTAGGGTGGATTATAGGAGTGAAGGAGAATTCTCCTTGGACTTATGGTATTATCATGGCACTCCTAGCCGTATCGGGGAGCATCGTTTTTATAGGCGCGATAGGAAATTCCAGAAATATAACCGCTCTTGTCATTCAAGGTGACACCAGTGGAGAGATCTACTACTTTCTAGAAGATTCCAGAGGGTTCCGAACTCGCCAACATGGTCGCCAAATTGGCCACTGACTTGGTCGCCAAAAATGATACCAACTTGGCTCTACCGCCAAGATTTCACCAAGTTCTCATTGAATCGCCATTATAACGTAAGGGGCGGGCGGCATTGCTTGTGAATAGTACAATTTTAACATGAAACAAATATAACATAGAGTAACATAAATGCATTAAACACTCAAATACAAATTATTTACACTATTTACACAAAATTCGTAACAATATTTAAAGTTATGACAATATATGACCTACTAAAGAAATATTTTGAGTTTTTTAACATAATCTTTCTTAAAGACCTTTGCTTTATTTGACGCCTCTTTCTGTTGAAAGTAAACACCTTTTGTTTAAAAATCAAATACTTCTTAAAAATATTTTAAAAAAGCTAATAAAATGTATAAATCAAATGATACACTCATGTCCATAAATTAAGAATAATTCAGAATCACACAGAAATTGAACTCTAAAATAAAAATTTCACCTGTAGAATTATCACACACATCTTGAAGAAGAATATGCAAATGAAAGGAAACCACCAGATGGCGCGGATAGTACGTCACAATGACGAGAGTGTAAGAGAGGGGTATATAAGGAATGTTGGTAAAGAAGTAAAATTGTTCACAAGAGCTTTAAAAGCCTTTCAGTGCAATAACCGCATAGTTATGGCACAAAGGAAACATTTGGATGATTTTTTACGTGGTAGAATTATTGGACGACTCGAATGTGGACGTACCCAGCTGGAAGTATCCAAGGAACTTGGAATCGCCCAGAGTGTCATCTCCAGGCTTTGGCATCGATTCCGTTACTCAGCATGCCTAGGCGTTGTAAGGCCTGTATTGCATCGTCCGGGAGACACACTGCGTATTAACAATCATACTAACCGTGTTATACTGTTTTTTGTAAATAGGTTCTATTTTGAAATTTGCTCCTGGGAGTAAAAATCGCAATTTTTATTAATTGTGTCAAACATATAGCATCTTTTTTGCTCTTTACCTTTTGCTTAATAAATAGACTTTACAAATAAGTCAAATTTGTCTCTTTCTTTCCCTGAACTTCATTATCCTTAATTTATGGACAGGAGTGTATATACGTATCTAAAATGTCTTCGTAATCCAAGACGCAGGATAATATCCAAAGGACGCAGGATAATATAGTTCACTTATAAAATCATCATCGAACACAGAATAGTAAAGGTATAATTACAACAGTATGGACTTCTTTATAATTCAAATTCCAAATAGGAGGCTCAGCTAACAAATAAAATAAAACTTTCATAACAATTTTAAAAATAAAATCCTGTTTTTAAATTTTTATATTTTTCTCTTGATTTAACACACCATCATTGCGCAAAACATAGAAAAATTAAGAAAAGAAACCCTCTCTAATACGGGAAAGAGAGAACATTAATATTTTAAAAACTACTTTCTGTTGAAAAAACGAGCCGCAGACGGGCGATCAATGCGGCTGTAAACATCCTTGATCACGTGATACTTTAGGGTTGCCATCTCGTCTGCGAAAGTGTTTGTTTTGATTTTTTCTTCCCTGAGAACACACTCTTTAAAAGGAAAGCGAACATCAGGGAGCATATGGAGTGTGTTCGTTGCGCGTTAACGAGTCCATCATAAAATATTTAAGACATTTATTATTATTATAATAATATATTAGATTAATAAAAATGCTCTATGCATGGATAATAGGCATAATTATTGTTCTCTTATCTCTTTACCAATGGTAAGTAGATGCTATTTTTGACAAATGCATTTTGAAAGAATCTTTGGTTCTTGCGGTTTATTCAACGTCAGTGATGATACGTATTTAATTTATTGTAAATATTTTAAATCATGATAGGTTTTAATTTATTGCAAAAAATTTACCAAAAGGTTTACCCATTCTGTCAAAAGGGCGGGCTAAAATGTAATTGCGCCTTATGTATAAGACTGGATGACATTTTTAGTTGATAAATTGCAATCGAAACATTTCAAACAAACCCACTTTGGTTCTACTGTCACTGCAAGTGAAAATTGTAATTATGTTCTATATTATAACAATTCATTTTTAAATACATTTTTCGAAATGACATTACGCTTATGCAACTTGCCCAATTAGTGCAGTTTTTTTTAGTTCAGCTATCATGAGTAATGATACTTTAAACTTTAAAAGGAAATATATATATACATATATATATTAAACATATATATAAATTTAATATGCGCGTTTCATGTTCTTTTCCAAGATTAAAAAATTTTATTTTTAAAAAAATAGTTGTATTAAATTCGCTATTTAATGCTAATATTTTTCTGCTAAATTATAAAGTAATAATCGAGAAAATTTCATTATTTGTCGTCAAGATATTTCTGTTAATATGAGGAAGTGGCTTTTTTTAAACAAAATATTATGTGATTATCTTTTGTGCTGTTTCCGTTTCTATTTACGTCTTCGGCATCTGTTTATATCTCTAGGCATTTGATCATAAATAAGACCTACCCCTCTCATTTAGCCCCCCCAATTTGAGGTTGTTATTATAAAATGTGTATTTTTTCAAACTCATCATAACTCATAAGAAATCATTGTATTAATCGAACAAATGTGTGCATTTCAGCCAATTTGAAGTTAGTAACAAGAATTAAAAATTTAGGAAATCAGTTATAAGTTATATTTTGAGTAAATATTACGGTATATTATATATATATATATATATATATATATATATATATATATATATATATATATATATATATATATATATACATATATATATACATACATATATGTATATATATACATATATATATACATATATGTATATACATATACATATATATATATATGTATATATATATATATACATATATGTATATGTGGGAGACAACAAGGGGTCCAAGATTTGGTCTTTCTTATGGTTTATTTAACATTAAACAAAAATTAATTAAAAAGGTAGTTTTTAACAGAAAAGTTTGACGATGATATATAGAAGGTAACGCCTGCTCGCGCACCTCTCGCGTTCTCCTTTCTCTCCAATGTCCAAGAGTTTTTGTTCTGCTTTTACTAGTTCAAAAGTTTTCGTTTCAGTTTCAATTCATTGCGCCTGCGCGCGAAGACTGCTTGGTTTTGGCTGCATGCTACAACGGCCATTCTGACCGTACGCTGTCCGCAGCGGTATTTCCATGGAGACCAGAGGAGAATCTGAAACATACAAAAAAGACGGAACAGACAAGGACTATACGACAAATATATAGAGATTAAACATATCATAATTTTTCTGAACTAGACAGTTTCTCCATCATGTGAAGGCACCTCTTCGACATCCGGAAGGTTCCACAGGAAAACATTGTTTCACAGGCATAAGAACGTCTTTTTTAACAAGTTGATCTTTGGTTGAACGCATCGATATTTTCCTCTGTAGAGTTCTGGACGTCTGTTCAAAACGATTTCTCTTTTTCCTTCGCTTCCACTGCCAGGGCTGAAAAATTTTCCGGAGCAACACAAACCGTCGATGTTCACTCTTCATAGGTAAAGGGTTAGGTGAGCGGGAGATGAATTCCACGGAACTCGTTTTCATGGCACCATTGACTTTCTTACACAATACTATATCAGAACATTTTTCTCTTACAATACTCAATTTTAACTTAGTACTCTTAATTTTATTACATTTATAATCCTTAATTAGAGAACTCGAATCATTTCTAGTATTAAAGTTTTTAACATATGGCAAATCATAACTAGAGTTTTCTATCACATTTGAAACAGAAACATTTGGAAAAGAAACACCATAATCTGCACTCAAAGAGGATTCACTTTCACTTAATAAAACATCGCTCTTTGCATGGCCTAGTTTCTCTATTTCAGAATATACACTGGGATGTATAATAAATTCTTCGGCCAAGGTCGGTGATATCGCCATTCAAACACTTATACCGGGAGAGTGTTGATTAAGAGAAAGATTTATCGGTTTAACTTCTACCATACGCTGTTCGCCGAAACATGAGCTTAATGTTATGATTTCTTCGGAAGGTGTTTGCACTCTAATTAGTGAGGAATTTAAAACTGGGATCTGGCAACCTGAATCGATCAAGGCTGTTACGGGCTGATTTTCCACAAAAATGTTTACGTATTGAAGATTTGCAAATTCATCGCTATTTTGTTTTTCGCTCTCGATTTTCAAAGTATTCACGTTTATTTTATTATGGATGTGGCTGTTAGATTCTTTAGGTTTAAAACGCTTCTCACAGTCTCTTGCGCAATGAGATGAATCACCGCATATAAAGCAATTTTTATTTTCTCTTTCAAGATATTGGGGATAGTTCTCTTTAATCTTTGGTTTAAAGTTTTGTGATCTATTTTTAAAGGGGTCTTGGGTATATCCATAAGTAATAGGAGTTTCCTTATGTGATCCGCTTCTAGATGAAATATAAATATCACACTCTTTAGCTAAATCAATAGGCCTGAACCAATCTTCTGCTTCTCGAATGCCAATATGAGTTGCAGTTTCCTTATTTAAAGTTTCAAATAATTTATCAGAAATTATAAGATCACATAGAGATTCAAATGAATTAACTTTTCTTAACGAACAATAATATTGGAAGTTTGCCGTCAATCTTGCAGCAAATTGGATGTATGTCTCGCCTGATGATTTTACAGCATTTTTAAATGAGTTTAAACACTCGCGAGGGGTTAATTGGAATTCTCTGAGTACTATAGATTTTAGTTTTTCATAGTCATTTAATTCCTCTTCTTTAATTATACAGTAAGACGTTATGAGCTCTTTCGCCCAGAAGATTTATTAAAATTTCAGATTTATATTCATCATTTATTTTCTTGGTTAAAAATGCGCGTTCTAATGATTGAAAGAACAGATTAAAATTTTCAGATCTGGTGGGAACAGGAAGAGATAAAGTTTTTATACTTTTTATCATATTTTCTATGTTAGTTTCGAACTGTTTATCTTCGACTTTAGCTGCAGGATTTAAACTTAATGCTTTATTTTTAGCCGTTTGAAGTTCGATTTCTTTTTCTAATTTTGCTAACTGAAGTTTCGCGAGCTCAATTTTCTGTTTTTCTAAAGTTACCTCTCTTTCGTTTTGCGATACTCTCTCATCTATACAGTTTTGAATTAAAGTTTTAACGAATTCTGGATCACTTTCAAATGTACTACTGTTCTCAATTTTAGTCTTTAGTTTAACTATAGTGTCAGTACTCTCCACAGTACCGTCTAGATTCTCAACAACTCTTATGAGATCCTATTTAAGAGCGTTTTTATACATTTTAGAAAAATATGGGAAGGTCCTACCTTTTTTTTTTTTTTCTGGCTCCCTTGTTGCTCGCACGTACGATGTATCCAATGAAGAAAAATTTCGATTTCACAGATCTCACCTCTTCGCAGGTAATATAGTTGAAATTGTTCGAATTGACACCTCTCCGCAGGTGTTTGTGAGTGGATCCAACCTCTACACAGGTGGAATATTTGTCGATGGTTCGTTGAAAAATACACCTCTACACAGGTTATTTTGTTATTTGTTCCGACCTCTACACAGGCGGAATGAAGTTGAAAAATTCAACCTCTACACAGGTTGAACGAAGTTTCCGAAAAATGGCGGCGCGTCTCCTCCACGGACGGCTTTTGTTCACGTTCCAAACTTTGATCAAAATCGAAATCTTTTTCAATCCCGGCCTCTACACAGGCGGAGTATTCATGCTGAGTTCAAACCTCTACACAGGTTGAATATTTATGCTGAGTTCAAACCTCTACACAGGTTGAACGAAGTTTTCGAAAAATGGCGGAGCGTCTCCTCACGGACGCTTTTGTTCATTGTCCAGACTTTGGTTCAAAATCGAAATTTTATCGATCCCGGCCGAGCCCCCATAATTTGTGGGAGACAACAAGGGGTCCAAGATTTGGTCTTTCTTATGGTTTATTTAACATTAAACAAAAATTAATTAAAAAGGTAGTTTTTAACAGATAAGTTTGACGATGATATATAGAAGGTAACGCCTGCTCGCGCACCTCTCGCGTTCTCCTTTCTCTCCAATGTCCAAGAGTTTTTGTTCTGCTTTTACTAGTTCAAAAGTTTTCGTTTCAGTTTCAATTCATTGCGCCTGCGCGCGAAGACTGCTTGGTTTTGGCTGCATGCTACATATATATATGTATATATATATATACATATATATATATATATATATATATATATATATATATATATATATATATATATATATATATATATATATATAGTAGCTTATATATTTTTTTCTTAAGGTTAGAGCTAGTACAAACGCGATTTTTAATAAGAATTTTCACCAAATCCTTCTTTTTCATTCATTGACACTGATAAATATAATTAAGATATCATTATAAGTCGATATCAATATTAAAATTATTAACTCAGATTATTTTAATTAAATAATTCTAGCAAAAGTAAGTTAACAATGAAATAATTAAAAAATATATCGATCGTTTCCATTAAAGTTCATCATTGCTAAGAGGTCTCAGTGGTGTAAATTTTGTCTCGAGTGGTGAAAATATAAGCAATTTTCAAACTGGTATAATTCTTTTAAATTTAAATTAAATAATTGGAATCATTTACAAATTGCTTACAAAGGATTATGGTACTAATCCTTTGTAAATAAGGTTACTAATTTCAAAAGAAGTACAAAATGTTTGAAAAATAATCATAATTTTAAAAATTATTAGCATATGAAAATAAGAAATAATTTTTGCGTTGAGCACACGCTATTGTCTAAAATAGTAGCCTCTAATGTGTGTAAAGCTTTATAGAATTATAAAATGTATCATACTCTTTAAACCCTACATCATTTAAGAATAATATATGTTTTGTACTTCAAAATATTTGGAAAATATTGAAATTTTGAAAAAAAAGGTTTCAAAATATAACTTTATTTTTAAAAAATATAATTTATTATTCTATTTATATAAAAATACCACAGTGTAATAAAGGGATACATTTAACTTTATAAATCAACTTATAGCTAGTAATTAAAGCTACTATTTTAGAAAATAGCATGCGCAACGTAAGACTTAATTAATATTTCTTATAGAAATGTTTCGTATTTTCGTATGCTTATAATTTTTAAAATTATCATTATATTTTAAACATTTTACACTTTTCCTGAGCCTTATTCCTTTATAAATAATATGTAAAAGATTCGAATTATTTAATTTAAATTTAAAAGAATTATACTTTATATTTTCAGCCCTCTAGAGAGCCCTGAGACTCTTTTTTCAATATTAAAATTCAATATCTTATTCTTAATGCATGAAAAATCTTTCTTTTCTTTTCCAAACTAACCCATATTTTTTATTATTCAGAACTTAGAAAATCGAAAAAAATTTCGACATGCTACAAAAACAAGCTTTATTTTGTTACCCACGTACTTTTGTTCACAAAATTTAAGACAAGAAATATTTTACGCATTCACCGACTGGGTGGCGTAATTGGTTAGACGTTGGCCTTGTTTGCCGAAGTTTACGGGTTCGACCCGGCCCAAGTCGTTGAATTTTTAAGGTACAAAAAATCGACAGCGTCTATGGCATGTGATTATGTGACATGTTAAAGATCCCTAGAGTGCCTGTCTGGCTTGGGTGCTTGACCGGGGTAGCCTAGTGCTCAAGGTAACGAATTCATTGCCGGCGTGTCATGAGTTCGAGCCTAGTATTGCTGAAGAAGAGGCAGATGCACGTTCAAAGACTTAAACGTCCTTCCGTAGGTGTGGTGTGGAAGTTGGAAGAGGGGGTGCTAGCTCACATGTTGTTTTCGTTTCTTGACCATGGTTCAAACTTACAAGGTCCGTCACCAAAAGGCCTCGAGTAGCCGAATAGTGCGACATTAATATTCACTCACTTTGCTTGAGTGCTCTCCGCAAGTTTAAATTCCTTATGCAATTTCGGATCGTCAGAGCACAGGGGCGGTTAAAATATCATTTCATCACTATTTTTTTTAACTTCGGCTGCTCAACTTCGAGTTGGTCAAAATAGACTCTGTGACTGCGCAAGCAGGGTTATATCTAACTGAGCTCTTTGAGCCCGATCAGGGTTTTCTAACTGAACTTACGACGGTTAAACAAACTTTGAGCGAAAAATAGTTTTCTTCATTTGACTGCTGTTTCCGTTAACAGAGATTAGAAATCGAAACCCTTCGTTATACTGCGCATGTGCACAAAATTTTGTTACATTCCGCGTAGAACAATCTCGTTATAGGGCCCTGAATACCAGTGTCGGTTTATCCAATGAGCTTTTGAGGTGGGCGCCCAAGGGCCCGGATAAACTGCTCTTAACCAGATTTTCTTGCAATATAATTTCGATCCGCTAATGCGATCAGGGTCTGAAATGAGCTTCAATCGGCATTGCTGAATACCGCACGTTATTTTAAGCGCACCTGTCGCGTTTCTTTCAGCTCAGGTCGGTTGCGGTGGAGATCTCCCTGACCGTTTAGGCTCTAGAGAGATTCAAGTGCAGTTGGAGTTGAGTAGTCATTAAATCGAACTCGAAAGGTAAACAAACTATTCAAAATAAATCACTTTCATTAATCTACTGTTAAACCTTATTATGCGATATGCAGTCAAGATAATAAACTAGTTGTTATGTTGTTGTTGTGGCTAATGCCACCTGCCTGACGTAGTCAGAGTTGAGTTGAGTTAATATTAACGTCGCACTGTTCAGCTACACGAGGGCTTTTGGCGACGGACCACGTGATTTTGAACCATGGTCAAGTGACGTGGACGACACCTGAGCTGGCACCCCCTCTCCTAACTACCACACCACACCAACGGGAGGACGTTTCAGCTCTCGACAGATTTAACGTGTATCGCTGCCCTACACGGCGGGTCTTTAGTGGTACTTGGATCGAACTCATGACATGGTTGGATACCTTAACCACTGGGCTACCGCAGCCCCTGACGTAGTCAGAACGAGGCCCACGAAATTAATCGTGGCAAGTGGCTAGAAGTACGCCTGCCGTTGGCCTTGGCCTTAAGCACCATACAGGTGACATTAAGAATTAGCTCGGCAAAATTCCCCGAAGAGATGATAGATGGCGACACCACCTGTCTCCACCTCCCCAATTTTGGCATGGAACTGAAGGGGAGAGAAATATTCTCCAGCCCCCTGCACTCATAATTCAGCCGACAAGACTTTCGAACCCACTGATTTAACGAGCACTTACCCTGTGTGTACTCGGAGGGTATTTGGTGGCACGGGCATCGAACCCAGGCCTTCCGATCTGGAGTCCGATGCTCTAATAAACAATAAGTACTTATCTTTTAAATGAGACGCACCCTCAGAATTCACCCACGAGAAGTTTTCCAATATCTTTGAATGGCCAGGTAATTATAATTCCGAACTCCAGGAAGAAGCGATTAAATCATGAACTCCAATTCAGGAACAAACGAGATTACAATGCACGTAGAACTAGCGTTGCAATATCGTCCGCTTAATAATTATTATCCATCTCTCTAGCTATTTATATGCCATTGAGTTGTGACTTTCACTTGTGGTGTTGAGTTGCTCTCTCTCAAAATGCTGATTTGGCTGGATGGAAAATACTTAGCTAAAGAGATTAGATCTCGCAGATGGCCTATTTTTACACACCCTGTCTTTGAAAGTCTTAACATTGACTGCTCCATTGATGTATTTTGATTTCTACAAAAGTTTTCTAAAAATTCTGAATAAAATTAAATGTAGTTTTCCGTGTCTTATATTATCTATTGCAAAGAATTATATTTTACAGAATTTCTTTCTCTTTTTTTTAGTTAAGTAAAAAAAGAGGATTTCTTTTCGGAGTAAAAATTATTATCTATTTCTACTCTGAAAGTAAAATGTCGAAATAAAATTGGATTTTCTTAAGAAACCGATTCCCTTATACCTCGGGGGCAGAAGATAAACGCATTTTGTTGAAGAGCTTAGTGAACGTTCGCAATTGGGATGAGTTATTTCTGGCTTTGGTTGTGCTTTAGTATAACGAAATCCATCTACTGTAGTTAAAAGCTAAATGAAAAAAATGTCTTTTTTACAAGTGCTTCCACCAACCTGTGGCACACTTGAACAAATTCAAATAATTTCGCTTTCTGATAATTTCAAATCGAAACAATTTCCATTCAAAAGAGCATAATTCGTTTTCTCTCGTAATTCTGTTTTAAATATTATGGTTACATTCTGTCATTATTATAGTGCCCTTACAAAGATCAAAAATTATTTTGCGCATCTAATGAATCATAAAAATATTTCCAATGCATGAGGGATATGATTTACATGCATGTGTTAATTACCATGCTGACTAAATTTTGAGAATAAAAAAATTAGTTCGGAATTCAATCGGATGTTATATAAAAAGAATAAATTTATATTTAACACTATATTGCCCAAGGAAGTCATTTTAAAGCTTTTTAATTTAGATTAGAAAAGCAATTACGTGCATAATGAACAATTTCTTTGAATTTTTTAAAATATATTTTTTTCCCAAGTGAGAAATAACTTTTTTATGTCAATATTTACTAATAACTTGTTATGTGATTGTAAATAATACAAAAAATTTTAAAAGTTAGTTTTAAACAAATTTCTTCACACATTAGTTATTCTTTCACAATGCAGTCATTTTGACTGCTTTTGGGCAATATAGGTATCAGGGGCGTAGCTACCGCCGTATTAGTCGTATCAATGATACAGGGCCCCTTAGCTACAGGGGTCCCAACATTTGTAACTACAGTCCCACTAATAGGGCTCCTATATCTAAAAAAGGGTCCCGAAGGAATTTTGATATAGGCCCCCTCAGAGCTAGCTACGCCAGTGATAGGTATGCACTTAGTTTCAGTTTTTCTAGTGTTAAATGTAGATTAAAACTCAGTATTTTTTTCAGGTATGTTTCGAGAAACGACGATTACTGGAAGAAGAAAGGCATTCCATTCATGCCCCGTATGAACTTATTTACCTTTGGGTACACACTACTGAAAAAGGTAAGTATTTATAGAAAATTTCACTATGAACTGTTTACTTCTGTGTTAAAAGTAAAAAATTCGGATTTCAATTGGTTTTTATTCACCAACACACTAAATCGAAAAAATCTGGAAGAAAGTTTATTGTGCTTCATTACTAAGCTATTGAAAGTGGGGAAACAAGGCGAAAGAGGTTAAATGACTGAAAAGGAGGTAAAATATTTCGAAATTTATAATTTTACAAAAAGCATCTCGGTGATCAAATTTCTTACATGCCGTAAAATGCGGCGTATAACACGTCCTTTTAGCACAACAAATAAGATCGAAATTTAGGGTTGCGCATTATACGCAGGGTAGATAACTTTAAAAACAAAGGACTATGCGCTTAAAAAATATTAGGATTGGGGGAAAAAACATACAGTGACTCAAGCAATTAAGAGTACGCGCCTTACTTTTACTTGATAAATTCAACTTTCCTTGAAATTTAATATGAAATTAAGGCATCTGACTACGTTCGGAACCGTGATTTTACAAAAGCGCATAAATGGATAATTTTTATGATATTTAGTGTCACTTAGATTTGAATACATGTATAAAATTGTTTTATAAGGACATTTTGACAAAAAAATTATTTAAGTACAATATTTTGGCAAAAAATTAACTAGAATAATCTCTTTTCAAAATGTTCTCCTTTTGTGAAAAAAATGCTTCTATTACAATAATACACTGCTGGACAATTGCTAAGGACGGATCACAAATTGCTATGTAGCGTAACATTAAGCGAGACATGAGGCCTAGTAGGATAAAATATAGTTGCCACACTGTTCAGACATTAGAATAAAGAATATTTATTGTTCTGGAAAGTACAAAAGCTGTGAAACATCTGAAAGAAAAAAAATGTTTATTTGATCTGCGTACGGAGAAATGGAACAATGCATCTAAAAGTCAGCAGGCACTTTAAAGAAAGGTATCAGTACGAGATATGTCCACCGTGGAGTGTGATGCAACATTCCACACGTCGTACCATACTTTGCACAACATTATCCAGCAGCTGTTGAGGCAATTTATCCCATTCCTCTGTGAGTGCACGGATGAGGGTGTTCTTGTTTGTCGGAGGATAGTTTCGACCAGCAACTTGCCTCCCCAAAGCATCTCACACATTTTCAATGGGGTATAGATCTGGAGAACGCGCTGGCCATACGAGACGTTGAATACCCTCGCTGTCTAGACAATATTGAACAGCGAGTGTTCGATGACATGTCGCGTTGTCGTCCATAAAAACAAATTTATCACCGACAGCACCACGGAAAAGACAAACACGAGGAAGTAGAACTTCATCAATGTATCGTTGGCTCGTCATAGTCCCATTCGCCACCACATGTAGGCGCGTGCGGCCATTGATCATGATGCCGGCCCACACCATGATACTAAATGTCGGATATCGGTCCTTTTCCTGGATATTTTCTGGACGTTAAGCAGTACCACTCTCGCGCCAGATCAGTTGGCGTCTACAATCCAATGACAGACTGAACCTACTCTCATCTGAGAATAGTACGCATGCCCAGTCCTTTTCAGTCCAATTGTGATGCTCACGACACCATTGCAAACGGGCAGTACGGTGCTGTCTGGTCAATGGGACACACACAACAGGTCTGCGTGCGTATAGTCCTCCTCCCCTCAAACGTCTGGCAACAGTTTTTCGGGAGATCTGCTTTCCTGAGGCAGCAAGAAACTGATTTGCCACCTGCTGAGCTGTGGTGCGCCTGTTCCGTTTTGCTGATAGGACGATATATCTGTCTTCTGCAGGCGTCGTACTTCTAACACGACCTCCCCCGTGCCGTCTACTACACATTTCAGTAGTTTTAAATGACTTCCACAGCCGTGAAACAACGCTGTGAGCGATGTCGAACTCCCTGGCAACATCTGTTATTTTTCGCCCTTCTTCGATCTTTCCAATAATTCGGCCACGCATAAAATCATCTATGTGATGTCGGGAAGACATGCCAAAAATTTTAAGTTCGTCTATTAAATCTTTCCTGTAAAACTTTACTTGAAACAACAACTGTCCACACGCATCAAAACCTTTAAAGCTCTTATGAACGCTATCACGTGATGAACAGACGTGGAAAAAAAATTTGCATACTCATACTTCTTCTTACTAATATCCCGCACTTATTCTAATTTTCCACATTTTGCTTCCTTTCATTTTGTGGTTGCTATGGATGATAGTGTTATCCGTCCTTAGCAATTGTCCAGCAGTGTATTTTGCCTGTATAAAGGTCAGACTTCTCTACGGAGGCTCAACAAGTATTTTTGAAATATATAACTTAGAAGTGGGTTTATTCATGTTTTACGACAACAAAGGGGAGCAATTTTAAGAAAAAAATCCCAAGAAGTATTTCAGTTGGTGGTATAACTCTGAAAATAATGTCAATTTTTTAAAAATTCTAGTTCAGACTCTCCGGAGAGAAGTCTTTACTTTATATAAACAAAATATTTTTATTTTAGAAGAAAAGGAGAACATTTTGAAAAAAGATTATTCTAAGTTAATTTTTTGCCGAAATATTGTATTTGAATAATTTTTTTGTCAAAATGTCCTTAAAACAATTTTTTATGCATGTATTATAATCCGAGTGACATTAAATATCATGAAAATTATCCATTTATGTGCGCTTGTTTAAAATCACGGTTCCGAACGTAGTCGGATACCTCAAGGGTGTTTGAAAGATTAGACATTTAATGGACAGTGGACCAACACATTGTCTACTAATACTGTGTTTTTCATAAACTATACTATCGGGAAATCGAGACTTATTTTGATTTTTCAATAACTCTATATATCTCTATTTAAAGTTCAGTACATTTATTGGAATTATGAGATGTATTTTGAGAAATTCGTAAAAAGTTTTGCTTGGTTGATAGAACCATATCGGCCTCCGGCCGCCACCTGTTTTGGTCACCCATGTGTAGTGCACGCGCTACACATCTGCTGGGGTCTCGGCCCTGTAAATACCCTTCTCAAACAGTATTACGCATATAAGACTAAAATGCAGTTGTGTTAATATGACTATAATGAGTTATTGAAAAGGAATTCTACTTATATTATTTTGCTTTATTTAAAATGAAAATAATAGCAAGTTTCGACAATTCACGAAATAATCCAAAATAATGCAGCTTTGATAAAATTTATTATTTTAAATGGTATCGTACCAATTGCCGTCCTTTTCGTACGTTTTTATATTGAAAGAATAAAACTATGAAGTAAATGTTATGTATTTATTTATATATGAAAAATTAACTTCCTTTTTCATTGTGTTCCATTCCCTTTTCACGTTCTAATTTTCTGTATGAATTTTTTCCCAAGGACGTAGCCCAAGTTATAATGGAGATGAGTAGGCCTTTTGGAAGAGTGGTTGGGTAAGTGAGATATGTTTATGTATTCGTTTGCAGAAAAGGGGAAATATACTACTTATTATAATTAACGCGTTCAAAAAAAATATTTTGTCAGAAAATAAAATACTCTTCCTCGGCGAGAAAAATGTACCTTAAACTTAAGTTTCTTCTTTTCAGTTCTTTTGAGGGTAGCACGCCGTCTGTTGTCGTCAAAGACCCGAACATTCTTCGAGACGTCTTGGTTAAAGATTTTCACATATTTCCTTACAGAAGGGTTAGTATTCATTTATTTCCTTAGATGTGTAAGAATAATAATATAGTCATGAAAAAATAGGAAAGCTTTAATAACTTTGGCCCTTTCCAACGCTGCGGGACGTAATTTATATCAATGGTAATAGCTTGAAAGAGAAATCTAAGCTCTAGTGTAAATGAGTTAATTAATCAATTACATTAATATAATTATTTAACTTCTAAGGAGAATTTTTACACTGTAGATTTTTGTTTTATTTTTTTCTCTTATCTTGTTTCTCATTTTTTAAAAAAATTAATCAAATTTCCTAAAATTCTGGTTGAAAGTTTCCGAGTCACGAGGATTGAAAAACCGACCTCCTAATATTAAATGAGTGTCTTAAGCATTTGATGATGTAAAATATTCTACTCAACACTTTTTAAAGCTTTTTGCATCAAATGATAATTAATTAATCCCAGCTCTAAAATCACATAGTGAAAAAGGCCAATATTCATTTGAAAAATATGAAGAGTTTAATAAAGTTATTCAAAAAGAATGAATCACAAGATTAACATTTTTTAAGATGGTTTGATACCTTAAATCAAAAGTTTCATGCAATTATAATAATTCAGGAAATATTTAAAATCAAACACACTATACTTTTTAGAACCGTATATTTAGCTTGCAGTATTTTATTACCAATTCTTTTCGCTTAGTATATATACATTGTTAGAAACCTGTGAAAACGCTATGAATCTTTCAAGTCTGTCGTCACGTCACATCAATGTCCCTCAAATAGTTCTTTTCAGCAAAGATAAGATTCAAATAAAATTTGAAACATGGACAAATAAGACTATTTATTATTATCTAATCCACTAAAAGAATCATCTCTCATAAGAGAAAACAATTATAGTTCAAGAGTTTGTTAATTATGCTAAATGTTAATAAATTAATCTTTTAACGTCCTAAGTTCTATTGGTTGTTTATAACCTTATACTTGAAAGCAACATTAGGCCTACTGGAGGCAGGGAACCTTTTCAAGTGATGAAGACAACACCTGAATACTCCCCTCTCCAAAATTCCACACCACCCCAATGTGAGGATTCAAATCCTCGACATGTTTAATATCCTCTCTACACGGTTGATCTTTAGTAACACCAGGACTCAAACTCATGACGTCCCAGAAGCAATAATGCCCTCAACCACGATTATTTGGTCATTTAACATCGTTAGATTCCCCCCCCTTTAAATCGTGGCCGCGGTAGCCGAGTGGTATAGGTATCGGATCGTGGCTTGCCTGGTCACGAGTTCGATCCCAGTACCACTAAAGACCCGCCGTGTAGGGCAGCGATGCACGTTAAATGTGTCGAGAGCTCAGACATTCTGCCGTTGGTGTGGTGTGGTAGTTAGGAGAGGGGGTGCCAGCTCAGGTGTCGTCCACGTCACTTGACCATGGTTCAAATTTACGTGGTCCGTCACCAAAAGCCCTCGTGTAGCTGAACAGTGCGACGTTAGTATTCACTCACTCAATAGAGTGTCACCGCATTTCTATTAAAAAGGATACTTTGACATGAATCAAAAAAGTAAGAAAAAATGCACTAAGCGCATATATTCCATTTTCTTTACTGAACGAAGTATTTTGAACTTGCTCAGAATGTCCTCCAATGAATTGGTTGATGCTGTCTTGCAACAGCCCGGTTAAGGTAATTCCTTATTTATCATTTTCTCGGTAACGCAAAGGCCTACTGTACATTGTACAGCAGCAGAGACATTTAATCATAAGAAGAAATTGAAAGGTTTTAAAATATGAATACCGTTTTCAATTTTCTTTTATATGAAGAATTATCTCTCTTTAGGGGAGAAAACTTCGTTTTGATGCACAAGCGCCCTGTGTTATAAATTAAATATAAAATGAACAGATGGTGCTGCAAGTCATCTAAGTGCCATATTTTATTTTTTTTTGGGGGGGGGCTTGTAGAATCAGCTACGTAATGTTTTTGTGCTGTAAACTCGTCTTCTATGAGTGTTGTCTGGTAAACCCAAATGCCTAAAAGATTGACTGAATTATTGGAATAAAAATATATGATTGACATAATTGTCTTTACTGAACAACGGAATTAAGGATTTAGGAAATATAATACCTCCGTAACAAGTTAAGAATACATTTTTATTTCGTAAGCTTTAGCTCTAAGATAATTCTTGGATTAATTTCAGAAATATTTTACATTCGTATAAATTTTTTTCTAATATGTTATGTGTATGGTAAGTTTTCTATTTTACAGTATATTTAAATGTGTATTTATTTATTCATTTAATTTGATGTTCTGCGTTTCAAGACTGATTCTTCAGCTCAGAAGTGCAAACAGTTACACTTATATACATAATGCTTGTATATGAACTGATTATCTTAAATTGCTTTTTTCTTTTTTTTCCCCCTATTTTATCTCAGATTATGAAAACCTATGACCCCATCGCGGACGCCATGGTTACCATGGTGACCGGAGAAGACTGGAAGAGAATCCGTACCATCATCACTCCCGCTTTCACCTCGAAGAGAATGAGACAGGTGTGTGACTCTCGCAGTAAATGATTATTTTCATCTGCACATATAGAAAGATATCCTAAATTTTTTTCTATAATTAATTATAAACAATAGGTAAGAAAAGAACAAAACGATACATGACAAATCATCACAGTCGTAGCAATACAATAAATTCTTAGGCTTAGAGCGAAACTTGCAGATACACACACATATATGTGTATTTCTGAATCATAGAAAAAATCATCGAATATTGTTTAACAGAATCAACTATTTCAAATTTTGCAATAAAACTCGAAAAAGAATTCATACGACTATTAATTTTTTGGCAAAGGATGGGAGGAAGGTGGTTAAATTTTTTATTAAAGGAAGGAAAATTTTTTTAAAAATTTCTGTTTCTTTCTAAATATAAAATTAAAATTTTATTGTTGATTATGAAAATTATACGAGGGTTGGGGCATAAGTCATGGCAACTATTTTTTGTATATGTGAATGGATCCCTAACGTATATGTGTCGTGAGGAAGTTCTGCAGGCATACTGCGTACACAAAAGAAGAGATGGCTCTATGATAGCTGATAGTAGCGCAGCGAAGGCTGTGAAATCAGTCAGTTGGTGAGTGTCGTGTGATGGAAGCGTTCTTACATCAAAATAGCCGTTCATCGAGAGAGGAATGCGATGGAATATCACAGTGAATTAGTAGATGCCCTTGGAAACAATGCCTTACCATACCGTAGAGTAGCACGGTGGGTGTACTGTGGTGACGGGCTCACGCGTCTTTTCTTTAACATGTACTTTGGGTTCTTTGGGCCAGAACTAATGACAACTCTTTTCCAACCAAACCCAAGAAGTGAAGTGTGAATGAAAGATGCAAATGAACAAGCTTTTAAATATCGGAACTTAGAGTAAACGAGATGGCAATGTATGGCAATTTGTGATAGTGGATGGAAATTGGCAGGTAGTTGATGTCTAATAGAGGTATCGTGGTTCAAGTCTAAATGAGCTTTACGTAACTGTGATTAGAAGTTACAAGTGATTGAATATATTTAATCCAAGTTGCACACCTGTGCATACAAGGAACGTCAAGATTGAGCATAAATCAATACAAAGTGATTCTCCAAGCTGTAATAAGGTATGACTGACTATTTAATATTAGAATCAGTGATTAGGCGGTTCAGTTATTGATAGTGATCTGAATTAGATTAAGTCTTATTACCTAAATATATATATTGTGTGTTGCGTATTTTGCCACCGTAGATTCTCTCTCATATTAATTATTATAATTTAATTTGCTAAAGGTTTAAGTTGAACATCTTAATAAAGTCATATTAAGATATTGTTTGATTTTAGTTCTTTCGTTAATCCTACGCCTCTGATACTCCGAGAGATATTCTCCCAAAGGGGGGACATCACACTGTGTACTGCGTTTCCATTCTTTTGCACCGTGGAGACCATATTGCCCTGTATACTACCGTAATACATTAGTTTGTTACGATATTTCAGTGCTATTCATTGTCCACACATGTAGTAAACACCTTGTATTTTCGTTTGTATAAGTCACATTTCCAACCGGACCTGTATCTTCAAGAAAAAAAAAGTTGCCCTAACCCTCGTATAAATTTTCAAACAACTATTAAAAATGTAGCATCATAAATTTTGATTCAAAGTACTTTTTAAAAGCAAATCAATAGTTTTGTGGATAGCCTGAATAAACGTATAATTTCTTTAATGAAAAAATACTTATATCGTTACACGTGATCGTGTTCACTGTTATGCAAATCGTGCAAAAGGAATTAAACATATGTTCGTCGTAATAATGCTCAAAACTCTATGAAGGTGCTTTTTCTTATTATGAATGAATTAATAAATTAAAATTAACTCGACTTCCTGAATAAATATTAATATCATTGCTGGTGCTGGTATTTTCCTGCAGATGGCGTCTATAATGAACGATTGCTCCAAATCTCTTTTGGAGGTGTGCGAAAAGCATGCGAATGAAAGAAAGCCTGTTGATTTCAAAGGGTATTCGAACTTACTTTTTTACACTTTTTTTATCTCTTGTATTAGAAAAAGTGATATAATACACAGTATTAGAATTAAGATTGTAGGATCTTCTTAAAAAGCAAATCGTGATACATAAAGCAAGTTATCTTGCTTCCAAATTTAAACTTGACTTCCATTTCAATATTTTCAAATTAAGGAAGTTTTCTTAGTTGTTTGAAACTTTGTGTTCTAACTCACATTTTGTATTTCAAGTCTCTTTAATATCAGATAATAGAGGATTATTCTTAATTTCCTCCAAGGTTTCGGAGCGCTATATTAAAAAAACGAAGACGAATACAGCAAACAAGAATTTTTGAAAAGGATACAGAAACGATTAAAGCTTTATTTACATATTTTACAGGTGTTCTATGTGTGAAACTTTGGTTAGACAGCTTACCTCTCAATACGGTAGTCTTGCTCCTCTGCTACACTCCACACACAACATAATACTATAAACCCGGGGTGGGCATTGCGTCAATCGCGATCGACCGGTGGACAAGACAGTTTGACGTGACCGCTTGAAGATTAGTAGTTCATAATTATATACGGAAGTGTTCAAGATTTGTGCTGACAGTACGCAGACTAAGTCTTCTACTGACTGTAATTATGAGAACTAACTTTAGATGAAAATGGTTTTTTAATGTATTTTTAATTGTTTGATAATAAATGCATCATTAGATATTATTATATTTTTGGCTATATATTATGTTTATGTGTGTGTGTATTTTGCGTTTTGCTTTAAACGCGGTTTCAAAAAAGTGAGTTTTTTAAATTTTATTTACGTAGGAAAGTACATATTCCATATTTATTATTAAGTTTTAATAAATATTGCTGACCTTTTCCTTTTCTCACCACACCTACGACACTGGGCATTGGGCGCACTCGTGAATTTTTCAAAAGAGGCGCGGCGCGGTTTCAGGGTCGAATGTCTACCATTTTCACACATATCCTACCCCAATACGCAGCCAAGCATATATATATTTTTTCATTTTGTAGATTGTCGGGTACAAAGAACAGTTAGAAATAATTTATTGAACAAATAATGAGCATTAAATTATAAAAAGAGTATTAATAACATATACTTAATTAAATTTTACGTATTATATACATGGGATTATAATTGATCGTAAAAAAATCATGGACTTTAGAGGAGGGTCCGGACCGTGGAGCTCCTCCCCTTTGTGTGTGCCACTGATACAGAGTGGACCGCAACATCTTGAAAAAATTAGAAGTAGCCCATACCCTGGAAAAATCTGTGCCCTTCCCTGCTATAAACAATATTGACTGCACGTGTTACCCTCCCTGCCTTACAGTTCTGTTGCATCACACAGCAAAAGGGGGTGCGAAAACTTGATCTTATGTAAAAAACCAAGTTGTGTCGGATTACAAGAAAGGATAACATGTGCTGTCAATAACATTAATCGTACCACTGGGGGGGGCTGTATCGAAATTCCATCAGGTCTCTTTTTTAGATATAGGAGCCCTGTTAATGGTACTGTAGTTACACATATTGGGTCCCTTGTAGCTTGGGGGGCGTATCATTGATACGGCTGATACGGCGGTAGCTACGCTCCTGGATCGTACCTACCATGTTGAGTTGAGTGTGGCAGGAACTGGATTATCGCATTGATGAATGCCGTGTAACCAAGGCTATCTGTAAAATATGCAAATAAAACTTAAATTGTTTTTATATCCTTTCGAATGTTCTTTCTTCTGTATCCGCCTTAGTTTTTTTTTACTATAGCGCTTTGAAACCTTGGAGGAAACTACAAATATAACCTTGTGTACTTTAATTCTTTATGTTCTGCATTTTTTTTTAGAATTAAAATTTTTTCCATGCTTACAATTTGAATACAGTAAACAGATTCGTTTTGCAGCACTCAGCTATTCCTATAAAATCACGTCATTAATTAGAATTGTCATGAATTGATATAATTTTTGATTAACAAAACTTCGATTAATTTCTGTACCATGCACATTAATATTAATCGAGAATTCGTTTCTGTGCAGTGCATTTGGCGCATTCACGATGGATGTCATCGCAAGTTCTGCATTTGGAACCAAAATCGATTCTCACAATGATCCTCAGAATGAATTCGTGCAGAAAGTGAGGGAAAAGTTTCTTAATTTCACCATACCTCGCTTGATAGTTGCCAGTAAGTATTAATTTAAAAGTTTATTTGTGTTCCTTTATTTTAGTATTCAAGTTTGTAAATATTGAAATACATCTCATTCAATAATTGAAAAACTCGCCACAAGTCTAAAATAAGCTGAAAAAATTAGGCTTTTTCCAAGTTAAAATTTGTAATTGTTTTCGAGGATACAACGAAACGTATTCGACTTTTCGCACTATGAATTTAGTCACGTGAAAGTTTTGTGAAAATTAACTCAATGTGTGGCATTGTTTCAAACACATGATGTTTGCATATTACTCTTTTTTTTTGTGTGTGTGTTTATACTTTTATTAAATCTAAATCATGGCAATAGCAGTTTTGATATATTTCTTTTCTCCTATGAACATGCTAGATGCCTTGAAAATTGCGAGAAAAAACTGTATTATAATTTGTTTTTGTTTCAAAAATGTCTCCTTTTTTCTATATTATACCTTGAGGGGATCCAAATAGTTAGACTACACTTTCAGTTTTTTTTACAAAGAAACAAAAGAAGTTTTCATCAGTGTCACACTGATCTAAAATTGTTAAATAATGCTTTTCTCGTATCCCTACAAGGAGTCCAAAGGTGTTATGTCTAGAGATTTGGGTGGCCACACTGTTGGACTTCCTCTTTCCATCCATCGTGGGGGCAATTCATGCTGTTCATGTGTTGTAGATAAATTTGATAAACCATTCTACAATTTGTGCTCGTTCTTACGGTGAAATTCTTTTGAAACAAGTATGTTGAAAAACGTGCACGCTGCGCCATCTAGTTTGTATTTCACTAAACAAAAATTTTAACCTTTTCTTTCTGGAGCATGAAAAAAAACGTAAGTGAAAATCTTTGTTTGTTTATTTTTAATTTATTTGTAAATTCTTAGGACATACTTTTCGGACACCTTATTTGGGGGGGTTTTCGTTTCCTTGCAGTAGTTATTTAAAATGTGTGTGTGAGTTTTACTTCAAATTATTTATGCTGAAGTAAACTCTTACTTTAACACTATAAGTTTGAAGAAAAACATTAAACTGCAGAAAATCATTACAAATTTCATTGAACATGATTTATTGACCTATTCAATCTGTAAAAAAAAAGAGCACACGGTAGTTAAACACTTGTACAGTTCTTAGTTCTGCACAACTTTTGTTTGGGTAGTTAGTTTTATAAAACATAGATATTTATTATACATGTTCATCATAGACTTAATAAATACCTTTTGAGCACCATTTAAGGTCATGCCTTTTTCCTTAATAAGACTTTTTATGTGTATTTTTAAAATTTCGAATTTAAATAATTCGAATAATTATTTTCACGCCTGTTACAATTTAGTTATATGGGGGGGGATTTCACTATACTACGAAGATTTTATACAAAACCGTTTTATTGTTCAGTCACAACAATTTAAGTAAATTCGAATGTATTTTTCATTCGAAGTAAGATTATCTTTCAATTTGCGGTAATGTTCAACCGTCAGAAGAAGTACGGGAAATAATTAAATTTTTTGCTGCTTTCCTCGCAGTTAGATAAAAATAATATCAGTTCAAGAGTAACTAAAAGTCGGTTGAACTAAAAGTTCGTTCAAACTTTAAATATTCATTAAAAAATGACGATAAAAAATTAAATGAGTGTGCTTTGGACCACACGACTGAAGTAAAACTTCTTTAGCTCCATCTATATGTATGTATATATGTTATGGTGGAACACCGAAATCTAGAGAATGCCGACTTTCACCGGTGAATATCAATACTCACATTGTCGCTTGGTGCATGTCCGAAATATTTGCTTAATACCCTTATTTTACACACAGTACATTCAAAATGAAAAGGAAAATTATGGAAGTTAAAAACTACTTAATTATACAGTACGTTCTAAATGAGAAAATAAAGTAACAGTAATAAAAAAAACTTACTAAATTATGTGATTCGGATCTTATTTATTGCAACAATTTAAACTATAATGACACTTTGAATTGCACAAAAAGCCCTTGCTTTTACAACTTCATTTATTTGTAGAACACTTCCTTTTGCAAAGACAGCTCATATAGCCTTGCCCGCCGCTTCTCGAATTAGCTGCAGCTGTATTTTTCTTGAAAATAAATCTCATCTATGGAAAGTAACTTTTCTTTATAAATTTCGAACTGAGGTTACGCTTTAGGGTATCATTTTCATTTGCAAATTTATAGAAGTTGGAGTCTTCTATTCCAACAACAACCGCTAACATATTCTGGTTATCTGTACGACTACGGTCGACGTCAGGGACTTACTTGTATTCATACAGAATCACACCAATTTGAGCAGGAGAAAAAATTTTTGTGAGGTTCGTAACATTTTGGTTGGTTGCAGTAGAAGATTCTCTTTCGCGGTCGCTCTTTTTTTAGAATTTAACTCGTGTTTTTCAGTCAGAACTTGATGTGAAGACTTGGTAGATTGCAAGTCCTCTTCAATATTTTTCTTTGGAATATGGTTTTCGGTATGACCACCCTCAAATTTTTTTCAGAAGTATTACCAGTTTCTTCAAGCTGTTCTTCGGTTTCAAAAGTATTGGCAATTTCTTCGAGTTGTTCTTCAGTTTCGATGTTTGCGATTTGTTCACTAGGCAAAAAACACGATGCTATGCCTCTTTTTGCTTTAACTCCAAACATGGCTTCATAAGGACTTTGGCGTATTCCTTCGTGGTATGTAGTGTTCTTGGCAAATTGAACAAAGAATAAACCTTCTGACCATTTATTTATACCGATGTCGTTCATCCCTTCAGTTAGCATATTTTGTATATCCCGATTGGCCCTTTCAACTGAGCCTTGTGTTTGACTGTGATGAGGTTTTCCATGAACTATCTTATATTTCCACATAGCGCATATTTCGGATATGACTTGATTACTCAATTCTCTACCATTATCTTATTGCAATGTAGCTGGAGCACCAAGTGTTAAAAATATTGAAAGACGTGGTACGCTACTTCTTCGGCTCTCTTAGTTTTCAAAGGTCGTAGCTGGACAAACTTAGTTAAATGATCTTGATACACTATTATGAGCTTATATTCACTATCTCTGTCTGACTGCAGATCTATGAGATCAACTTGACATCTCGAGTTTAACTCAGAACTGATCATTTTGGTTTCACAACAATACCTTTCTTAAATGCACTGTTTTCATTCTAGATACTGTTTGCATAAATTTAAATACAACATTGCAACTTCATATATAATATTTTTGCATTTAATTTGCAAATCTTTAAGCATACGTGTTCTTCCTCCGAGGCCTGTTCTGATGTGAGTTTCACATAGCTCACCGAATGATTCGTCATTGATAACATAATGCTGTATATTCGTTTCTCCTGGTTTTAATGGTACAATTATAACTTCTCTTCAGCATTAGTTTTTAAAACGTCAAACCGTTTTAATCTTCTGTAATCCAAAGGTGTGTTGCACTTAGTTTTAGCAGAAACCACTTCAGAAAGTATTTTAGTGTACTTTTTTCTTTCGAAAAATAAAAACAATTGTCTTCTCGTTTACCCGCAATCAATGCATTTAACTTTTCAAGAAAAAGATTACGATTCACTGCTGTATCCATTCAGTATAAATTAGAGTATCGGGGAGAAAAATTAAGATATATATATTTATATATGTATATACGTATAGTATATACATGTATTAATTTTCTACAAATATTTAAATTTATCATGGGTTTTCATCGATAAATTATTATTTTTGAATATATTTTTTATTTTTATTCATTATTTTCATTATCGGATACATTAGTAATTACTGTCGTTGACCGAGACAATAGGCTTATGGTATGAGAAATAAGATACACATCTTTTTTTTCGAATGAAAATTAGATATCTAGAGAAAACTGCATCGATTGTTGTTCCATGTCTTGTGGTAGGCTCATTTCAGTTATTATTCACTTTATTCATTTGTAGTTCTAATTTATCTAGTAGAAAGTTTACCAAGAGTTTTCCATCTTCGGACGCGAAATTAACATTGAAATTTCCTGCTAAAATTAGTGGCAACGTATAATAGTTTTCTCCTAATTCTTCAGAGCCTACTCAGCCGTAAATCATATAAGTCTTGTATATAAAAAATCTATAATACTATTAACTGTGTTATTAGGCTAAAAAATGTAAACAACTATTATTATATATATGATGTTTGTTCTCTCGTCCAAAACACAGGAGCAGCACATATATCACCAATTGATAATTGACCAATATCGACTTCACGAATACAATAAAATAAAATGTCCATGTTCAAAGTTACTAATTTACAAAATATAAACTTTAAAATGAATTTATGATTTTGTTCACTTAAATTAATAGAATATTTAATGTATTGAACAAAATCTTAATTTATAAAATTGTTCAAGAACGAAATGATCAAGAAATCACCGTTAACGTAACGCTAGCAAACTTGCAGACGAACTACTGACTGAAATTTATATCTTCATTAACTTATATATCTCTCTCAACTTCCGTTCGCTTCGCCCAGTCACACTTTTCGTCACGCTCTCGTCACGCATTCACCAGCTTACTCCCCAAGTCAAGCGTGTGTAAAAAGTTTTACTTCAAAAAGAACGGTTTCAAAGAAAGAGCTCACAAGAAAACTTCGGATTTTTTTTTAGTGACAAAAACATTTTATATAAAAATATAATCGTTAGAAGGCGCTAACACACAAAATCCAAGACAGGAAAACTGGATGCTCTATTCATTTTATTTTTAAAATAAAAATCGTTCAACATGACCTCCATAACATTGTGAGATACAATAAAGGCGGTTCACAACGCCCCTCACAGCTGAGTGTAACACTTCGGAATGAGATTGGAGGAACCTCACTATAGATAGAATCTTTGAGTTCAGCCAATGTTGACGGGGATAAACAGTACATAAGTTATTTCAAATAACCCCACTATCAAAAGTCGACCGGAGTGAGCTCGGCTAAATATAGTGGTCATGTGATTTTTCATCCTCACCAAGGGTAGTCAATAGGAATCGTCTTACTGTAGTGGCATAGTATGGAGGTAATCAAGGACGTCTTAAGACTTTTTGAGGCCCTGGGCTCCTATCCAAAAGTAGGCCTTATCTGTGAATTTTTAAAAATAAACACTATATAGCATGCATTGTCAAATACTCGTTCAAATTGTAATTTCAAACAAATAAATGTGCACGACTCACAATCTCACAAACCTGGATACAAACCGGCTCGACTGATGGTCGCATTTCGACTAAATGAGTCGAATGCTTATTTATGGTTTTATAGGCTTGGCCCTAAACATGGACAATGGCCATCACTAGTGGCATAACGGAGAGCATTAATCTCCCCTACAAAATCAGGTTTTGCCTTTAATATTTTATAAGTTGGTTAAATATGCACTTGGTGCCAGTCAAGCTTTGGCCCCTAAAATTCTGCCCCCCGCAACGTTGGGGCTTCAAGGGTGTACGTTACGCCACTGGGTATCACATAACAATAGAGTCTTGCAACTTTTGCCATTTGACATTGAGTTTGAAATTCTGTTTGGGGGAGAATATGTACGAGAATAAGATTTTACCGTTAAAATCCTCCGGATCATGATTTTATAAAGACGCGAGTCAAGAACGAAACGAAGCTTCTCCGAGAATGAGGCCCAGGCCCAATTGGCCCATGGCGTAAGACGTCCCTGGAGGTGCGCCATTCTCCATGACGCTTAGGTACAGATAGCACACCTCTTTGATTTAAAGCGGGCAAGACTAAAAATATTTTTGCTGCTAAAAAAATCCAACTTCCTTTTGAACCCTTTCTTGTAAACTGCACTTCTTCATTGTCAATTCTTATTTTTTTGTGAATATTTAAGTTTAAACGAACTTTTGGCTAACGAACCCGGAATATAAAAACTATAATAATATTAATCTTATATGAATTAACTTTAAGAATAACTTTTTTCTATTGCGAATGTCATTCCTAGAAATATTAGATAAATATATATATATGTATTTTAGAAGTTCATGAACTACATTAATTTTTTCAATTAATTATAATATTAACACCATAATTTGGAAGAGTTATGGCACCTATAAAACGCTAAATCAAAGTAAAAAATAATTTAATAGCATTTTACTTTTTTTCCATCTCAAAAGATATCATTAAGGAGCTTCTTTTTTCCTTTTCAGTGCTTGTTCCTGGCTGGATTCTGAGATGGATTCCCCTTGATTTGAATCCCATGATCCTGGACAAGGACAACTTCTTCAAGAACGTCACCATGAACGTCATCAAACGCAGAAAGGAGTCGGGAAGAGTAGGCGCTCTAATTTAATTTGCAAATACAGTAGAACGTCGTTTATCCGAACGTTTATTATCAACTACATGCACTGTATATGAAAATGCATGAAATAAGCCGTGGCTAGATTTAGAAGACGAAAAAGACTTCAATGACGACCACAAAAAGGGGAATACAGACTTTGTCCAATCAATCCCAGGCTTTCGAGAATGCGATGAAGAAGATGTAGAAACCTAGATGGCATGCGATGCAGAAGACAGTGGATTTTAAATGCTGATTGTGACTTCCGTGCTAGAAGAATCCGACCCTGTCGACGATGAAAAGGATGAAAGCGAGGACAATAACTACGAAAATAGCAAGGATTTAGCAATCAAATGCTGACTTGTTTTCTGCGTTAGAGACAGCTGTGAAGTGGTACGAACAACAATCAGAGTGGTGTCCTACTCAACTACTGCTGCTCAAGAGTTTCAGAGACCTTTCAGCGGAAAACCGAAGGTGTACAATGTTACAGCGAAAAATAAGTGATTATTTTCCGCAATAAATATGAAATTGCGATATTTTGCACCTATTTTACCTTTTCTTCAAGCACGTTTCCCACATGTGATGATTTTCAGTATTCGTATAGTGTCCGGTTTTATATACTACATGGATCGCATTCGGTTTTCGGTTATTCGAACGATATCCTGTCCCAATTGATTCGGATAAACGACGTTCTACTGTAAACTTTTACGTGTGGTATTCTTAAACACCAAGTGTTTGTAAAAAGTATTGGTGACCGTGGTTGATAATATTGTAATGTTCCATTTCAGCGATACAATGACTTCTTGCAAATGCTGATGGACATAGTGGATGAGACCGCCCAACATGAGAATCAAGAAGCTGTCGAAGACGAAACAGACCGTTTCGGAAGCATCACAAACAACGAAATGATGCCTTTTAACACAAAGAACAAAAGTGAATTAGTTTAAAACATCTATGAAAATTAATTAGTGATTAACTAATTGTATTAATGTTTATTATATTATATGAAATTGTTGTAGTGAATATTAATTCAGTGGCAGAAATCTTGCTGAATTTAGTTGTATTAAAAAATCATAACTATCACATCGACAGAGCTCAGGGGCCTCCCTCTAGGGAGGAAACTGGTCGTCAAAAATAAATTGCGGCAATGGGTATTCCACCTATTTGGTGCCGCACTAAAAGAGGTACTAGCACCGGAGATTGTACTAGGTCTGTAATGGGAGGTGCCAATCCGCAACCCCATTGGAAATAAAATAAAAACTTGTGTATATATTTTCTTATGTAATTTATAGATTATTAGAATAATGTGTTTAATTCAGAAATGAAAATTATACTTGAAGAAAATTATATAGTTTGTTCAACCTTTTTGAATAATTTTAAAAACTGAGTTGTATTTTTAATAATGGGCTAAAGATTGAATACTGATGCTTTCTCAGACTTGTTGGACAAACGGTTTTTATTTTAAAATTTATTTTGTTTCAAAGTAAATATCTTATTATTCGAACACAAGACAATGTATCCATCACAGCGGGAATTTGCCCTAAACCTCATACAGATCTACTTAAATCGCAGTGTTTAATAGATATTTTAATAACTGTCCAAAAAATGTCATTTTTTTTATTCTGTTAAGTGGATTGAATTGTAGTTTCCTTTATTCTTCTTTGCTCTCTTTCATATTGGTCATGGAAAAATATTTATAACTATGAAATTTTATTTTCTCTTGAATCTTCCGAAATGGTGATTAATTATGTAACTTCATTCGATAAACATAGATTAAAATGTGATACGCAGCTGGAAAGAGTACTCATTCTACTTAATCAAAATCTAGCCCAGTTCGAAATGATCAAACACCATAGCAAAAGAAGAATTAACTATTCTACGTGATTAAAAATGATATAAAATTCAGTACTTACGTACTGTTATGTCCGAGCGACTTGAAGAGAGATGAGGATGTACTCTGCCTCATTACAGAGAGACAAATCCGCGCTGTGCTCCTTCTATGTTCTTTATCCACCCTCATTGGATGTATTCTGTGACGCAATATTACATTTAAAGAGAGCTCTGAGCCCCTTTCCTAGGGAATGTGTCCATTTCCAGTCAACAAGGGCCAAAGCAAAAATGACTGAATTTAAAGATAGAAGACCATTTCTCCCTTCAAATGCAATATTGTTATCAACATAATTTCAAATTGAAGCATTAACAACAATTTTAATAACCGCTTAACTTTGGGATATCTTACAGATATTAAAAATATTTCCTATTTGAAGTAACCCCCTAGGATTTCACTACTGATCAGTTTTCCTTGTTGTTACGTAATAAAATAAATTATATTTCTTAACAGAACTTTCAACTACTGAGCTGTTAGCCCAGTGTGTCCTTTTTTTCTCAGTTGGATACGAAACTACAGCTACTGCACTTACTTTTGTTGCATACTGTTTGGCAACAAATCCTGAATGGCAAGAAAAACTCATCAAAGAAGTGGATGAGGCATTCGAAAAACACGTAAGCGTACCTTTTAGAATATTTTAAAACATTCGTGAACATTTTAAATATTTTGTTTGTTGTTTTTCTTTAGGAAGTTTATTTTTATTCGATACAAGAGTTATCTAACCATTCCCAATCGCTCTTAATTTTGAAAGACGATTAGATGACGAGATTGACATTACCCTACTGTTCAGAGATTTAAAACATTTAACTAAATTTTTTGGAATATTTCTTTTCAAAATGTAGTGATAGTATAAATTCAAATTTATCAAAATACAACGATGTTATAATTCAATAATGTATCAAATAAGATCATTCAAAATCTAATTTCTGTATTATTAATTTTTTATTAATTAATTTGTTTTATTTAACAATGTTCAAAATTAACCAGTGAGTTCATTCACCTGGATGAATATTTAAAGGTTCACAATCGGATCACGCTGAATCAAAAAGTAGCTTACAATCAGGAAACAAAGGCGAAGAAATATTTCACTGCTACTATTTCAGCAGACTTCTTATTGCCCTTTCGTGATGCTATTCTCAAATATTTCCGTCAAAAAGATGCTCTTCTTCAATTAACAACTCTTGTTTAGACAAATAGTACGTATACTACACTCATAATTAAACATTACCTAAGTATATATATCTTAACATATTTTTAAATCACTTCTTTATGGGTTTAAATTATTCTCAATAAATATTTCCATACCTACTTCTTTGCGCTCGCAATTATTCTAAAAAGTTCTTCTATTCAGCCGGTAAATTGCGCCCCCAGTGCTCAGAAAATATTTAAAAAATTATCTATTTTACTTGGTTACCTGTAGCAGAAATATTGTTTATGAAGAAATTAAAATCATTATCCATGAAAAAATAAATACTTTTCCGTTAAGTAAAGCATTACAAATGTGTATTTAGACAAATGTTACTAAGACTTTCTTTTGAAAGTAAATTCTGTATCTTTGTATGTAAAATGCATACAAGGGGCTCCATCTGTAGATATAATGTCAAAGCTTGATTGCAGAAAATTCCGAAAGCAAAGATATATATATTTTTTAGTAATTTAAAAAATAACTAAAGGCTATTTCTGACATTTCTATATTTTATACTCGATTTATATGAGCAATTTATATTCTTAACAAAAGTTTCATATCTAAGTAATCTGATTTCATTGGGATAAATTACCGTAACCTTTTCAGTACATTTAGAAGTCCCCCTTAAATTTCTAATCTTTCATACATATACTCGGACAGTAAACACCATATTATTCTTGTAGAATTTATTTTGAGTCTCTTGACTGATTGATTTCAAAATAAACGTGACAAGAAATAATGTGAAAAATCAAAGAAATTAAAACCTAATCGTTCAGTTTCCATCTCAACAAACATCACGCGCCACTTGAGATGAAGGTATAAACCTCTTTTCAAATAAAACAGAATGCACACGCATACAAATCCGCTAAAATAAAATATAAGATGAAATTACAGGGGTGTTCAAAAGTTAAAAATAATTAAGAATGTATACAATGATGGAGCTCTATGGAGCAGAAAAAAGCCTTATATAGGAGATACATAATCTATTGATGTTACGAATATTTGTGTGTATGCAATTTTTTTTGTCAGTGAAATAATAAGGAAATTAAAAAACTATGAATGAATGAATTAGCTCTAAAAATAATAAATAGCTCCTTTGATTTTTTTTCTTTTATAGATTTTTTTTATTGAGTATAATTATCGAGTGGCATTATAACATGTTGATGAAATGTTATTACGTTGACTTGGTCCAAAATTATTCGTTGTGGGCCGTAAACTTGACACGATTGGTGTAATGCGTTTCCATTCTATCGTCAAATTTAATTACCATACAGATAATAAATCCAAGATGCTGTAGCACTTGTAGCATCGTTTCTCAAACTGTGGCGCGTGCCCCTAAGGGTCGTGATAACTCTACGAAGGGGGCGCGATCATACTAAAAAGTCGAAAACAAAAGATTATGTAAACAAATTTATTAATTTATTGAAAATAAACAGAAACATTCTGACATAATAAAAAATAAACACATTTACATTGATACAATACACTTATAAGTGTATCAGTACTGCACGATGTATTTTATAATTAATTTAACAATATTAAGTTAATATAACCAGTTTAATACTTACCATTGACCCCATAGGCTTGACATATATAAAATTGTATACAAGTATTATCTTGATAGTTTCTAGGGTTTACAATGAATCCCTTTACAGGATGAAATGAGTTATGACGCTGTGAGAGACATGAAGGTGCTGGATGCTGTTGTATCAGAAACTCTTCGCATGCATCCGCCAATTGGATCGTAAGTGCATAAAATACTAGCAAATTAATTCAGTATTTAAATATTGAGAAGTACACTTGAAAGAATGTTTTCTTTTATAGATAACTCAGAGCAAGAGAAATTTAACTCTATAAAAACGTAGACGTTTAGATATACTTTTACAAATGAAAAATATTGTCCAACTGAAAATTTCGCCATTTCTACTTTGTATATACAGTGGTACAAACAATTGAGGATACACCTTACTTTTACTTGATAAATCCAATTTTCAATCGAAATAACACATTAACTAGAAGTGCAAACGTGTTTTTATTTTCACACGTAACAAAAGGGTTAATTTATAGTAAAAATAACGAAAATCAACAAAAAAATACCTAAAATTAAAAATTTCACAAGTATTTGAAATAAACATAGGCAGATCTTTACCTCAAAAAATTGAGGATACACCAATGAAAATTGTGTGACATATCATATACAAAGACAGTGTCAATATCTGGTTGCATGTCCTTTGGCTTTTATAATGTCCTCCAAACGTCTTGGTACCGATTCGACCAATTTTTGGTGGTATCTGGTGATATTTTATCCCATTTTTCTTGTAACACTTGCTTTAAATGGGCTTTGTTCCTAATTTGGTGTTTTTGGACCGCTATTTCGAGTGTGGCCCACAAATTTTCTATGACATTGATGTCAGGGGACTGCGGGGGGCTGTGCAATTGCTGTTTACAATGAAAAAGACACCACATTTTGGCATTACGTGCCGTATGTTTGGAGTCGTTGTCTTGCTGGAAAATAAAATTTCCATCTAAACCCAATTTTTTTGCACTTTCTTTAAGATTGTTGTGTATATCTATATAAAGCTTATGATCCATTATGCCATCTATAAAAACTAAATTTCCTACCCCATTTGAAGCCATACAACCCCAAACCATGACGGAACCACCACCATGTTTAACTGTAGGACGTAAATGTTTTGGATCCAAAACGGTGTTCGGCTTTCTCCAAACGGTGCGACGGCCATCACTTCCAAAAATGTTGAATTTACTTTCGTCACTAAATATAACTTTCTTCCAAAAGTTATCTGTCTTCAATTGATGAGTTTTTGTAAACTCCAAACGCTTTTTCTGATTTTGTAAGCTTATGAAAGATTTCTTTCTAGCTACTCGACTGCTATATCCAGCATGTCTAATCACATTTCTCACAGTTTCAGCACTTACACTTTTGCCCATTATTCGAGAAGTTTCTGCAGCTAGTTTGACTACACTTAGTTTAGGATCAATCTTGATATCTTTCAAAACTTTCCTTTTGGCTACATCACTCAGAATACTTTTCCTTCCTCTTCCGCTTTTATTTTCAATTAATCCATCGCTTTTAAATCTTCCAATAATTTTCTGGACACATGAGGGGCTTCTACCGACAATTTTAGCTATTTCACGATAAGATATTCCTTTCTTACGTAACCTTAATATAAATTTTCTTACATCAATACTGGTCTCTCTCCGAGGACCCATTTTCCATTTAAAATTGCGACTTTAAATTCACATAAGCAACTTTAAAAGACAAAAATAGCAGTCGAAAAGGTTTAAGATAAAATTGGCCAAACTTAGACTATTGTAGTAGCAAGCAGAAAAAAAATCTAGTGGTAGTTAAACAAACATTTCATTGGTGTATCCTCAATTTTTTGAGGTAAAGATGTGTCTATGTTTATTTTAAATACTTGTGAAATTTTTAATTTTAGATATTTTTTTGTTGATTTTTGTTATTTTTACTGTACATTAACCCTTTTGTTACGTGTGAAAATAGAAACACGTTTGGACTTCTAGTTAATTTGTTATTTCTATTGAAAGTTGGATTTATCAAGTAAAAGTAAAGTGTATCCTCAATTGTTTGTCCCACTGTATGTATCACATTTTCCAAAATAAACAAACTTGTTAATTGGTTTTCACGCACGTCACACTGTTTTATTTATTTCATTATGCAAATTGATAACAAAGAATTAACCAAGAATAAAACTAATATTTTACCTAAACATATACTTTATATTACACTAACGTCCAAAGTTAAAGCCTTTAACACATTTTTCACAATAATTCAAAATTTCCTCGAGTGAAATTGAAAACAAAATCGTTGTTTATATGTTTTAAAAATGGCTATGAAATTCTGACAATGCCAAACTCCAGTTTGGAATAAATGGGTGTTTAACGGTAATTTTGTAACACAATGAGGAATTTGGCCGCTTAAGTATCTGAGATTTTTGCCTGAAAGGCTGTAAAAATTGCGTTAAAATCCACAAGTATTAAATGTTTATAGTAAAAAAAGAGTTCTCGAATCATTTAAATGATTCAATAAGAAAGGGAGAGCCACTGGCTGGCTTGAATAGGGGCAGTGTAACGTGGGTTCTTATCCAGCTGTTTGCTACCTCTCTTTTCTTCCCCAGCACCCTAGGCGAAGATACCCACTATATGGCACACGCCATGTGTGCACAGGATAACCCGGTATTAGGAGGAGAAAGTACTAAAAATTTTGTTCTATGCGTTGGTATAGAACAAAAATGTCAATTTATGGCCCACCCATATGGTTCTTGATATGTGGTGACAAGATGGTCGTGGACCAGGCGGTACTCTGTCCCGATAGAACAAATGTTTATTGGGACCAAGTCTCTGAATGCCGCGCGAGTGCAAGTCCATGATTTCACCAATCAGGAACTGAAGGGGTGTGAGAGAATCCCACCCAGAAGGTTTCAAGAGTTAATCGAGAAAAGGAAAAGGGAAGACCAGTGTGCAACAAAGGTACGAAAGAAAGAAACGAACTTCTGCTTGACTATTTTGGCGGATCTTGGATGTTATGAGATCCAGTGAAAAGAGCCTACCCGACGACGTTACAAAGTATCTGATAGCTATAAGTGCAAATTTCTTTACGTATAGATACAATTGTTATATGTGATAACTTACGCTTAAAATATTGTAAATAAAAAAGTAATTTTACTAAAGAGCTGAGTGATCCATCTTGTTAACTATAACTAGAAATTTAAGTAATCCGGCGGTCACTACGTCACAGCAATCTCAAGCAGATGTGGCTCGATTTTGTTATCAGAAGCACCTAAAATAATATTCAGGTTGTGGAATCAATTCTAGTACTACTACTATCAGGTAGCCGGGCTAAGGCCACCCAAGAACAACATATATAAATGAACGCTATTTGTTTTAAAGTGTTCGACTGCAAAGGTAGAGACAGAGAGACAACGATTGCAAAGCTTTCTTGTGAACTTAATGCTGCATCTGAAAAAGAAGAAATACCTTGCAAACTGAATGCATATATCTGACATCTGCAAACTGAATGCAGATATTTAGCGCCTGGAATAGTGTTGCGCTTCTCGCTCTGAAAACTTGACTCAGAACAAACAGCCTGTTTGACGTGGAACCGAACACACTTTTCAGGATGCACCAAGAATGAGGGATTGTTCTTTTCGCTGATTAGTCGAGGTCCACTTCAGAATAGTTCTCGGCATAAAACAAGGTAAGGCGTGCTACATCATTCCTCCAACGTAAAGGAAATCAGCTAATTTGGGGGCAAATCAATCTTTGTCTAGTGTGGCATAATGTTGGGCTGTCGTATACCACTGCACGTCTTTGATGTAATTAATGTTACCATATAGTTCTTTAAGGGTAAGGTCCTTGAAACTAACTTACTCTAATCTTATTTCCAAAAATAAATAAAATAGTTTTTGTGCGAGGAGGGAGTTGTGTTTTCAAAAGAGTACAAAAAAGTTAGCTTTTTTGAAAACCTTCTTGAAGTTTCTTAACCAAATACATATTCATAAAATAATTTAACTATGGAAATGAATACAAATAAATTGTGAAAACTTTGTTGTATTTAAAAGTTTGTTTTTTTATATTGTGTGAGCATGATATATATATAAATTGTATAATTTTTTTATCCACTGTATTCTTTTCAGGGGTGAGAGGACAGCTGTGGAAGAATACAAACTCGGTGACACGGGCATCGTGGTGGAGAAAGGAATGCGAGTCACTTTCTTCGCCTTAGCAATGCATTACGACCCGGAGTTCTTTCAGGATCCGGACACATTTAATCCGGAGAGGTGAATTTTTTTAATTGCTTTTTAGCACCTACCTTGAAACACAAGTAAAAAGAACGAGTATTTTGTTATATTTTTACGACTATTGAAGCTGCTGGTTTCATTAATCACTTACGATATATGTGTTGAAAACGCTGTTGGGCCCCAGTTTGCGTAAACCAGCGATACTCAACCTGCAGCCCACCGGACCCTTTTAAGTGGCCCGGTCATCGTCCATAGCTCCGAGAAATTCATTTATTGATGAAAATTTAGAGGGAAATTCCTTGTTAAGAAATCAAATACATCAATTTTGCTGTCGATGTCGTATGGCTGCGAATTGATATTTTTTCCCTTTCTATTTAGTGATTATAGATAACAGTTGTGTGAGTAGCTACCATTTTAGGAGTGGAACTAATTTTTAACTATCTTAAATACCTTACAAGCGAAAAATATTCAAAGAAAATAGGTTGTTTCAAGACGATTGGGAAGTTGACTATTTTGTAGTGAAAAACAAGCATGGATCAGTAATTATTTGATTTGTCACAAAAAACTGTTGTATTTAAAAAATACCAATAAACAGGATTCGTTCAATACTTTTCTTCGAAGATCTCTTTCAAGGGGTGATAAATAGGCTTTCTTGAATAATCTTTACAGCAGTAAAAGTTTTTGTCAGGGGCATTGTCACAGCAGTAACAAAGTCACCCTGTGAAATTTGTTATATTATTGCTAATCATATGAAACAGTTTACTGATGCAGAAATTGTGAAGGAGTGATACTCTAAATGCTTCAATTAAAATAAAATTCAGTGACAAAAATAAAAAATATAAAAAAATAATAATTGAAAAAGCAAAATAAGAGCTTTAATTATTTTGATCATTTTCCATATTTTAAATTGTCTATGTGATCCTGGTCTTAAAGCATTTCTCCCTCCCCTCCATTAATCCTTATGTTGCGACCCGCGTAAAATAACTCATTTGTATGTGGCCCGGCGGAAAAAAAGGTTGAGTATACCCCTGTGTAAACCATTAGCATATTAGAAGTTGAAAAAATTTATCTAAAATGAAGTATTACCGAAATAATTTTTTAATCTAAATAATAATGTATTGGATATACATTGCAGCAAAATATTTTATTATAGATTCTATATTTATAAGTACATTTTGTTTTCAATAAATAGGCATTCCGAATCTTCTATATGTGTAAATATAGTACTTAATAATTTCATTAAATTCTTTTTACTGCATTCAAGTTTTACTTCTAAATTTTCCCAGCAGATTTAAAAAAAATTCTACTGGAACACAGAATCTTTCAAAATATCTTTGGGAGAAGAGGTGATGTATGATTATAATCTAGAAATTTTTTGGTACTTTTCCGTTTCGCCGGCGCAAGTGATAAAGTCGCCAAAAATGATACAACCGATGCCAAATGGAAATTTCCCGCTGGTAACCTTTTACCATGACATTTTTAAAACAAGTTGCGGTTTTTTATTATTTGTAACGTATTTTTCAAACAAAAAAGTCTAAAAAGGATGAAAAACCAATGAGAACCAACTTTTATAACATTTTTTAATGTAGATCGTGTGTAGTCGCCAATAAAGCCTGATTAAATAAGCCCCAGAACTATATTTGGGCCTGTTAAAGATCAAGGATGTTGGCGTACTAGATATAGTTTCGAGCCATATAGGCTTTACAAAGAACCTCAAGTTACTCAAGTCATCCGAAGTAACAGATTGAGATGGCTAGGTCACATCTGGAGAAGCCCTGAAAACAACCAGACCAGAGCTTTCACATTTAAGAATCCTATGGGATCTCGAACAAGAGGAAGCCCACCAACAAGGTGGATATAGATGATGTTGAAAATGACTTAAAAACTCTAAATATTAAAAACTGGCAGAGAGTTGCTGCGTATCGTTGGAATTGGAGGAAGCGAGCTGTGGAGGCAGCCAAGACCTGTAACAGGTTGCTACGCTTATAAAGAAGAAGAAATAAGCCCCGGCGAAACGGAAAAGTACCGAAATTTTTGTAGTTATGAAAAACTTATCTACAGCAAGGGTTTCAAACTCAAAGGATGCCTTGGGTCAAATAAACAATATTTTTTAAGGTGGGCCGCAAAGAAAATCAATATTTATAGGAATATAGGTTTATTTCGAATGATGCATTATAATAAACATGTATAAAAGAACAAGAAAAATTTAATATTTACATCCTGACACTCTTGACATCTTTTCTCTATTACTATCTATCCTATTTTGAGAGAAGTTTTGAATTTTATTATATATTATTGTGTGCCAATACACTGGATGGGCCGCAAAAATGCTCGCTGTGGGCCACATGCTGCCCGCAGGCCACGAGTTTGACACTCCTGGTTGACAGTGTTTTCAGTATTTTTTGCAGCCACGTTTTGTAACCCTTAATCTACATGTAGATGGTGCCACATGCAATAATTTTTATTAGGGAAGTCTACATTAAAAAGAGCTCGAAAAGGTCAAATAACTGCTGGAACTACGTATTCACTTTGCGAAACCAAAAAAACATGTTATTGTGTTTTTGCTTTTCTTATTTAAGTGACCATACATTCTTTTCACTTCAAGCTTCTTCTGTCGTTCATATATAAAGACAGTCCCAGTTAGAAAGGCCTTGTAATTTTAATTCAAATAAGAGCGATTTCTATAAAAAAAAAGAGAAGAAATGTGGAAGTATGATTTTTTTATCTATGAGCATGATTTCCTCCCTCTCCCTGAGAAGTTATATCCAATTAAAATAGGAAGAAATGGGTTCCTATTGAACTAGAAGGATAGTTGATCCCCTCCCAAAAATTTGCATCTTAAAATTGAAACAAAAACAGTTAAATTTATTTGTATTTGAATATATATATATGTGGCATGCAGCCAAATTTTAATTACCGTATTTTCCGTAGGCGCATTGAATGGAAACTGGAACCGAAACTGTCGAAAAAAAAAAAAAAAACTTTTATAATCCACAGCGGCGTAAAAACGCGAGAGTGCGCGAGCGAATAATCTTACCTTCTGAACGTCAATCGTCAAACTTATCTGTAAAAACTTTTCTACCTTTTTAATTAATTTTTGTTTAATGTTAAAATAAAATAGAAGAAAATCAAATCGTCTTGGACCCCTTATTTTCTCCCACAAATTATGCTCGGCCGCGATCAAAAAAGTCGATAAACTTGATTTTGAACCAAAGTCTGGACAATGAACAACAGCGTCCGTGAAGGAGACGCTCCGCCATTTTTCGGAAACTGTTCAACCTGTGTAGAGGTTAAATTTTCAACCATTCGTCCTGTGTAGAGGGCGGAACAAATAAAAAATAACCATTTATTTATTTTCAACGCCATCGACAAATATTCCGCCTGTGTGAGGTTGGAAAACCACGACGAAAATCCCCCTGTTACGTGTTCGAAATAATTCAGTTTTGTAATCCGCCTGTCTCCACAAACAAATATTCAATTCGTCAACGTTGAAAAATGCGAAGCAGCTGAAATCGGAATCCGAAATTTTCTTCATTTAATTTGAAGTCGTGCGTAGCAACACGCTTCATCATGAAAAAAAAAAACTTTCAAAGGTAACACCTTTCAAGACAAATTTTTAAAAATGCCAGCGAAACGCTCTTAAAGAGGAACCATAATTCGTTGTTGAAAGCTAAACGGTACTGTGGAGAAACACTATATGTTAAACTCAAGAGTCTAAAATTGAGAACATTATTTATTTTATAAAACATAAACAGATTTCGTTAAAACTTTGTTAAAACTGTATAGATGGAGAATGGTATTTCTCAGATAACAAAAGGCGTATAATTCAGGAAAACGAAATTTGAGCTCGCGAAACATAATCCGCGTTATATACAGTTAAAAAACGAAGTCGAACTTGTGTTTAAAAAAGTAAAATTTATTTTAAATTATTATGCAGCTAAATTCAGAATAGTAAATAAAATCTTTCAAATATTTTTGCAACTGCACAAACTATTTGGCATTCGAGAAGCAGATTTTTAATTTACTGTGTTCTGATTTATCCTAAAATTGTGATATTTATATTTCATCTAAAAACGGATCACATAAAGATTCAAGAACTTATGGATATTTTAACACCCCTTTAAAATAAATGAAAAACTTTAAAACAAAGTTACCATTTTATCCAGTTTTTAATGAGCAAATTAAAAATTGTTTATATGCGGTGATTCATCTCATTGCAACGAATACAGCGTTTTAAACCTAAAGAATTTAATGATACTTTCCATAATAAAATAAACGTGAATACTTTGAAAATCGATACGAAAAACAAACATCCCCAATAATGCACAAATCTTCAATACGTAAACATTTTTGTGGAAAATCCCCGTAACAGCATTGATTGATTCGCTTGCCAGATCCCAGTTTTAAATCAAGATGTGCAAACACCTTCCGAAGAAATCATAACATTAAACCATGTTTTGCCACCAGCGTATGGTATTAAACCCATAAATATTTTCTTTAAATAACATATCCTAGCTTAAGATTAACGGTGTATAATTGACCGTTTATTTACATCCCAGTGTATATTCTGAAATAAAAAAACTACTAGAAAAGCGATGTTTTAAAGAATAATAAATGAAACCTTTTTGCTCTTATTTTATTCAGTGTTTCTTTTCCAAATGTTTCTTTTCAAATGTGATAAAAAACTGTAGATAGATTTCAATATGTTAAAACTAAGAAATTTTAAAAATGATTTGAATTATTGATCTAAATTAAGCTTAAAACCTGTAAAAAATTACATTTTATCCCTATTAAAATGGATGATGGTAAATAATAAAAATGTTGATGATATTACCGCTATATTGTTATACTAGCCAATGGTGCCAAAAAAAAAAGTTCCGTGGAGAATCATCTCCCGCTCACCTAATCTTTACCTATGGAACGTAATATACGGTTTATCTACTCGACGAACTTCAATGATATCCATAACACGGAGAAAAGAGATTTTTGAACAGACCACGCACCTGCGAGCTACGATGCGTTCAACCAAAGATCAACTTGTTAAAAACGTTTTGATGCCTGTCAAAACAATGTTTTCCTGTGGAACCTTCCGGATGTCGAAACTTAGATGATGGAGAAACTGTCACAGTTCTCAGCTTTTCATATTTTAATCTCTATTCAATTGTCGTATAGTCCTTGTCTGTTCCGTTTTTTTTTTGTATGTTTCAGATTCTCCTCATGGACATGGAAATTTCCGCTGCAAACAGGCCATGATCAGGAGAAAAGCCGTTGAGATGGTAAAAGCAACGCTTCAAACTCCGCGCGCAGGCGCATTGTACTATCTGAAACTGCCTAGGATCAAAAACAAAAACTTTTAGACATTAGAGCAGAAGAAAAAGAAAAACGCGAATTTGCGCGAGCAGGCTGTTATTGAAAATAAATCGTCAATAAAACTTATCTGTAAAAATTTTCTACCTTTTTAATTAATTTTTTGTTTAATGTTAAAATAAAATAGAAAGAAAGACCAACGTCTTGGACCCCTTGTTGTTTACATATATTTATATATAAAAAAATTTTAATTACCGTATTTTCCTGTATATAACCGCAGCGGCGTATTATCATAGAAACCCAATTTTTCGATCTAAACAAAAACATGTCGAGCATCCTCCTTCGATTTTGGCGGCGAATAATCTTGCTCCTTGAACGTAGTTACGGTCTGGTTGGTGGAATATCAAATGATAAAACTTCGTCCAAATACAATTTCATAGAGCAAATTAAATGCAAATCTCTGTAAAATTATTTTCAACAATAATTTGCTTGCAAAATGTCAAAGAATCGTTAATTGACCCAGTCAAAATAATTTCTGTCCGACCGTTGAACCATTTCGAAGAATATAACTCGGGCTTTTTCTGATGCTAACTGTAAAGATTTCCCATCGTCCCTTTTACTTTTCAAACGCCAAAAAAGATAAACCCTCTAATTCTGGCCAGTGAGGTTTTCCAAAGACACGATCGGCCCTTTTTCTATCGCAATTTTCGAATTTTGTTCACTCCACAACGAATATAAAATTCGTCAACGTTGAAAAATCTTGATAGCTGCACGATTCAACTTCTCTACAGCGTTTAAAGAACTAAAAATCCCTCCGCTTCATCATGATAAAAAAACTTTCCAAGAAACGACCTCTAAATAGTAAAATTTTTTGAAATCAAAAGCGACTTGTAACTGCTATTTGCTTCCTGAAACCTAATTCGTTACCTTGTTAGAGGAAAACACAATGCTTCATGGCCGTAATACGTCACCGATACTGCCATCTATTATTTATTTTATAAACATAAACAAGATTTCTTTCAAAACTTTGTTAACTTTTCTGATGGAGAATGCCACTCAGAAACCGTCGGCGTATAATCAAAGAACGACAAGAAACTTTTGTATCAACTCCCAGATTATATCGGTCAAATACGGCAGTTGTGTTGAACCAAATAAATTTATTTTAATCAACCCAAAACATTTAAACTTCAGAATAGTAAATAAAAATTGAAAAATTTTTGCAAGCAAATGGTCTTCAAAGAGGGAATTTACTGTGTTCGTTGTTATCGGAGAAATCCCTATTGTTTTTATCCCCTTACAAACCGAAAATTCATTCTTTTAACATTTTCAAATTGAAAATTTATAAAGAGTTACCATTTTATCCAGTTTTTAATGTGCAAATTATAATAATGTAGTTCTTTTGATTTTTCCAACGAATACAGGTTCTCTACTATTTTGCAATACTTATCTCAAACCTCATGGATGAATAACCCCAAAATCCCCAATATGCGTATCTTCCGTTCGGGGCTGGAAATTTAAAACAGCAAATTCGCTCTACTGAAGAAAGATGTGCTGCCTTCCTCAGACATTTCAGGTTGAAACCTATAATGCCACCACTAATATTTAAATTTTCTTTCATTAACATATATGTTACGATTTGTATTTTTATTTCCCTAAAACTACTAAAAAGTCAGTTAAAGTATATATTCAAACATTTTTCTTATTTTACTTAGTTATTCTATGAAATGACTAGTTATTTTTCAAAGTAACATGATTTCAATCTTAAAAATTTTACTGCCATTTCCAATCAACGATTGATCCAGAAATTGCTAAAACCTCTGCAAAATACATTTTATCCCTATTATGGATGATGGTAAATAATTCAAGGGAAAGTTGATGATAACCATGAAAATACTAGTTAAACAAAAAGAGGGGGGAAGAATGCTGACGCATCTTTTACTGGCATTCCTTACTTTATCAAAATCATCCGTCATCCGTCATCCATAACACTGGAGTTACCAACAGTCACGTGGTGCTGTTTTAGAACTTTTTACTTCTGCAATGTATTAAATTTCCTGCACTTACTCTCGTGAAAAGTTAATAAATTTTTCTCGTATAAGAGTGCAGTGCTATTTTCCTTTGACTCACGCTTGTTTAATAAAGTGAAATTGTGCACTTATCCGGAGGACAGAACCCGCAACTTTTGATTTCGTAAGTGCTAACATACCACTAGACCAAAATGATTCCTTCTGTCCGGAGGCTGTTACTGGCTTATGTAGATGACATCGCTACCAGTGAGTCGGTGGATAGGCAAACGAACGATATAGTTGTTATGGAGAGCGTGTGAGTTGCTGCTGTTTTTTGGGGGAGTGGAAGAGGAGTTCGTCAATTGAGTCTAATGACTTTGCTCTGTCAAGTGAGTCTGACGAGTTTTTTGGTTGCTCTTTTTGCGGGTAGATGGCGCCACGACAGTTCAGAAGGTTACGTTTTCTTAATTCAGCCAGGGACATCAATAAAGTGGCGCGCTTATCCGGAGGACAGAACCCGCGATTTTCGGTTCCGTAAGCACGTAACATACCACCAGACCAAAATGATCACTTCAGTCCGGATGCTGTAACTGGCTTACGTAGATGATATTGCTACAAAAATTTCAATTCTCTCTTGCATTAAAACTTTATTTATAGGTTGGTCTCCCATTCTTGCAGAAGTCATTGCTTTAAAATGAGTTGCAAAAATATTTCTTAATAATCCAAAATGTAAAACGCTAACATAAGTACACCGTCTAAATTTTACTCTTAAAAGCAGCGGAATAAAGGGTGCACACTCACACCTCATTGCAAAGCAGCTGCAAGCGATCCAATACTGACTAAAAACAGTTAGAATCGGATCAAAAAAATTTTGAATGCTGTATTTCCTACTTTTACGATCCAGTAATCGTTATTGTGTAGAATACCTAGTTAAATAGTAGAATTCAATAATTTATATACTTTAACTGACTTGTCTATTTATTTCATGAAATACCTAGTTATTCTATGAAATAATGGACTTCACACTTTAACGATAACATACATAATAATTTAGAATGAGAGTTGATTTTTAAAAATTCGTTTTCACAATGAAATGCAACTTGAAATGGTATTGGAAAATATATATATTCGATTTGCGCTCAACAAACATTATTCCCTTCACGGAGGAAACCCGCCGTGACGAGAGACCGATGCACGTTAAATCTGCCTTAGTCCTCACTTTGGAGTAGAGATTAAGTTTGGAGAGGGGTTACCAATTTAAGTGTTATCCTCGTCACTTGACCGAGCTTCAGAATGGGGTCGATTCACCGCCAGAGGGTTCTGAGATCGTTTGACGATTGTAACGCGATTATCATGTACACATTAACAGCTAATCGTATTACAATTGTGGTTGTATGCTAACATTCTAGTTTTAATATTCTTTAAATTTCTTTGTACTCTAAATATTTTTAATATATTTTCTAGTCTTTTGCTTTTCATATAGTTATTAAATATAAACATAATTTTTTAGTTTATAGTATTAGGTTTAAACTTAAACTCAGTGGCTCAACAGCCCATGAGGGACAGAGCCTACTGTGCCCATCCCAGTATACGTGACCATTGAGCGCTGTGAACGAGCAGATGTCCCGATCAGGGGGTCAGTCTGAAACGGTATTAGATTTAAGCTTAGTTTATACTTCTGTTCTTTGACCTCGTGTCTTGTGTTTTTGTATACTTTTAGGTTTAGTAATTAGTTTGCTAGCCACATTGTATTTAAAAAAAAAATAAAATATGGATCATTCAATAGAACAAAATCATTTATACTTAAAAATTAAGTGTTAAAGTGAAGAACAGGGAAGACCCTTGGCGATGTCAATTTTTTTGGCGACCGGAATCGATCGTCAAGCAATATAATTTAGCGATAGGTGTTCCGAGAGCTAACAAATTTTGTAATTTTGCAATAAAATTAAATAAATATTAATGTGACATTAAAAAAATTATAAAACAATTAGTAATGCATAAAAATAAAAAAAAAAAATTTCTAAATTTGAGGAAAGAATGTTTTTCACATTTTAGTTATATGATAGTAGATAAAAATCCGAAAATATGCCGCCAAAATACTCATTCGAATCAAATACGTGGCTATTTGTTTAGCATACTGTCATGTGATTATGACGTCAGATGAATCGAGTTCATTATGAGGTTCAATGCCAATAACTTAAATGAAGCATCAAAGTGTGACGTTAATAAACGTTGATGTTAACTATCAATCACACAACCATCATACTTGAAATTAAATTAATTAAATCTCCAACGCAGAGAAAGAGTTTTGTTAACGTTTTGTAGAGCGTAAAGCTACACTAACGCTATTGGTGACTGGCAAAAAAATTTTGAACCTTGGCCAAGTGACGAAGATGACATCTAAGCTGGTATCTCACACTCCAGACTTCCGCACCATACTTACGTGAGGACTTTGAGCCTCGACAGTTTAAACTTGCGTTAGCTCCTCTACAAGGTGGTTCTTCAGTGGTAAACTGATAAGTCAACGTCTGGGCGTACGAAAATTTCGAACTTTCAGCTGGATTTTTTTAAGTGGATAATATGTCATTGTCGGAAAATGAAATTCCCTATAGTAGGATGTCATTTATCCGAATCGATTGGTACCGGACACCATTCGGAAACGCGATGTTCGGATAGCCCAAAACCGAACGCGATCTATGCAGTATATGAAGCGGGACACTATACGAATATTGAAAATCATCACATGCGGAAAAGTGCTTGAAGACAAAGCAAAATAGGTATAAAAAGTTCAATTTTACCTTTATTGTGGAAAATAATCACTTATTTCTCGCCATTGTGCACCTTCTCCATTCTTCCACCACCATTTTTTTTTTTTGTACACCAATAATCTCTTCCATTGGTACACCTTCGTTTTGTCGCTGCAAGGTCTGAAAAAACTGGTCCGCCTGATATTTGAGGCCCCGGTTAATAAACGTTCGGATAAACGACGTTCTATAGTATTTAATAACGCTGGATGGAAAAGTGTGATTCTCCCCTACCCCAGTGGTTGGCAAAGTGTGGCCCCAGAGCCGCATGTGGCTCTTTGGCTCCTTAAGTGCGGCTCTGGCACAAATATCCACGGAAGGTGCAATAAAATTTTTATTTAAAAAAAAAACTTGGTAAGAAAAAAAAATTAAATCTTATTTTGATAAATTAAAATTCTTTTATAAATCGAGAACATGTAAAATTTTTTTGTTTTAGTTAAAAGATAGATAGGTAATCAAAATTTTTATTGTTGTAAAAATATGTAACGATCATCGAGTTTAGTTTTATTGGTTTGCGTAAACGTAAACAAAAACCATGTACAAGCTACCGGCTGAAATTGTTCGCATGTTTTCGGCGTATTCCGGAGGGATACAAAGATACCACAAGCATGCGCGCGCATACTTTTTCTAAAGTAGTGGGAGTACAAATTGGCATCAGAGACCAGCAGTTGCAGTGTGAACAGTTTTTTCTTATCTACCATGTCTGCCGTTGCCCTGTCTTATTAAAAAGTTGTATTTTTCATTCTAGCTGCACATCCTACAGTTATTTTTATACGATTTTATTACATCTGCTATATATGTTTGTAGATCCGGTACAAAATTTGTAATCGATTTGTCGATAACTTCTATTTGTCCAAATGTTGGAAGTTTTCTTCTATTTTTGGTCATATTAAAAGTTTTGTTATTCTGATGATGGAAACAATTATTTTCTTTTTTAGAGCAGTTACATACATTAATGTGTGAAATTGTATTTTTTAAAAAGATGGTTTTTTAATTTTTATTTTCATCAATTTAATAATGATAATAGTTTTGTACTGGTGGCTTTAGAAAAAAATATATTTGGAATATTTTTATAGGCACCCCAATTAACATGGCTACCAAAAAAAAAAAGATGAAAACCGCGAATTTAAAGTTGAGTGGACCGAAAATTTTGCGTTTATTCAAAACTTGAGTGGACTTCCATGTTTTATTTGTAAGGAGAGCGCAGTCAAATTTAGAGAGACACTTTACAAGAAAGCACGCGTTATTTATCACTAAATATCCTACCGGTGATGCAAAGAAGAAAGCAGTTGAGGAACTTCAGAAGAGTCGTCAGCTTCTGTGTTTAATAACTGGATGCAATCTTCCAGCAATAATTAATATGGCAAGTTTTGTTTTTAGCCTAGAGAGGAAAACCGTACAGAGACGGCGAATACATATAAAAATTGTTTTATAAATGCATCCGAAGAGCTATTTCAGGATTTTAAGAACAAAGCAGATATTCTGAAAAAAATTAAAGAGTTACCATTGTCTGCCAAAACCATTAAAGATAGAACAATTAAAATGTGATCGAATATAACCACCCAGCATATCGAAGATCTGAAATTGGTTTCGGCTTTGTCAATAGCAGTTGACGAGTTTTGCGACATAAATGATGCAGCGCAAGTTTCACTTTTTGTAAGATTTATGTCTCATTCAGGCCCTAAAGAAGAACTTTTAGGATTATTGCCACTCAAAAGTCAGACGCGTGGAGAAGACATCGCAAATGTTGTAATTGAGTGTATGGATAAACATCATATTCCCCTCGATAAAATTGTGTCGATTTCAACAGATAGGGCCAAAAAGTATGACGTAAGAAAAGGGTTTGTTGCTATTTTAAAAGAAAAAATAATCACGAGATACTTGTTTACCATTGTATCGTTCACCAAGAAGCGCTTTGTGCGCAAACATTTCCGGATGAAATTTGTAAAGTTATGGAATTGGTGATTAGCATTATCACCTCCATTTTATTGATTGATTGAATATTAACGTCGCACTGTTCAGCTACACGAGGGCTTTTGGCGACGGACCACGTAATTTTGAACCATGGTCAAGTGACGTGGACGACACCTGAGCTGGCACCCCCCTCTCCTAACTACCACACCACACCAACGGGAGGACATTTCAGCTCTCGACAGATTTAACGTGCATCGCTGCCCTACACGGCGGGTCTTTCGTGGTACTGGGCTCGAACTCGTGACAAGGCAAGCCACGATCCGATACCTATACCACTCGGCTACCGCGGCCACACCTCCATTTTAGCTAAAGCTCTTAATCATCGCCAATTCTAAGAATTTTTATTTGAAATGGAGAGTGAGTACGCTGATTTTTTTTTCTGCTTCACAACAAAGTACGTTGGTTATCAAGAGGGAACGTTTTAAAACGTTTCGCGTCCCTTTTTCCGGAAATTAAAGCCTTTCTTCTTGAGAAGGGCGTTCACTATCCAGAACTAAACAGACGATCAGTGGATCCAAAACTTTTATTTCATGGTAGACGTTACGTCTCATCTAAATCAGCTTACTCGTAGACTACAAAGGAAAGGAAATTTAAATTTTTCGGTATTAGAAAAAGTAATCTCATTTTTGCTCAAGATTTTGAAAGGGAAACATTGTTTCACTTTCCGAGCCTGTTGAAGCATCGCCAAGAAAATCTTTCCTTTATTAATAAACACCATTTTAAAACAATTTTAAATATGAGGGAAGCATTTCTCAGCTGGTTTCAGGAATTTAAAAACAGCAGAGCAACTTTAGTGTTTGTCAAAAATTCCTCTTAATGCTACGATAACAGAGTTGAAATTTTCTCCTTTTGAAATTGACATTGGTAGCTTTGAAATATACAATTGCTGGATTTAAAGAACAAGGAGATATGGCGCTTTAAATTCGAACGTCTTTGTGTTGAACTGGAAATATTGGAAAAGAAAAAATGTGATCTTAGTTCACAAGTGGTCTGCTTTGAACGACCTGGAGAAGGAAGACATGATCCTTTTCAACGCTTGGAATAGTATTCCTGACTCTTACGATCAGCTTAAAAAAGCTCGCGTTTGCTCTTCTTTCTCTTTTCGGTTCTACATACATATGCGAACAATCTTTTTCAAGCATGAACATTATCAAGAGCAAACTAAGAAGTCGTCTTATTGACAAGAACTTGAAATCATGCATAAAATTAAAAACATACAAACCTGACTTACTCAAACTTTCCAAGGAGATGCAAGCACATTGTTCGCATTCATAAATATTTATTAAGTATGAAATTTAGTTTTATTTAGTGTACTACTTATTTAGTGTAATAAAAGTTTAAACAAGCAGATTTGGCTCCCAATATTTTTAAAATTGTTCTAATGTTCATATTTGGCACTTTGGCTAATAAGTTTGCCGACCACTGCCCTACTCCATAATGTAAAAAGGGTTTGATTGACTAAAGATTTAAAATATTTAGAATTAAGTAGTTTCTAATGGAAATTATTTAATAATGGTTTTCATTTATGGAATGAGTTTTATCCTATTTGTTCTATTTCAGGTCCCGTTGCAGTACAAACAAGGTGCAATCTTTCTCACCGTCAATGACCTTCCACTTGAAATAGAGAAAAGAATGCACATAGAAACGAAATCATAGCAATAATTGTGTGTGTATTCGGAAGCATGACTTTTCTTCAACATGAATGTTTTTCTCATGAGGCCTGGTGTTTTCATTGAAGCAACGAGTCGTCTCTCGATGTCTAAATAGATAGCTTTGAAAGAATTTGAATATTAAAGAAATGAGTGATAAAAAGCTGAAAAACAGATTTAAAAAAAAGTAACAAAATATTTGTCAAATGAACTCTTGTAATAGACTATTTTATGATGAATGAACTATTTCGAAAGATGAATTGTTCTTAATTATTCCAACACACGGTTTCTTTTTCTAAATATGTATCAAAAATGCTTTGTATTATGTACGTTTGTTTCAATAAATACTTGTTTTTGAAGTCTTGAATATTTGATTCTTTTAATTAGTTTGTTCCTTCACCAAGGGTACATTTACATTTAAGACACTCAATGTTTACTTCAGAGAGTGGTCGTCGTAATCATGAGTGACTGAAAGCGTTCAATTCTAAACCTGGGTTCAAATCCAGATTCCATTGATCTAAGTGCAATTTTTTAGCAGAAAGATTTTCCAAACGTGACTTCTCAAAAGTTGGTTATTATGGATAAGATTCCGAAGTAGCTCAGGTGTCGTCCACGTCACTTGACCATGGTTCAAAATTACGTGGTCCGTCGCTAAAAGCCCTCGTGTAGCTAAACAGTGCGACGTTAATATTCAATCAATCCATCAATCCGAAGTGACCTTTTTGTCCAACGTGAAATTCCAACGTGTCCTAGCAATATTTCCTCATTTACGAACCCCTTTATTCATCCAATATATACTCTCGGTTTTTTTTTCAATATATAGCTTTCTTCAATTCATTCAATTCCTACTATTAACTCACACTCTATATATTTGTTTGTTTATTTATTTATCATGGTGGAATTTTCAATCGTTAATAAAATACATTTTAAAGCGCTCAATTGAGCTGAAATTTTATGTGCATGATCATTTTGGATAATAAAATAAGTTAACTATAATTAATAAAAATTAATTGATTAAAACTAATTATTTAAAGAATTACAAATACAGCTACGTTGGCGTCATATTTGGTGACTTAGTGACCATTTTTTGGCGACTTGTATCAAAACTAGAAAAGTTTTTTTTGCTCACGTTTTAAAGTATTTAGTTGAACTGAAATTTTATATACACGATTGTTTTGGATGGCAATACGATACTTTAATGATAATGAATAAAAATTAATTACCACTTAATGTTGTGATTCTGTCATATGTATATACATATTTATATTAATTGTAACTATTTATTAAAAAGTAGCTAAAATAATATTTTTTCTTTGTTGATCTAAGTAGGAATTGACTAAATTTGTTTCCATATTACTTGTTTTTAGTTTAGAGACATACTTTCAGCAATTGAATCAAGTGACGAGGAAGACACCTGAGAAAACACCTCCTGTTCTAATTACTACACCAACGGGAAAACATTGAGCCTCGACAGATTTTAACATGCAAAGACCCCTGCTACAGCGGTATCAAGACACAAACCCGCGAGAGGCCGGTCTCGAACTCTTGACCATAGTGAGTGTTTGGGTTTATGACGCAAGAGCCAAACCTGGCTGAGCTGCGCTAGACATGTGTTAAAATATGAAAACAACTGTTACAATGTCTAAAAATTTTGACAATACACTCACGGTAAAAGTTAAAATATCAAAACATGTATAAGAAAGGTATTCTAATAGTAAAAGCAAACACTTTTTGGTGGGGGATTACCCCCTCCCCCCCGAAGCCAATTAAGATCTTGAAATAACAAATATGCTTAAAACAAAGTAATGCATAAAGCAAAAATTAAATTGAAATATGTCGACTTAAATGTAAAAATTGGTTTTAAAATTCTGTCTAGTTCGTTCTAAAGTTTTTTTATAAAAAAAAAGGTAAATAATTTGAATTATTTCTAACACGGGTTGGGGTCAACGTGTGTGAATATTGTTCACGTTTCCAACCTTCATTTTGCCAATATTCTTTCGATAAGAAATATTTAGACTTCGTTGATTCTACCTCTTCGTTTATATCGTATACGATCATATCTTCCTTATCCGTTGTGTATTCTACCGGTGCTGATTTCCTAGGTTTACAAAGAGCCATCTTAATTTCTATTTTTGGTTTTAGTGTTAGATGTGTTTGTAGGAAGAAGTTTGTTTTGCATCCTGGGATATAGAAAATATGGTTTTGGATGTAGTGGTAGTAGTTTGAAGAAGGGTGTGGTAAGGGTGTAAACATTGATACTGTGGATGAGAAAGATGCAGCAGAGGTAGATAGACTGTAAGATGTGGCGGGACCAGTATCAATTAAAAAAATATGTGGTTGAGATTTTCACGACGTTGTAACTGTGGCAAAAGATGTACATGGTAAGAGTTGTGCCTGATTTGATGTAGAGGATTCAGTAACTGCAGGACTAAGGAAGATATAATTGTCTTCGGAACGGATATTAATGGCTGCAGTAATTTTAAAGGTGGGCATACTATTTTTGTAATGGTTTTATCTGTTTGAGTTGTTGTCGTTGCAGTGTTGATGTTTTGACAACTTGGGCGTATTTTTCTGATATCTGTGGGACATTAATTTTCGGGCTTCAGGATATGAGATATTTTTATTTATTTTGATTTCTTGAATTATTTTTTCAGTTCTTCACTTGGGACAGAGTTTTGAATCAGCAGAATGGGCTTGAGAGCAGTTAATACATTTCAGCTCAAGAATGCAATCTGTGGAAGCATGTCTAACAGATGCACATCCAGAGCAAATAAGTTGACCACCGCAGGAAGTTTGTGAGTGTCCGAACCTCTGGCGCTTAAAACAGCACAGAGGATTCAGAATGTATGGACGGATTTTACAATTCAAATAACCAGTTCAGTTCAGTGAAAACACTGAAATAGTGGAGACTTGGCTAACGCCTTATGCTCCGATAAAATTTTGATTAGTTTTTAATCCAAGTTGTAACACACAGTTCGTGATTGCACTGTTCATCAGTAATTTGAATTATCGCGTTGTACTTCAACTGAGGATGGTGAAAAAATAACCAACTTTAATGGTTTAGGTAGTGTGGGGCAGCTGAAAGTTAAAATTAAGTGTTTGGTTGGTATAACTGTTGTATTTTTATTGTGATTCTTCTGTCCTGAATAACACCCTGATTGAAGAACCCTCAAAGATTACCGCTTCAGGGGTGGTCAACAGGTCAGGTTAAGAAATAACACCACGGTATAAATTGAGGGTTTCGTGTGGGCTTACCGTTACAGAGCTTTTTATAAATGATTTCACAAGAAAGGACTTGGTTTGAACAGCAGACTTAGTTTCTATAAGCAGATCCCCGGAACGTAATCGTTTTACGGATTTCGGTTCACTACCTATTCAGATGAGAGCTTTATGAATGGCAAAGGGTGATATTTTAGACATGTCATTCTTTGGAAGAGAAATTAGCAAAAATCTTCTATATAAGGTATTCGATAAGCCATCGTCGGTGTTAAGGTTAGGCAATACAAGGCTTTTACCCGGGCACCGCTGACTTGGATCCATATGCGCGGAAAACAATTTCTTCCTAGCGTGGTGCCTCCACCCACCACGGAGTCCAACAAGGAATGCAGTGTGCCGGTGATCTAGCAAGAACCAGGCACGGCGCTTACCTGGAGTACACCCAGAATATAATGCTACAGCACCAGGGTGAGGATCCATCGTGTAACCCGCCACCACTTACCTGCAGCACTAACCCTACAGCAATGTTTCCAAAGAGACTTATCCGATTGACAGGAGAGGGATCACTCCTGCCCCCCGTCTACATGCGAGGCGTGGGCCAAAGGGGACGAAAAAGGTATCCCCAAGACACTCTTTTCCTAATTACGGGACGCCGCATACGGCAAACATGCGGGTTGGAAAACCAATTGTGTTAGTCAAAAACTAATAAAGCAACATAATCAAATTTCTTAAAGAAATCGAATAAAAGAAGAAACTAAATTAACACAATAAAAAATGTAAACCAAAATATGTTAACAATAAATCATAAATTTTCTCATAAGAAAAAATTAATTAATCATTTGAACTATGTACATCTTAAAATATTAGTCTGTGTTCTTGACGTGAAAAGAAGAAAAGGGAAAATTGAATGACAAGAAATAGGGTCGAAAAAGATCACTAGGGTACCCTGGGTTCATGACACCCGTGTTTACTAAAGACAGTATACCCCTTGGGAAAAGGAAAGCATCACTAGGGTACCTCGAAATTGTGACACCCGTACTCATCTAACGAAGGCGAACCCCTAGGGGGCTCTTGACCATAACTCCTTGACATTAGTGAGTGAGTGAATATTAACGTCGCACTGTTCAGCTACACGAGGGCTTTACATATTGAAGCTTCCATTTGCCAGATTTAATGTGCTTCAGAACAATGTGAGTCTTTAGTGACAGTGAAGCTCGATCTCAGGACACGCTGGCCATGAATCCGTGACCATAACCACTGTCGTTGTAAGCTCAGGTGAGTGAGTGAAGGAGTGATTATAAACTTCGCACTGTTCAGCTACACAAGGGCTTTGGGCGACAAACCTCGTCATTTTGAAACATAGTCAAGTGACGAAGACGACACCTGAGCTAGCACCACTCTCCTGACTACCACATCACACCAACGGGAGGACGTTTGAGCTCTCAACAGATTTAAACAGTTGCCCTACACGGCGGGTCTTTAGCGGTACTCTACTCGAACTCATGACATGTCTGCCATGATCCGATACCTTGACCACTGGGCTACCGCAGCCCCATCCTAGACATTAATACTCAGTCACTGATGCGGCTAGTCACCAATCCAGTAAAGGGGTGAGCGACGTTGACTGCTATGCCATAGGGCTTGGGTGCGAATCCTGGAGAAGACATGAAAGTTTGTAAATGTATAGTGCCTTTGTGACAGGGGGGTTACTGTAAATAGCCGTCGAGCCACATATCCTCTCGTAAAATTGGTGGAAGATGAAAAGAGGTGGGAGGCTTCTGACGCCCGAGGTAATCACTCTCTGATTTGGGGTGGAACCGAGTTAAATCGTGATGTCACCTGTATGATGCTCAAGGCTACAACAAACAACAGGCGTACATCTAGAAGTTCAACCTGTCTCAGGCTCTGGCAACTTTTCTTCCTTCCATTTAGGAAGGACAGAACAACTGATGCGGCTCAAAATCCTTCTAGCTCTCTCCATCTCGCGAGTTGACCTGATGTTCGTTTACGATACCCTCTAAAAATCTCTACAAACACTATTTTCAAATGGCAATTGTGCATTGTTTTTCCCATCAGAATTTTTTAATTTACAATAACCCCAATATAGTTAATTTTTTTCTCTGAAGTTCTTAAAACTTCGTTTTAAGAATCTTCTTTTGTTTCGGCCGCTCAATCAATCACAGAGCGTGGCATTTGTTTTCTACCACTTGTTCCACCTTTTGGTTTTGTTTTCCATTTCAAGTTCGAGGCTCTGACCACTCGAAAATTCTGTTAGTCGGGTCTTTCCAAATCGATCGGATGGCATCCACTCACTTTTTCTGGTAGGCTATTTTTAATGCTGCCCATTTAATTGCACTCACAACCACACAATTTTTCATATAATATTTTTTGTTATAACAATTTAAGTAACACATTTTAATAGCTGTAATGAGGAGGTACATCCCGTTTTCAATTCCTACTATTAGTTCATTCTCTTTCTCTCCCTCTCTATATACAGTTACTCTCAAAATTGAGGGTACACCTACTTTTTTAAAACGGGAATCAATGTTTAGAATGAAAAAATTATACTAAATGAGGGAAATAATTAAAACCTTTAAGCATAGATGCGTTTATTAGATCATAATTCATTATTTTGAATGATAAAACAAAATATTTGATAGTTTAAACATACATATAATAACTTATAAAGAAAATTAACAGAAATTAATAGCCACAAAATTGAGAGTACATGCATCTATTTTCCTGCATAAATCATGAATAATAAAGAGTTAATATTTAGTAGCATAACATTTTGCTGATATGACATCTTCCAATTGCCGAGGCATTGATTCCACAAGATGTCTAGTGGTCTCGGGAGCAATATTCAGCAATTCTTCTTGCAGTACCGATTTCAATTGTCCTTGCTTGTAATTTGATGTTTTTGCACAGCTCTCTCAAGGTGAGACCACAGATTCTCAATAACATTTAAGTCGGAAGACTGTGGAGGTGTATTAAGTTGATTCCAACAATGATAAAACAGCCATTCTTTTACAACAAACGCAGTGTGTTTGGGATTATTGTCTTGTTGGAATATGAAATTCTACTCCAGTCCCAAATTATCAGCACTTTCTTTCAAATTATTTTGCAGTTTATTAAGATAAGCCATCTTGTGTGTGCATGATTCCATCAATGGATACTGGCTTTCCCACCCTCGAAGCAGCCATACACCCCAAACCATCACCGACCCACCTCCATGCTTTAAAGTAGGAATTGTGTGTTTTCGGTGGTGTGAGGTATTTGGCTTACGCCACACCATACGACGTCGGTCACTGCCGAAGATGTTGAACTTACTATCATCGCTGAAAATAACTTCGTTCCAAAACTGTCGAGGCTTTAAAATGTGTTCTTTAGTGAATTTCAATCGCTTGACTCTATTCCTCTTACCAATTAAGGGCTTTTTTCGAGCTACTCTACCATTATAGCCAGCCTTTCTTAGGACTCTTTGTACCGTTTCTGCAGAAACAAATCGACCTAAGGTATTAGAGGTACTGGCTGCAATTTTAGGAGCACTAATTTTAGGATCAATCTTCACTTGATGTATAACTCTTCGCTCGGTTATAGAGTTCATAATTTTCTTTCTCCCTCTTCCTTCGTTATTTGCCAGTATACCAGTCTTTTTAAATCTTTGCAGGATTTTTTGGATGCAGTTAACACTTCGTTCAACTACTTTAGCAATATTCCCCAGGGATTTACCTTCATTTGATAGTTAAATAACAAGTTTTCTCTCTTCGATCGTCATTTCCTTCCGATTCTCCCTTTTAATCAAGACATCAAATTACAAACACAAATTTGTAATCAGATAGCCTTTGAAAGCCTTTCTTTATCATAGATCTATTATCAAATTTCTATTTGAAAAATTACTGGTAGTTTTGCATAGTGATTAAAGAAGTGTACCCTCAATTTTGTGACATTAAAATAGTGTAGTTTTTCTTTCGAACCTTCATATTTTTGTTTCAATCAATTTCCATATCTTACATTTAATGTTATTTGGAAGAGTAATGTATGCATTTGGAATGTACAAAAGTGCGTTAACATAGCGTATTAATTTCTGCACCTGGTGATCCGATGGTGAATTCGGAATTAAGTGTACTCTCAATTTTGGGAGTCACTGTATATACACTTGCCTCCGAAAGTCTGCGTACAGGCAATCATCTTGCGTGTTTATGCTATAATTACTATTAAAATCTCGCTTTATAAAATCAAAATGCTTGTCAGCAATTTAAAATTTCTTTATTTCGAACAACAGCAACAAAATTCACCTTAACAAGAAAAAACTAGGATGACCACCAAATAAACCAACCATCCACGCCAAAAGTCTGCGTACACTTACAAAATATAGCTTTCAAAGACATTTTATTGTAAAATATTTGCACTAAATCGTGTTTTTAAGTAATTATAAGCTTCTTTTACGATTTACTTAAGATTTGAGATTTGAAAGCTTTTGTGGTTCCATGACAGCCAACAGAATAGAGATCGATATATTATTGAAAGAAAAATCATCATAGATCTTCAGAAAGGGAGAAAATTTTTAAAGCAATTGTTGAAACTGTTAATAGGAGACATTCATTGATTCAAAAAGTGTTCATAAGCTACAAATCACCTAAAATTTTAACGCCAAAGCCAAGATCCAGCTGCCTATCTGCAGTGTCACCACGAGAAGCTTGCTTTATAATACACGCTCTATAAAAGTAAATCCAAGACTATAAGTTTCACAAATAGATAAAGTGAAGCTGAGATATTGCAAAAGAGTGAGACTTTAACTACAATTCGAAGAAAACTAAAAAAGGATGACTATAGTGCCCGAGTTGCACTCAAGAAACCGTTCATCTTTCGAATAAACAGAGCTAACAGAATGACCTTTTCGAAAAACACCTAAATAGGACACATATGTTTTAGAAAAATGTTGTATATTCAATCGAAAGCAATTTTTGTAATTTATTATCAAAAAGCATAAAATTATGCCTGCAAAAATTCCTGGACGGTTCTTAAGAAAGAGAATCTTTTTTCGACTATCAAACAGGGAGGAAGAGTCATAATGTTTGGGGATGCATTGGGAGCCTTTCGACAGGTAATCTGGAATATATTGAATCAACAATGTACAAAATTATTTACTCAAATGTATTGAAGTAAAATATCAAGGCATATGCCGAGAAATTTGCCGTGGGTAATGATTTTTATTTTCAGTGACACAAAGATACCAAGCATATGGCTCACATTGTGAAGTCATTGTGAAGCCATAGCTGTTCTGACATGTCCAAAACCAATTTCAAAAGTCAACCTAGACTCCAGACCTAAGCACAATACATTTTTATGATTTAATCGAGTGAATAATCAGGGAGAATGTAATAACACCCAATGAGATGCTCAAATCTGTCAGAGTAGAAGAATGGAACAAAATATCCACAGATGAAAACTAAGCTTGTAAAATCCTAGCCAAATATGTTGAGAGAGTTATAGAAAGTACGGGATAGCTTAAAAAGAATTAACTTTTAGTTACAATCCGTTATTGTAAAGGTTTTTTCCAGTGTATGCAGACTTATACGCACACGATTTGTGTCGTTCTCAAGTTATAAATATCTGTATTATTTTATGTGATATTCCGGTGATTATTGCTAATACTATTTGAATTTATGATGTCAGAGGAATCAATAAAAAAAGAGTATTGATTCAGAATGACTTCATTTAATTAGCGATCTTTGCATGAATATGAAAGATGATCGCCTGTACGCACACTTTCGGAGGCAAGTGTATTGTTCAATTTTTAAATCGTTAATAAATTACTCTTCCTGATCATCCTTTCAAGTTCAAATACATTTTTTCAAATTGGTAGTGGATGACACATTATGTTAATACACTCTTTCAACTATTAATTCATTAATTAAATTAAAAAAGGAATAAATAGTAACGAACAAAAATAATAATCCATCAGCATGTATAGAAAGTAAACTCGTTCGTTATTTCCCTGTAGCGCAATGGATAGAGAGCGTGGGACTTCTAATCCAAAGGTTATGGGTTTGAATTCCACTTGGGTTGGCCTGATTTCTCAGAATGTGATTTCTTTTTTAATCTACTATTTTACTAGAATTAAATTTAATTAGTGAGAGAATAGTAACAAACAAAAAATAGTCCAACACCTTATTTAGAATGGAAAATGGAAAATTGCAAGTAAAATCGCTTTCTCTATTTTGTTACTTAATATTGTGATTCTGTGATACGTACATACATATTAATATTAATTAAATCTATTTAATAATAAGTAATTAAAATAAAATGTTTCTTTGTTGACCTAAGTAGGAATTGACTTAAATTTTTTTTATTACTTGTTTGAGATAAGAACGTAACTTACAGGTTGCTCAAAATCCTCAATTTTTTAGTGATGTGAAATTCAAACGAACAAACTCAATGCACATTTATCTTTTCTATGTCATTATTTCTACTTGCATTTAACCATGAAGGATTATTCTCGTCAAAATACTATTACTTTCCCCCCTTCAAAATGAACATAAAACAAACTATTAAAAATTGTATTCAAAAATTTGTAGATCAATTTCGTTCGGCTTCAGTTACTTCCAAAATGTTGCACTTCCTTATTTTTGAATTGTACAGATAGAATCTCATTAAGAGTGAAGAATGGAGAAATATTGGTAATTATTCAGAGATATGAAATGCTTTACCAATGGTTTTGAATTAAAAATCATCGCGGAGAATATTGGGAGCAGCGTATAAAATTAGATGTAACTCCATAAAACCCGTCGAACGCTTGATATCTTTGGAAAATGGAATGCAAGGCGTTTCGATAACCCGTCGTTGAGTCACGGAATGATGTGGAAGTTAGATTACACTAAATTCGGATTTCTTATTTTTTGTCATTCGAAAACCTCAGGTATTTCAACAATAGACCATAATACGTTTTTAACTCTCATTGTTGGTGTAAAATAATACTTACCTAGTAGCCCGTTAGTTGGCTGCGGTAGCCTAGTGGTCAAGGTAACGGACTCGTGGCGGGCTTGTCACGAGTTCGAGCCCAGTACCATTGAGGACCCACCGTGTCAGGGAGATGAACGTTAAATCTATCGATGCTCACATATCCTCCCTTTGGGGTGGGGTGGAAGTTAGGAGAGGAGGGTTCCAGCTTAAATGTTGTCCTCATCACTTGACCATGGTTCAAAATGACGAGGTCCGTCGCCAAAAGCCCTCGAGTAGCTGAATATAGTGCGACGTTAACATTCACTCACTCAGCCCGTTGAACATTTTTGCCAAATCAAAAAGCATCGTCAAATGCTGTAACATTCAGTAGCCAAAAATAAAAAGAAAAAAAAAGTTCCTGTACCTGCTCTCACACAATAACCTTGTTTGTATAAGTTTGAAATCTCGGGGAAAATTATTCAAAAGATCTACACCAGTGTTTCCCAAAGTCGTCTAGGTGGCCGCGGTAGCCGAGTGGTATAGGTATCGGACCGTGGCTTGCTTTGTCACGGGTTCGAATCCTGTACCACTAAAGACCCGCCGTGTAGGGCAGCGATGCACGTTAAATCTGTCGAGAGCTGAAACGTCCTCCCGTTGGTGTGGTGTGGTAGTTAGGAGAGGGGGTGCCAGCTCAGGTGTCGTCCACGTCACTTGACCATGGTTCAAAATTACGTGGTCCGTCGCCAAAAGCCCTCGTGTAGCTGAACAGTGCGACGTTAATATTCAATCAATCAACCCAAAGTGGTCTATATAGACTCCCAGGGGTTTATGACGACCTGCAAATTTTCTCAATTTGTTGCACATAGTCTGCCAAGACGCTTTAACCTACGTTCAACATTTAAATGCCTTTTATTCAGGTTTTAAAACCAGGTTTAGGAATGCTTTACCATATACAATAATAACAATAGTATACCAGAATAATACCATATAATACCATATACAATGAATTCATATGGTCCCCCATTGAAAAAAAAGTTATATTACAAAGGGAAGGATTGTGTTGTTGTGCTGTGACTAATGCCACCTCCTGCCTGACGAAGTAAAATCGAGGCCCGTGAAATTCATCGCAGCTAAGGGCTAGAACTTTTACGTCTGTCGTTAGCCTTAGCCTTGAGCACCATGCAGGTGACAGAACGATTTTGTTTGGTTCCACCCCAATTTAGCCCCTCAGGGGGCTCATCTTCTTTAGGTGAGTACGGGTGTCACAATCCCGAGGTGCCCTAGTGATCTTTTCCTTTCTCCAATGGATTTACTCTCTATGGTAAACACGGGTGTCACGACCCCGTGTCACGACCCCGAGGTACCCTGGTGAACCTTCTCTATTTTTGACCCTCTTTCTCGTCATTCAATTTTCCCTTTTCTTCTTTTCACGTCGAGACCACAGACAACTATCTTGGTATTAAGGGTTTTATACTTTTAATGTTTTAACGATTGTTTGATGCAGTTTAGCCAAAATTGGCTATTGCGCCAATGACCCTAACATTCACTCACTCTATCACCCCAATTTAGAGGGAGAAAACCCTGGGGGTGGCCAGGGGCCTCCCATCTCTCTTCCTCTTCCACCAACTACACGAGAGGACTTGCGGCTTGACGGATATTTAGAGCACCCCTATGCCGCAAAGGCAATATACAAGAAGGAAGGATTATAATAAACTCTAACGAAGATCTTAAAGTTTAGAAACGAATGTCAACAATTTTGGCTTTAAAAAGGCAAACCTGTTATTTGTTCCAATTTATGGAAATCGTGAAGAAACTTTTAATTGTTTTTCCTAATGAGAACTTTCAAAGCGTGGGGTTTCCAATCTCCAAAACAAAAAAAGAAAGAAAAAAACTGGCCACTACTAACTGAGGAGATTTGAGGTTAAGCCGGGGCTGCGGTAGCCCAGTGGTTAAGGTATCCAACCATGGCAGGCATGTCATGAGTTCGATCCAAGTACCACTAAAGACCCGCCGTGTAGGGCAGCGATGCACGGTTAAATCTGTCGAGAGCTGAAACGTCCTCCCGTTGGTGTAGTGTGGTAGTTAGGAGAGGGGGTGCCAGCTCAGGTGTCGTCCACGTCACTTGACCATGGTTCAAAATTACGTGGTCCGTCGCCAAAAGCCCTCGTGTAGCTGAACAGTGCGACGTTAATATTAACTCAACTCAACTTGAGGTTAAGCCGGACAAGATTGATACCAAATGTTGAAAATTTGTTATTGTACGCCCGCTTAGTTATTTTGTTTAACAGTTTTTTGATGTATTAATTAACTTTTAATTTAATTAATTAACATGTGCTTTTAAATTTTAAACACTATACTTCATTACAATTAGAAATTTAATTCTTTTAAAGTAGCAGTAGTACCAGATGTCAAAAAGGCATTTAAGTTGATAAATTTGTAAAAATTGAATATTAATTAAGCAGGGGTCTACACCCAACTGAAAAACAGGACAAGGGGTCTTTGAGGCAAAAAAGTTTGGGAATCTCTAATCTACACTAATGGCTTCGATGAACTAACACGTAAATACATGTAAAATATTATATTCAAAATGCAAAAAAAAGCCAAAGCATATTAGTAATGATATTGAGCTCGCGGTTAGCGGTGTTTTAATCGAGCTTTTGTATTGCGTTCACACTAATTTTACTGAAACTTTTTGTGTTGTGAGACTGATTTTCGCTGAATGTATCGGCATTGGCCGGATGCGTACTCAGGTTTCGATTTCGTCATATGACTATGGCTCAATGTTACATGACGTGCTAATTGCATGCAGTGGTGGACTGTGTGTAGCCCAGAAATAGGCAATCGAAAAGCGAATAAACAACAAAAAAAGCATTATTGATTATTATAGCAAATTCAGTTATAGTTCCCCTTTCTGATTTGATTTTAATATCCATCGTACTCTGAAGCAACACAAGGGTTATTGGTGACGGAACTCGTAAAAAAAGTACTATCCACAGTCTAGTGACGAGGATGATACCTGAGCTGGCACAGTACTCTACTAACTTTCACACCACACAAAAGAGAGGACATTGATCCCCGACAAATTTAACGCACATCAGTACCTCCACACGGCGGATCTTCAGTGGCACTGGAGTGAGTAAATATTAACGTCTTACTGTTCATCTACACGAGGGCTTTTGGCGTTGGACCACGTAATTTTGAACCATGGTCAAGTGACGTGGACGACACCTGAACTGACACCCTCTCTCCAAATCACTACACCACACCAACGGGAGGACGATAGATTTAACGAGCATCGCTGTCCTACACAGCGGGTCTTTAGTGATACTGGGCTCGAACTCATAGCATGCCTGCAATGATCCAATACCTTGACCACTGGGCTACCACCGCCCTCGGCACTAGAGCTCAAGCCTACTAATCGACAACGTCGACTGCTAGTTGTGATTATGATGAATTGGCAACCACTGCCACTTTTCTAAAAATGTTATAAATTTTCTTTCTCTTCTTTTTTTATGTAATTTTAGGATACAATTACCACCTTATTCCACCTATTCCTTATTAATCCAAAGAGATGGGAAATACATTCTAAAATAATAAAGTACAAATTACAATACTTAACAGCTCTTTTCTTAAAATTTAGGTTGCCGCGGTAGCCTAGAGGTCAAGGTCATAGACTCGTGGCTGGCGTGTCATGAGCTCGAGCCTAGTACCGCAGAAGACCCGCAGTGCAGAAGCAGCCGATGCACGTTAAATATGTCGAGGCTCAAATGTCCTCCCGTTGGTGTGGTGTAGTTGTTAGGAGGGTTGCCAGCTCATGTGTCGTCCTCGCCCCTTGACCATGGTTCACAATGACCAGGTCCGACGCCAAAAGCCCTCGTGTAGTTTTATAGTGAAAGAAATAAGAAAAAAAGTACTATCTATCTATCTAGGACCGGGGTAGGCATTACGTCGATCGCGATTGACTGACGGACTACCAAGACACTTTGCCGTGACCGCCTGAAAATTTTACCAGTTAGTAATGATGTACGGAAAATTCAAGATTGGCTCACTGTACGCAGACTATATATACACTTGCTCACAAAAGTAAGTATGCAACTCATAACTTAAGTGAAAAAGCTCTAGTTCTCAAATAAATATAAGAAAAATATTATTTTGGAGAGTGTTTTTTATGGCTTTTGATTCAAGTCATAAAGTAATGAAAAATATACCAAATCATTATATTTTAAAAAACTTTTAGAGTATTTTTCTTACTTACCAATAGAAACTTATATCACAAAAGTATGTATGTACTCTGAATTTTTGACTTTTAAATAGGCTGAATGAAACTTCTCGAGTGATTTTTCGTATTTCAGTGATAAGTTTAGAAGTTCTGCAACAAAGCTTGTAGGTTTGAGCTTTAAGTACATCAACAGTTCACCAATGCCTCCACGTGGAAGAGAATTATCAAAAGATCTAAAAGATGCAATAATAAAGCTCTATAAAGAAAGCAAGTCCCAAAGACAAATCGCTAAAATCATAGGCAAAAGTCCTGTAACAGTGCAAAAAATCATTGAAAAGTTCTAGGCTGTGGGAAATACTCTAAACAAGCCAAGAACAGGACGACCGCCCTTTTTCACGGATCGAGAAAGGCGAATTATTGTTGGAAATGTGAAAAAAAAAAAAAGCTGAAGATTAGCGCACCAAAATTGACAACAGATGTGAAAAACAATTTTGCGAAGTCATGCAATCCTGAAACAATTCACCGTATGTTACGGAAGGCAGGATACCATGGTCGAAATATGCGAAGAAAACCATTTGTTAGCAAAGAGAATAGATTTTTCAAAAGAAAATAAAAAGCAGGACAGAAATTTTTGGAATCCCGTGATTTTTTCGGATGAAAGTAAATTCAACATCCACGGGCAGATGGACACCAAAAAGTTTGGAAGAAAGCAAATGCAGCTCTAGAAACAAAGAACATGAGAGGAACTGTAAAACACGGTGGTGGTTCGATTATTGTTTGGGGTTGCATGGCAGCAACTGGAGTAGAAATTTAGTTATATTCGAAGGAATAATGAATCAATACAGCTATTTGAATATTTTTAAGAATAATCTAAGCCCAAGTGCTTCTAAATTGGGACTCGATGGATCCTACACATTACAACAAGATAATGATACCAAAGATACTGCTCGGGTTGTTCGGAAATGGCTGCTATATAATGTGCGAGAACAGGTAAAAACCATACCGCAGTCACCTGATCTTAATTCCATTGAACACTTGTGGAATTATCTCGATCGCCAAATTAGAAAGCAAGAGATCAAAACTAAGAATGATCTAAAAAAAGCCCTTTTGGAGGAGTGGCAGAAAATACCATCTTCTGTCACTCAAAATTTAGTAAAATCAGTGCCATCTAGATTGAGAGCTGTTATTAAAGCCAAAGGCTATCCAACAAATCTCTAATTTGTTTGAAAAATTGTAAAATTTGCAATATAAATGTCTTTGTTTTTGTTTGCATACTTACTTGTATGATGTAAATAGCATCCTATTTTAAGTTAACCTCATCTTGCTATTTTTTTTAAATATTTTTCATTTGTAATTAAGCTCGATTTTGCTGTAATCGAAATAAATTAATTTGAAAACTCTAATATTGTAGGTCTGTTTTTTTTTTTCATAGGACATCATCACATACACTCTGCCTACTTATTTTTGTGACTTACGCTCGTATTCACCGCTAACCTAACCCAGCGATGAAACCTGGAGTTAAGTAAACGGCAGTCAACCCCAGGTCAGAACTTCAATTCACAGCTCTTTTTCGACCTCCAGTTACTTGACTCTGGGTTTCTTAACCTGAGTTTACTGGTCGATTCCCATTGGTCGAAATAAACCCCGTGCCTTCCGGCTGGAGCTACAATTTCTATATTCGCCTCGTGCCAGATTGTTTTTAACCTCGAGTATCACTAACTCTTTAAAATGAATGCCAACAGAATTTATTTTACACAGTACGAAAAAGAGTTGGTGTTGGCTTTGAGGAAGCCGCCCTTACATATAATAGAATGTAGGGAAACAAATGCTGTTAGTAGCACACACAAAAAAAATGAAGCATATGTTGAAATAACGCGGCAATTCAATGACACTGACCGAGTGGTGAATCCGCGAACACCACAACAGATCCGTCAGTGTTATTTAAATTTAAAAAAGAAAATGATAGAGAAAAGTAGTGTTTTGCGGCAAGAATACGCAAACGTAAGCACTCGAAAAATCGCTTACCGCACATGTGCAGTAAGCGATTTTTCGAGTGTTTACGTTTTCGTGCAAGTTTTGAAATATTTTGCGTTTGGATAGATTTTTAGTTTACGATGAATACCATTCAGAAAGTTTCCACTGTTACTCAATTAGATTTTTTAGAAAAACTGGAAACCAGTTATTAATTATATGTAAGTGCGGCTCCATTAAAGCCAACACCAACTCATTTTCGTACTGCGTAAAATAAATTCTGTTGGCATTCATTTTAAACAGATAGCGATACACGAGGATAAAAACAAGCTGGCACGAGGCGAAGATAGAAATTGTAGCTACAGCCGAAAGTCACGGGGTTTATTTCGACCAATGGGGATCGACCAGTAAACCCAGGTTAAGAAACTCAGAGTCAAGTAACCGGAGGTCGAAAAAGAGCTGTGAATTGGAGTTCTAACCTGGGGTTGACTGCCGGTTACTTAACTCCAGGTTTCATCGCTGGGTCAGGTTAACGGTGAATACGAGCGTAAGTCTTCTACTGATTATAACAACGAAAACTAACTTTAGATACAATTGTTTTATTTTTTAATATATTTTGAATTATTTCAGAATAAATGCTTCACTTGATATAATTATACTTGGTGATATTATTATTAAGTTTGTATCTTGGGTTTTGCTACAAACGCGGTTTTAAAAGTCTTGTTTTTCTAAAGTTCTGCAGGTAAGTACATATTCCGCGCGTACTCTTATTAAGTTATAATAACCTTTTCCTTACCTCACCACATCTGCGGCATTGGACAGTGGCGCACACAAGAATTTATAAAGGGGGAGGGACAAGGGTTGAAGGCCTACCATACGTTGCCAATAATAATTTTTTGATTTTGTCGATTGTGGGGAACTAAAAACAGCAAAAAATTAATTACTGAATAAATATATAATTAAGAGTAATAAATAAAAAAAATTACTAAATTACATTTAACGTCCTGTATACATGGGGCTCTAATGAATTGGAAGAAAAAATGAAGTGCGTTATGAGGGAGAGTACGGACCCGAGGATCCTTTCCACGGACCACTGGTACTGGGTGGACCGCGACTCCTTGAAAAAATTACAAGTAACCCGTACCCTTGATAAGTCTGCCCACCCCTGATGTAAAATATGTTCCTTATCGCTTAACCTGGGCTAGGGGTTTCTTATACAGTAGTATTTGCTTAAACCCCTAAAAAAACTCTTATGATTGAATAATTCTTAAATGAGAAAGTAAATGCAAATATGATCCATCAGTGTTTTTGATGACAAAAGGAAAAGTTTCAAGAAAAATCTGCACCCTGATGAGATTTTTATTCTTTGTAAAAGTGCTTCTCTCTCTCAAACTTTCTATATTTACGACCGAATTTTCAATCATAATCCCCCCTCCTTACAATAATAATGTATTGAATTCAATAATAATAATATACTTTGACGTAAAGATACAATATAACTTTAATTATAAACTGTATAAATGATCAAGTTAAGTATTAAATTGTGTATAGAAAATTATGACACGTCCATATAGTCACTGGTGATTATTAAACTTGTTCTTGACTTAGTGTTGTTAAATTAATTATGAAATACATTGTGCAATACTGTTACATTTATAAGTACATTATATCAGTGTAAATGTGCATTTATTTTTTATTAGGTCAGAATGTATTTGTTTTGCTTCCTTTCAGTAAATTAATAATTTTTTATATGATCTTTGGTTTTCGACTTTTCGATACTTACTCACGCCTTTCTTGTAGGGGGTTATTACATCCCCCTTCTTAAATATTTTGAAAAACGCTGCCTTCTAAGCCACAATTGATATTAGACACCAAATTAATCTGTATAGAGAATCGCCGAGTAATGTATTCGAGCCTTGATTCTATCAAAGAGTCACTGGCCGTGATAGCAGAGTGGTTAAGGTATCGGATCGTGGATGGCCTTGTCCAGAGTTCAAGCCCACTTCCACTAAGGACCCGCCGTGTAGGGGAGCGATGCACGTTAAATCTGTCGAGAGTTCAAGCCTCCTCTCGTTGGTGTGGTAGTTAGGAGAGGGGGAGTGCCAGCTCGGTGTCGTCCACGTCACTTGATCATGGTTAAAAATGACGTGGTCCGTCGCCAAACGCTCTCGTGTATCTGATCAGTGCGATGTAAAAATTCACTCATTCCCTCATCAGAGAGTCACAATAATACTGTTCATAAAATACAAATCTTTCAAATACATTGTTACAATTTTAAAAGATTTCATGATTCTTTTGAGGTATCGGTATCCAAATTATTGTAGCAAGAACCCTGGTGCAACCGTAGACGTACGCAGTAGAGTGGTAGATGTACATTAATTCTGTCGAAACTCAGTCCCCACGTTGGAGTGCCGTAAAAGTTTAGAATGGGGGCTTCAGATTAAGTGTCCTTCTGTTCACTTGACCACAGCTTCGAATTGTGAGCTCCATCATCAATATTCCTCACGTTATATAAATACTTTAGAGTGCGACATTAATAAAAATCAAATCAAACTAAAAATCTCTTTCTCTGATCTAATAGGTCTACATGGTGCGAAAGTCTAGAATTTGGTGACCCAATCAATTGGTTGTTTAATAGAATCCCAATTAGAAGTTAAACGAGGACTATTGGCGAAGGAACTCGTAGTTTTGATTCTGGGTGAAATGACAGGGACGACACCTGAGCGAGCACCTTGCTCTCCAAACTTCCACAGCATGGGAACCTGAGCTCTTAACATATTTAGCGGGCTTCCGCACCTCTATACAAGGGGTTTTTAAAAGTACCAGGACGCGATAGATTTAATGGTCAAGAATTCTTGGCCAATACTAATCGACAACCTCGGCTACTATGCCTCAAGAGTAATAAGGTATTCTTTCAAATTCTGATTTTCTCATGGAATAGAATATTGTGGCTAAATGTATGCTAAATGGAAAAAGACTTTGATGTTCTAAGACACACCATATGGAAGGGGCCAATGCACGTAAAATATGTCAGGACTTAAACGTCCACCCTTTGGTGTGGTGTGATAGTTAGGAGAAGGGTTCCAGTTGTTGTCCTCTTCACTTGACCGAAGTTCAAAACAACGGGGTCCGTTACATATAGCCCTCGTGTTGCTTTATGAAGCGACCTCTCATTTACTCACTCGATGTACCAGGATGGATATAATCGTCACAAAATTAAATTATAAGTGAGAATTATTTCGAAGTTGCACTATAAAACCCATACGAGGGCTATTAATGTCAAACCTCGTAAATTTGAACCTCGGGCAAGTGACAAGGACGACATATGAGGCGGCACCACCCTTCTACACCAAAGGAAGCCCATTTGGCGTCTACAATAGAGGTTCAATGTCCTATAGAGTCTATAGGTTTATGCATCAGCCCTTCTTTACGTCAGACCTTCAATGGCATCAGGACTCGAACCTGCAACGTCCCGTCTAAGAGCTTGAGATGAGTGAGTGAATATTAGCGTCGCACTGTTCAGCTACACGAGGGATTTTGGTGACGGACCTCATCATTTTAAACCATGGTCAAGTGACGAGGACGACACCAGAGCTGGCACCACTCTCCTAACTACCCCACCACACCACGGGAGGACGTTTCAGCTCTCGACAGATTCAACGTGCATCGTTCCCCAACACGGCGGGGCCTTCAGTGGTACTGGACTCGAACTCATGACATGTCAGCTAGGATCCGATACCTTGACCACTAGGCTACCGCGGCCCTAAGAGCTTGAGAACATAACTACTAGGCTACGGCGTCCTTTATCGACGTAAGTATGGAAATGGTACGAACCAGTTTCCTCGCCATGTGCTAAAAAAGACGAGATCCGATAGCTTAGTTCTATTTGCGATGTAGACTGGTTACTTCGGAGCGATATTATTTATAAACCGAATCTCCACTCGGTGCACAGTTGAAGTTCCTACTTTTCGGGAAGTGTATTCTGCAGTACAAAGTATTATGGAATTGAGAGCGCATCGGAGAAATCCAAAACAAGTACGCATTATTGTGATGGGAGACAGATGCATTGGAAAATCAGCTCTTATTCATGCATTAATTGGGACTAAGACTGTAGAATGTATCAAACTTCAATTCTCAAGCAATTATTATATGAAGATGGATTTCGCAACTAGAACTGTACCCTTGCATATCTATGATATGACCAATACAACCGAATGCAAAGAACTATGGAGATTTTATGGACGCATTAGAGTGAATGCTGTCCTGCTTTGCTACGCAGCTCATAACCGTAAAAGCTTCGAAAACATCAAAACACGTTGGATGCCAGAGGCCAGAAAGTATTTCAATAACGCTTTCATAATTCTTGTTGGACTGGGGTTAGAGAGAATGCTGGAGGACACTGTGGTAGATCCGGTCTTCTACAAAGAAGGGGTTGAAATAAGAAAAAAATTTCATCTGAAAGAGTTTTTTGCAATCTCGACTTTAAGAATAGATGCTGTGAAAACTTTGTTTTTGATCACAGCTGGCCATGTTTTGATGTGATGATATCTTGTAACTTTTTTCGCCTCGTTACCTTATGGAACTGTTCGTGCAGAGCTAATTTTATACAACGAACTCTTTACAATGAATTCCAAGGTACACTGCAACTATATTTTGCTTAATTATTTTGAAGCCAAATTTTTAACTTGTTTTTATAACATCTGTAAAGTCCGTTTTACTTCACTTGTTTCAAATTAAACACATTAATTTATCTTGCATTGCTCATTGTGATAACTGTGCATAAAATATGTAACTATGCCTCTCGTCTGGTATAGTGGTTAGTGACGCTGACTGATGTGCCGTAGAGCCTCTGTTCGAATCCCGCAGAAGATGGGGATGTTTGTAAATGTATAATATCTGTGCGGCAGGGGGTACTCTAAATAGTCGTCTAGCATCAAGTTCTGTCGTGAAGTTGGAAGGGGAAGAGATGGGAGTCCCCTGACCATCCGCAGGATGTCCTTCCTCAAGGTTTCAATGTATTCTTCTCTCAAGGTGGCACCTGAATGGTTCTCGAAGCTACAGCTAACGACAAGAGTAACACTAGCCCCTTGCCACAATGAATTTCGGGGGACCTTGATCTGACATCGTCACACTGGTAGCATTAGCAACAACATGTAAGAACCATGTTCCAGAAACTGAACAAATTTTACTGTTTTTAAAACCAGTTTTTTAAGGGGAGGGTAGGTAGTCAAAAAACGCTTTGGGAATCCATAACATCAGAGATGTATTCCAGGAATTGATAAAAAGCTCAGAGTTTCTTTCGTAAAAAACATGTCGCATTAGTGAAAATATATTATTCAAATCGATTAAATGTTAATGTGCGTTCGTACTATCTGTAGTTTGGTCCCCAAAAACAATTGTTGGTACATTTTTGGTAAATATAACCCTTGCGGATTCTCGCCCCAAGATAAATTATAGTTGATTTGACAGCAGCTCCAAACCCCTTTTACCCTGAATAAGCTTTTTTATTCTGCATTAAATTCAATACGAAGGTATACATGAGAATGGCTTCAGTATAGACAATCAAGAATAAAAAAACTTCACAAACTTGTAATAAGGAGAAAATTAATTGTTTTTAATTCGATACATTTTTGTTCGTTTTGATCATATAACACTAGCAAAATTTGGACCGAATTCAACTATTCTTTTATGGTCGTGAGAGGGCAGAGGAGTTATGGCCGTATTTATTGTAAATTTTTCTATGATTAAAAGGAAATGTTAAGAGTCGAAATTCCTGAAGGGAGGTATCTACTGCAGGCATTTTTATATTCCTATGTAAAATTATACATCTAGTTTGAATTATAAGTCAAACTTGAAACATCCTACTGAGGAGAGTACAAGGTCTTTGAGTCACGTATGTAGTTTAAATTCTGTAGAATGGTAGATTTAGTTCCCCTATTGATGAAGATATGTTATAAGGACCACTGCTCAATGTTTTAAATACATATTTGCAATTGTTCAGATGCAATTCACTCGTTAAATTCAGTTCTATAGCAAACGATTGCACGTAATGAGTTAAGCGTATCAGCAACAGATCGGTGTTCTTCGTCGTTAGGAGCCGGATTCGAGTCCGTGGAGGGTGAATAACTTTTTATTTTGTTTATTTTTACATACAAAGGTACATAATGGAGTTTAAGTAAGTTGGAAATTAAATATCTTTAATGACTAGAAACCTTATGTAAGAGTCTTATGTCATTATCATTCGTATAAGAAAAGAATATTTATTAACAGTGCTTCTCAAAGTTTCAATATTCGCGACCCAATATTTAATCACAATTTTCATCACCCCCCTCATACAATAATAATGTATTGAATTTAATATTACTATACTCTGATGCTAAAACTACGATACGACTTTAACCCTTTAAGTGCCACCGGCGTATATAAACGTCTCGCCCAACCAAAGCATTAATTTTCCCGGACATATGTCTTTCCGAAATACGATCTTATGCACTGCCATACGTAAAAATATTCCGAAGACTTTGGAAGGCAATAAAAAGGCATTGACAGTGTTTGCAAAGGATTTACTTATTTCAGAGGATTATAGCTTATTTATTCATTTTCTCCTCTCCCTCCAATACATCACATACGCATGCCTACGTGGAAAAAGGTTGCATTTGGAAACGAATCGCAAAATTTTGAATCGGCAGTTAAGGAATTAAAACCACACAAATTATCATAAGTGTTGATCTAATTGACCCACCTTGGACTGTTATGACAATAGAATATTATACATTAATAGATCTGGACCACAATGGGGTTGAAAAGTGATTACATTGTACAGATTCTATAGGATTAACTCGTCTTACTGAAATCTATACAGTTGCCCTTCTTCGTATTGGGTTGCAGATTATGGTTGTGTTCAAGAACTGTATAACTTAAGTGAGAGAAAGAGATTATAGTTACGCAAAAAGCAGCACAAATGCAATTGGTAACGGACCTAGTAATTTTGAGCTTCAGTCAAGTGACGAGGATGACACCTGAACTAGCACCCTCTCTAAACTTCCACACCAACCAGAGGACTTTTAGCTCGACAAGTTAATGTGTTTCAACCCCATTACACGACTGGTCTTCAATGGATCCGTATTACGAAGCTATAGGGATTCAGAACACATATTTAAAACTCATCTTAAATAACAAATCCATAAATCGTTTTGAAAGGAAAACGATAGACTCTCGTCTGATCCCGCACTGAACTAAAAATTCTAGCTAGTTGAAACTTATGATTGATTGTAACCTTTATTGCTCAGTATCCCCCGTTATGCCTTTACATTTTGTTTTGAAGTGTAGAAACTCACGAAAAAATGTATCTCCCTAAACTGTGAATGCAACATAAGAGAACACGTCCAAAAAGTAGAAGAATTCTTAATAACTACCAACAGCTTCCGAAACATTAATGTATCCGTCCAATTCTTTCGGAGCATAAGGCGATGGCCATGCCTCCAGAATTACAGTGCCATCACTGTACTGAACTGAGCTGAGCTAATGCTTTTAATGACTCTATCGACTCGGAAAAGATTTATAGTGAATGAAAATACTTTTGATTTCCCCGTTCAATATTCCATACTTTGAAGGTACTAAGTATGGTGAAACCTAGGAAAATTGAAGTTAAAAGACATTGTAAGCAGTGATTACTCAGCCCCTGAAGTGAATATCCTGATGGTGGGAACAAAATACAGTGAAAAAGGGAAACTCATACACTCCTTTATACACATTACAAAGAGCCTTAATTATAACTCTGATGCATTTGCTTCGCTATTTTACGATTGATTTCTACTGGGTAACACTTTCTTCCGTCTTAACATACGAGATGCTTTACCAATGGAATGGTGTCCCAGGTAGCTACCCCACAAAGAGATCAATGCTTTCGAACGACTCAAGTGATTTTGTACAGCTACGCTATCGACTCCCCAGAGCAGAGGTCACCCAAGTGGTGGTCCGCGAGAAAATTTCTCTGGTCCCCAGAAAAATGTGGAATATACTAAATTGTCATAAAAATTCACAGGGAAAATTCAGGATAATAATTTTAAGCATGCATTTTGAACAATGCCTCATCGACTTATGGTCGACGAAACTCCTAAATTTAAATTTCATTCATCCTTATCAAGATCTGAGTTTTTTGCTTTTCATAAAAAGTGCTTAGTGAACAGGCGATAATTCGGATTCAATTCTCCACAACTTATTGATGAGAAAAAGCCTTTTCATCTGTCACAGTACCGATCTCACCTTGGAATAAATGCAGTTCTCCGTTTTGCAGAAACTACATTGGATCCAGATATCAAATATCTTATTTCAAGTAAGCAGGAACATTCATCATACTAGGAATGTATAATGATAAATGTTTGATATATTTAAACCATTTTTTTTGTTTTTTTTACAGTTTTTTTATTTTGTTTATTTAATTAATGTTTATTAATAAAGCTTCCATATAATTTGGTTACAATTAATGGTTTCATTTTATGAACTAGGTACATTTTATGTGTTCTCAGATCACAATACTTTTTATAAATATATTTAACACTTAAAAAATCGATTTAGTGGTCCTCGGGATTTAAATTATGAATGTACTGGTCCATGAGGTCAAAAAGTTTGGCGACGTCTGCCCCAGAGAGTCGTGAACCTTATCCACCTTCTTATTCCAAAAGTCAGAAGGAGTTCCAATTACGTTCTTTCTATTTTGATGGGGAATCGGGCCCGACTGGGAACCGATAAAAAACAATTGAGAATTTAGCTGAAAGGAATTTGAAGCCGGTGTCAGCCGCAGAGGGAGAACGGATTAAGGCTGTTTTCGACAAAAGTACGAGAGCTTGAACTAAACACGAAGCACATTTTCAGACAGAAAAATGTTTCAATTTTTTTCATGGAAATTTGCAGGATTATAACTCATACATCTGTTAATAATACAGAGTTTTTAAAAATTTTCAAAGTATTCTGTGAATGCTTTTTTTTTCATTTGAATATGTGAAGGGACAGCTCATTTAACATTACAGTATAGGAGAAAAACACGAAACATTTTATACCAGAAAAAATGAATCAACTCGATTAAAAATGGGTAGTATGATAAAAAGTGCTGCTCTCGAAAGGATAGTGAAGCTGGATTATGATATTAATTTTTCATTTCTTTTATCTGAAAAAAATGTTGCAAATTCGAATCCTATTCTTTAACATTAACCGAAGAGAGCCTTAAACGATTACTGAATATGAAAGCTTTCGTTGAATGTTCTAATAATGATATAGTTTCAGTAAGGGGATAGTGGACCTTCACAAGGTCGAATATTTGGGTCAAAATTCCTACTTCGATTTTTTATACTAATAATATTCCTTATAATTCATAGAATGATTCTGTCAAGTATTTTGTTGTTTTGATTAATGATTACTGAGTTTTTATTTTACTGAAATAAATGTTTAAAATGCACTTTTTCTTAGTTCGTAAATTTTCCATTTTCATTGTTACGTAAAATGCTCTTTGCTTTTCAAATTATATATACCTTTGAAATTTTCACAACTTATGAAAAATGATATAATTCACAAGTTTTTGCATTAGTTTTTAAATAAATTTAACGGATAACATTTTGTGTGGTTTTGAATACCTTGAATGTGTGATAATAGGTGAAATATTTCAGATAATACAGAAAATTTATATTTTTTCATCAAATTTTATTTTGAATTCAAAATCCATGCACAGATATATTTTGTTGCAATTCTTCTATATATAAAACAATAATTATGAACATATCTCAAAAACTAATGCGCCAGGAGCATTTTTAAAAATGGTTTAAAAAATTTATTTTTTAATTTAATTTTTTTTAAATCAGTTTATAATAGTTTTTTAAAAATTATATTCAAATTGTGAGATATAATATAATCATTTACTATATTAATTTGATTTTCAGAGCTAATTAAGCTAACAATTCAAGATAACAGTTTTAATGGTCCACCGTCCCCTTAACAACGTATTTAGTGTTGCTCTACGCTGCTATCTCGGTGATTCAGTACATTTATAGAGATATGCAGTTGTTATTTGGTATGATATATATATATATATATATATATATACACTGCTCAAAACAATTAGGGGAGCAAGCAAAAAAGTGAAGAAAACCGTGTGAGACAGCCACGTATTGGCATGCAATGCATAGTACACGCGTATCAATGCGCAATACAGAAAAAAGGCGTAAAAAAAATTTGGAATTAAGCTTTAATGCTTTGAAAATATGGAAAAAACATGAAAAGATGATTTAGGGCAACAATTTGGTTACATGTAAACGATAAAAAAGGTACTGTTTAGACATGATGCATGAGTTTTAATAGGGCGTGTGGTCTCCTCGAACAGCTAAGACTGCTGCACACCTGTTTGCCATGGATGCGATGAAGTTATCGATCAGACTTTGGGGAATACTGTTCCACTCCTCAAGAAGTGCAATCTCCAAGTCTCGGACAGTAGCAGGCGGCCTTGGTCGCGCAGCAATGCGTCGTCGGAGTATGTCCCAAACATGCTCGATTGGATTCAGGTCAGGAGAGCACGCTGGAAATTACATACGCTGTATTGTTTCAGCTTCAAGCATGTTCTCCGCTAGACGAGCTCTATGCGGTCGGGCATTATCATCCTGGAAAACAAAGGAATCTCCAATGGCTCCAGCGTAAGGGATGACATGAGGTCGAAGTATCTCGTCTGCATACCTTCGGCCAGTCAAAGTGCCATTCCGAATGATATGCAGGTCCGTACGTCCGCCTATGCTGATTCCACCCCATACCATCAGCTCTTCTGTATTGTGACCTTTCACGGACGAATGCGGGGTAATTTCGAGTGCCCCTGTCCCTCCATACAAGAACACGTCGGGTGTCACATTCTAGACTGAATAGGTACTCCTCTGTAAACGGCACTTGGCTCCAATCATGTTGCTCCCAATCTCGATGTTCAGCAGCCTATCTTCTTCGGACCGCACGGGGGCGTGGGGTCAACGGAATGCAGACCATTGGCCTACGTGCATAGATCCCTCCCTCATGAAGCCGATTACGTACTGTTTGGCTGGACACCCTTCGTCCTGTTGCCAAGAGCAACTGTCTTTGCAGCTGCGTAGCATTCTCTGTTCTGTTTCGACGGGCTGTTAACTGTATATACCGGTCATCAGTTGATGTAGTGGCGCGTGGCCGACCTGCCCCTGGTCGACGTCTAACATTTCCTGTTTCTTGTAATCGATTCCACAGCCTTGCAACAACACTTCTGGCGACTCCAACAGCGTCCGCGACACCACATTGTGTTTGCCTCGATTCCAGTCTGCCTATAACACGCCATGCCATGGATTCAGGTAAATCACGGTGTTGAGACATTCTCAAGTAACCTTGTCTCAAAAAAAAATACTGCGCAATCGAATTTCACAGTTACGGCAATAAAACAGACGTTTCTGCAACATCCCGATTTCTGCCCTTAACTCCTTTTTTCTGGTTTTTGACGTCATGAACTTTGATTTGCATATAAAGTTTTCTTCTTCGGTTTCCTGGTAGGCTTTACATTATGGATAATTCATTTTATGTTACTTATTGGAATACATCTTCGCATACTTTTGTTAAAATCATGTGCTCCCCTAATTGTTTTGAGCAGTGTATATACAATGAATCATCTTACTTTGCGGTATATATATATATACAATGAATCATCTTACTTTACGGTATATATATATATACACCGCAAAGTACGATGATTCATTGTGTATACTCGCGAGCATTTAAAAAACGCGGGGAAAACATTTTATTTATGAGGTCAAACAGCTAAAATACGTAGTACGATTTAAATATTCGGGGACTATGGCCATTGCTGACGCGAAAGCAAGTACCTAAAGTTAAACCATTTGAAATGGATTCTCCCAATCCTCGCCTAACTGGCCAGTTTGGTTTAGTCCACGGCATGTGACCGAACCTCACGCGCATCTGTTATCTTCCGAAGCTAGTTAGCTTTGTTCCGCGATCTAAGAAAGATGGCTTTTCTTGAACAGCGTTGAACATTAAATTCTGTCAACGCTCTGGTAAGACAATAGATTCTTTCTAAGGTTTACGAATGGTATCGGCGTTTTAAAGAGGGTCAATAATCCATCAAAAAGATGAACACGTTGAACGACCGACTTCACGGAACGCGGAAAATGTTGCGTTGGTGTTTTAATGTGTTCAAAAAGATCGCCGCCAAACATTTGAACAAATCACTGAGGCTTCTTGAAGACGTCGTTTAAGGGAATCCATTCATCGTAAACGACATCAGATCAGGCTGAGTGATGACTGATATCTTCTGCATGACAATGAACCAGCACTCAATTGTAAAGAGTCCCTTGCCAAAACTCGCACTAACGGGCTTCCACATTCCCCTATTCACCTGAATTAGCCCCTCTGACATTTGTCAGTTCCAATCAATTAAAAACATTTACAAGGGCGTCGTTTTGTGTCATCAGATGAAGAGAAAGTAGCATTGCAGGAGGTCTTATAGGAAGTTGCGAACAATGGCTTCCAGCTGTGTTTCCAGAAGTTATACGAACGCTGGCAGAAGTGTATCGTCGCCCAAGAGAACTACTTTGAAGATGGATGTGTTATGGTGCTGTGAACTATTCAGGTTAAGTTTTCTATACCTTGTCCCCGAACTTTTGGATCATACTACGTATATTTACAAATTATTAGATTATTTTATTTAAGATCTTTTTAATGTCAAGTTCAACAATGCTTCTAGATTTCTCTCCGCTCCGAAAACATTCATCAAAATTTATTTTCTCTTGTCTACTTAACTACAGAAATTATACCTCTACAATCAACAGAATTTTCTCCCTAAAAAGATTAGTTCTCGATATTTATGTATTTTCTTCATTTTACCACCTTAACCCTTTATCTACCGACGGTTCAATTAGAACCACTCACTTTAAAATTACCTACAATAACCATTTTTAAGAATACTCTGTGTGTGTGTGTGTGTGTGTGACGATGCTTAGCTGGAATATTCCTTTAAATCCTCTCTTCCAAGATATATGGCGCGGCCGCGGTAGCCGAGTGGTATAGGTATCGGATCGTGGCTTGCCTTGTCACGAGTTCGAGCCCAATACCACTAAAGACCCGCCGTGTAGGGCAGCGATGCACGATAAATCTGTCGAGAGCTGAAACGTCCTCCCGTTGGTGTGGTGTGGTAGTTAGGAGAGGGGGGTGCCAGCTCAGGTGTCGTCCACGTCACTTGACCATGGTTTAAAATTACGTGGTCCGTCGCCAAAAGCCCTCGTGTAGCTGAACAGTGCGACGTTAATATTCAATCAATCAATCAACCAAGATATATGGCAGCACGGGTTCTATGATGAGTATTTTAGCGGGGAAGACGAATAGTTTTATGGTAGAAATTGCATTTTAGCTGACGTCGTTTTCAGCGGATTGCAAAGATTGTCCTTTTGTTCCGAAAAAATAGTTTATGTCAAAAGCTAAGTGTCTCATTTTTTTGTATGTTAATGAAAACCTTAGAAAATTATTTGACTATTTTTTGAAAGTAAACTGTGTATATAATTAATTTTACAGTTGAATATCTTTAATTATGAACTTTAACAGATTAAATTTCCCAAAGTTGATGGCTGCGGTAGCCCAGTGGTCAAGGTATCGGATCATAGCAGGCATGTCATGCGTTCCAGCCCAGTAAAAGACCCGCCGTGTAGGGCAGCGATGCACATTAAATCTATCGAGAGCTGAAACGTCCTTCCATTGGTATAGTGTGGTAGGTAGGAGAAGGGGTACCAGCTCAGGTCTCGTCCACGTCACTTGACCATGGTTCAAAATTACGTGTTCCGTTGCCAAAAGCCCTCATGTAGCTGAACAGTGAGACGTTAATATTCACTCATTCCCTAAGTTGAGTATTTTGTTTATATGTATCCCTTAATTTTAAATGTAATTATTCAATAAAAAACATTGCATGAGAAAAAAACTGCAGTAAATCATAATGTGGTAGATAAAGGGTTAACATTATCCAAGGAGGATTTTATACGTACTGCTGGAAAACTATAAAGTATTTACTTTTATTATATACTCAATCCTATGGCTTTTTTTGTATTTATTTTTCAGGCATTATGTAAAATCAAACATGTTGTATGTTTTAATTTTGTGGGTTTTTTTTAAATTTTTACAATTAATAATAAAAAAAATAATACTTTAAAGTTTTTTAAGTCTTTTTTTTTTCATGAATTTCACACACACATACAAAACTATTTTGCCAGACTACATACTTAATGATTCATATTCAAGAAAACATTTTAATTTATAACTTTACTTACAGATAACTACAAAGTACTTTGGAAGAAATTTCTTCTCTTGAAATTGTTTTTTCTATATAGTTAACATATTCATTAACATCACACTAAAATCATTACAAAAATGCCTCATCTTTTCCCCTTTTTTAAATAGCTAATTGCCTGATTCAGATTTGTTTATAAAATAAATGCAGAACTATTACCTTGAAATTTTACAGAAATAAGAATAAAAATTATACTTTCTTTAAAAATATTTGGCCACAGCAAAAGTATTAAAAAGATCTTTACAACTTATTTCATAGGTAGAAGCACTTGTTCAAAATTATAATGATTGTCCCCAATAATCTTCGTGTGGCTTCTAAATGCGACGCCGACAAAACATAGGGTATCAGTTTAGGAGCCGTCCTGGTCACTTGGCCGTGATTCAAAATTCAGAGTTCTGTCGCAAAAACCCTCGTGTTGCTGAACAGTGCAATGTTAATATTCATTCTCGCGACCCCTAAAAAACATTTTCATTAATTGTAAAAAGGTATGTGATGATTAAATACGAGTATTAAAATTGTTAAAGAAAACTGAAATGAAATCAAATTTATGTGAATGTTTTCAAAAATTAAGGAAATGTAATTGATCGTGATAAAATCGTAATCTAAATTTCTGAAAAATTAGAATGAATTTCTGAATAATTATGCTTCTTTGCAAAGAACATTGCACTCTGAAAAATTTAATCAAGTTTTCGAGAAAAACGTTTAAAGACTTCCATGTGTTTGTTCAAAATTGCAGTAAACTTATTACATTCTATAGGGTGTTTTTTGAGAGGTATAGAACTTTAAATTGCAATAAAACAACGATGTATTATTCGATTGACATGAATTTTTTTATTCGAAAGATGATCTTGTGGCATTACATTTTAAATATGATTTCTGGCATATGACTGCCACGGCTGGCTCGGATGTAGTCCAATCGGGACGTCCAATTTTCGATGACTTTTTCCAACATTTGTGGTCGTATATCGGCAATAACACGGCGAATGTTGTCTTCCAAATGGTCAAGCGTTTGTGGCTTATCCGCATAGACCAATGACTTTACATAACCCCACAAAAAATAGTCAAGCGGTGTTAAATCACAAGATCTTGGAGGCCAATTCACAGGTCCAAAACGTGAAATTAGGCGATCATCAAACGTCTTTCAATAAATCGATTGTGACACGAGCTGTGTGACATGTTGCGCCGTCTTGTTGGAACCACAGCTCCTGGACATCATGATTGTTCAATTCAGGAATGAAAAAGTTAGTAATCATGACTCTATACCGATCACCATTGACTGTAACGTTGTGGCCTTCATCGTTTTTGAAGAAGGATTCCACCAGCCCATAAAGCGCACCAAACAGTCAGTTTTTCTGGATGTAACGGTGTTTCGACATACACTTGTGGATTAGCTTCACTCCAAATGCGGCAGTTTTGTTTGTTGACGTAGCAATTCAACCAGAAGTGCGCTTCATCGCTAAACAAAATTCGCTTATGAAAATCAACCATTATTTTCGAAATAAAATTGCACAGTTTGAAAGCTTTGTTCAGGCGTGAGTCTATTCATGATGAATTGCCAAACCAAACTGAGAATAAATCACTTGACAGCTGTTAAATCGGTCGCCATCTTGGAAAGTAATGCCAACTTAAACTTCTATACCTGGAAAAAAACACTGTATAATTAAATAGAATACAGTATAATTACAACTTTCAATCAAATGACAATAATTGAAATATGAGATGACTTTTAATTGAATTGCAAAAATATATTAATAATATAGTATTCCAATTTTTTTTCAAGAATACACACCATAGCAGCATATTATGGCTCCAAAAACCTAAAATAAACAGTCTTTTAAAAAATTTGATACTCATCGAGGTTGAAAAAAAATTTTAAGCTGATTATAAGAAACACTGTTGATTATTTAAAAATACTTAAAAATTTAGATTTCTCTTTAGAGAATGAGAGAAAAAAATGTATGATTCAGTTCAAGGGAAGTTATTGTACTAAAATAGTATTTAAGGCGATAAGATAAACTTATAAGTATTATCTGGCCACAAACCAATTTCATCACACCAAAAGTTGCAGCCAATAGTAGAAACCCGTTCATGTGCTTGTTTAAATACAATAATGAGGATGACAGCATTTGGTGACACTCTTTTCAATTGGCGATGTCATCTAATTTGGCAAAATTGGTCGGCGGTATAATACGTTAGTACCAAAAAAAGAAAGAGAAAAATATCAAAATTTAATTGTTCGACCATCGCACCAATAAGATAAAACAATTTGTCAGCCTTTCTTTTTTTCCAGTAATGTGTACCGAGTAGCGTTGGATAGTATTTATTGTTTCGATATAAAAAGGTATAAACGATTTTTTACAAATTCTGCAAGAAATCAAAATATTTATTACGGGAAATACTCATGTGACTTACTACACAAAATGTGTGGAATTTTTTTTTATACTTGTAAATGTAAAGAAATTTTAAGTACACAAATTAGTACTTGTTTTTATGCTAAAAATTTATCACAATAACTATTTCAGCCATCATTGTGCACTTCTGCTCCTATTATTTAATGTATACTGCAAGAATACATCAAGATATATGAAAACTCAACAAGAATTTCTTTAAAACATGTGAAATATATATATATTGTGTGTGTGTGTTCAAGAAGCTAATACAATGACTTGCTGTCTACCAGTTGTGAATTTTGTTGTGGAAAAGCTGCGGTTGGTACAACTTGCTGTTGGCCGCTGCAGTCGTATAATAGGGATCTTTTTTTCGCAAGTGAACTCTTTTCCGCCGCTTCTTCACCGCCCATGCCTTGACGAAAACTATGAAAGTCCCGATGAAGTCGTACAAGGTCACCAAAGAAACTCCCAACCACATTCCCATATATCCACCGATACTGCTGAACATCTCCAGGCTCTAAGGGAAGAAAAAAAATTAGAACATGATTGTCCATCAGGATCCGGAAGATTGTTACTGGGAAATTAAAAAAAAGTACCAAACTTAGAATAATTTGATTACTTTATAGTGCGAAGAAAATAAAATTCTCTCTTCCCCCCTCTGAACAGAACTCAGTGGCGAAACATCCCATACGGGCCAGGATCTATTGTACCTATCTCAATTTACGTGACCTTAGGCGCTAGAGTTCAAGTGTAGATGTTTCGGTGAAGTGGTCAGTTTGACAGGAAAACCCCAGAGTTCATTTCCGAAGCAAGACTGGTAGTCATTTTTTGGCCCACTAAAGGGATGAAAGGCTGAGCCGAACTTGCCCAACCTGGGATTTGAATCCTGGTCATGATGTGTGAAAACGCGATACACTGCCATTCAGCCATTGGGCTTCACCTTCTCTCTCTGAGGAAAAAATAAACCCGAACTTTACCTCAAAGAAACCACTGTGGTAACGTACAATTAGATTTAGATATAAGAAGACATTGGCTATCTTTTCTCCATACATTAATCAATCTGGTTTCTGAGTATGAAAGCAAATTTGGAAGAAAAAAATTGTATTATATTTTTCTTAAATTTAATTTTAACTTTAATAGTTAAATTTAAAAAATTCGGCGAACTTAAGATTACGAATAAAAAAATGATTCTTACCTCAAATTTAGGACTGTACGTTAAATTTGTAATCTCAAATCTGTCGAAGAGAATAGCAATGTCAATTGTAGAGCACCTGTAAGAATGGAATGAAATGCAAAATTAGGTTCTATATTTGATTTTGTTCATGTATGGCGACTCAACAAAAAACACAGAAGTTATCTGAAACAATAAATATTTAGCGAATGCAATAGACTGTGTATTAAAAGTTTCTAAATTACTGAATAAAAGAAAATGTCACTTACTCAGGCTTCCACTGTTTTTCTCCGCTACAATCATGCTGTAAAAGGTGGGGAAAAGGTTAATTAAAATTTTAATATTTCTTTCAAGTTATTTTTAAGTTACAATTTTTAAGAAACTTCCCGTACTTTTTTAAACTTTTAGAACTAAAATGTATATTTTCCATGTGTTTGATTGTAATCCATAGGGAATTCACAAATTAATTAATTCAATCCGTAATACTTGTATTTTTTTTCTCCTTATAACATTAAGCCTGTATGTTGAAAAAATTATATTGAAATTGAATTTGTAATTAAGTAATTGTGTAAATGAACTCCCAAAACAGAAAAATATTTTTTACTTTGCACTTGCCTGCAAGAATTATCTATATACTTACACTTCTTTGTTTAGTACAGAGGTGTTGTGAATAATAGGGTACCTGTTAAGGTGTCTACCTCGTCATATTCACTGCTGTGAATTATAGGGAGTAGCTAATCTGACTGGCGGAGCGTCGTCACAAATCTTTAGACATTTATCATTAGATTATTGAAGCGCTTTAACTTTTTTCTTCAGGAGATTTTAAAGGTTCTCCGTCTTCGCTGCTTTAATATGAAGCTAGTTTTCGATTGAAGCCTATCAAATTAAACTTAGAATCCAACCGAGCTTTATTTACTGCAAATAACTCAATCAGTTGGCAACAACAATGGGGTAATACGTGGAGTTTTGAAAATGTTTTCTTTAAAAGGATTGTTAATCTCGAATTAACTTCAGCGTTACAGGGTGAGGTGGTTTTTCACAGATAATTTGTAATTTTGACTTCAGCATAACTAGGTGTGCTGTTGTTTCCTAGGATTTTCTCCCGAATTTCTCTATATTTTCAGTCTATTTTAACTTGATCATACTATTTGGTTGAGATTTGCTTTATATGAGTTTATCGAATGTTATCAATAAATCCAGGAAAAGACCAACTTGATTGATATATTTGAATAACACCCCACGCGCACCAGCAGTAGTACCAGTACCTACTATCATTTTTTAACGAGGGGTACTTAACCTTTTTTCACTGTTGGCCCGGTACATATGATAGGTATTCCAAGAAGGGCGCAACATGAGTAAAATGTGGGAAACACTGCAAGACTTTTTACTTTTATGCTTTTTTTTTTACTGAGTTATGGGATATTTCGATTTCCTTTCATCCATGGCCAAGCCACTAGTTTACATTCTATTATCGAAAACAGCAAATTTATAGAAAAAATTGATAGATTTGATTGAAATTATCATTATAGAATTCGCATTATAGAATTGAATAGAATAAACAGAATAGAATTTCCACTAACTTCTAAAAATATTGTTCTTAAATAATTAAACTGTTTAGTGCAATGGTCCATAACCGAGCCAATCAGGAAAGACCACCGGGCCGCACGTTGAGTATCAGTGGTTTATACTCTGGATTATACTTAAATCATAGCCAAGTGACGAGGACGACACCTGAGCTGGCATTTACCTCTCCAATCTACCACACCAACAGGAGAATACTTTTTTTATTGAGAACATTTATAACTTCATGCACCACAAAGCATCACACATGGGCTTCCATAGAATTAAGCGTGAAGCACACATCACAAAGAAGAGAAGAAATACATCACAAACATGCATGTTTTACCCGGGATTCGAACCCAACCCCGACGGCGCCGCAGTCTGCGTCACTAACCACTATACCGGATGGGTGGCTAAAGGGAGAATATTGAGCTTCCACAGATTTAACGTGCATTGGCTTTTTACACGGCGAGTGTTCTGCAGCACAAGGCTCGAACTCATAACACGCCAGCCACGAGCACCCGATCTTGACCTCTGGGCTACAGATTCCACATTTGGTTTTCCTTCTATTTATAATTCGGTAAAGTTTGGATTTATATATGTTTCATCTTTTTAGTCTTAATAATCATTCACACGTGCACTTTGTAACATTTTTTTTATCAATGTTTGGAGACAAGTTTTTTTATCATGCACGAACTTTTTTGTATTCGAATCCCCACTCTGCCAGTCCAGATCATCGCCATGCGCGCTCGTAAGGTGGCTCAGGGTCAGTCTTTAAGCGCTTTTATTTCTGTATTTTGCTGTCTGTAGATTTTGGAACATGGGATCGCAAAGTCTCTTTTCTAGAGAGATGTTGATTTGCTGTTCATATTTCAACCATTAGTTGGCTGGGTGGCATGGTTGGTTTGTCGCTGGCCTTCTGTACCCAAGGTTGAGAGTTCGACCCCGGCCCAAGGTGGATTTTCATCATGCAGAAAATCGACAGCTAGGTTCGCATCTTTCAGAGCTCAGTTGCCTCCCTCTAGGGAGGAAACTGGGCGTTATGATGTTTGATATGAATAACGGTAGCGTGATCTTGGTAAATTTAAATATTGAATTCATTTATAAATCACAGCTATTATAATTACAGAACTAAACATTGAAGTTATTAAACTTATTAAAGGTTATTATTCCAATAATGTGTTTTGTGAGATGAGGAATCCTTTTAGACACCGCTCCCTGGTAAGTTAAGAGCCTCTTTCCCTCACGCGTCTGCTTCCTTCCGATGGGTCAAACCATCTCTCACTTGCTCTCCCCCTTCTCTGCTCCCTTCGAGGGGGTTAGCATCTTTCTCTCTCTTTGGGATAATGGTGGCACTTTTGCAGCTCTTGTTGCATCCTGGCAGTGATGGAAAAAGGGTCCCCCTCGTGATGTCAAAAAGGTTGGTGAGTGATCTAAGCTCATACTACGCATCAATTCAAAGTTGCACCTGTGTCCCGAACCGGGTGTGGCTCATTTCCACAAAGATGCCGAACACAGCTGCGACACAAAGTCGTAACAAGTATAATCGTATTTTAACCTTAGAGACTCTTGGATTATGCTGCTATCTAGTGCTCAATTTCCGAGTCAACAGTGTGGTAATAAACCGCTTGAAAACGGAACTTACATGGGGACCTTGAATGAGAACAATATTTGAAACACCAATATGCCGGTTCTCAGTTAACACCCGTTAGACGAAAAGGAATTGTGCCCAGTAGTTCAGCGCTTTTATTTCTCTTTTTTTTTTGCTGTTTGGAAGATGGATTCTCTTCATACAGGGTCTCCTTCCAAAAGAGGGGAAAATGCACTATTAGAGGATTTTAGGCGATTAATAGAGAAAATTTTTTTAATCATACTACAATTGATAAACACTGAATTGTCTTTGAATTAAGGACAGCAATAGCTTTGTAAATTGAGTAGTGCTGTGTAGCCTCCATTCGCTTACTCTGTTCTGTTATCGTCACGGTAATGGAGTTTTCCAGCAAGACAACTGTACCCCTCACAAGTGCCAGTTTGCTACTGGCTAGTTGGAAGAGCATTCCTCTGACTTTTCTGTCATAAATTGACCACCTAGAAGCCCAGACTTAAATCCTATTGAGCAACTTTGGGTAGCTTTGGAACAAGGCGTGAAAAGTCATCACATAGCGGCAACGAACTTTATTGAATTAAAGACATCTTTAGCCAATATTTAGCAAGTCATTCCTGTGGAACGTCTCCAGAAACTTGTTGAATCTATGCCTCGTCGTGTGGCACCCATTATCAAGACCAAAGGAGGCGCAACTCGTTACAAAGTAGCTATCCCTAATTCAGTGGCACTTCAGTGCATATCTCCAATTTATTGAGTGCCGTTTTGAACGTTTTCCTTTGCATGCAGTCTCTTGTTGAGATGTAGGGGTTGGTTCACGTGTGCGTAATAGCCTTTTTTTAATCACTTCTGATTATTTACTGGGAATATCTTAGCTAGATACTCTCTACGGAATGCATAATCAACCAGTCGTGTTAGGTTATGCAGCCCTCTAGTGCTCAGTTTCCGACCAATGGGACTACATATTGCGGTAACCTCGGACGGAATGAGTTTATAACTTGAACTACCAACCTGTCGGTCCGCAAATAAGCCCTGCACGTGTTAGACGACTGAGACGAAAAATAATCCCTTTTGAAGCAAGAACTAAGATATTTATTCCTGTACATTTGCTATTTGTAACTTTGCAAGGTAACGGACTGCCACAAATGGTTCAGTTTAAAAAACTGGTCTTTTATTAGTAGTATTTAATACTTAATTGAATGCTAAAACCCATATTAAATAATAAAAAGATGTTAAATGTTTTCGCTCGGAACAATTTGAAACCCACTCTCCATATCAAGAAAAGTCATGTGATAGAATCACGTGTTGTGGAAGCATATGACATAATCACAAAGTTAAGTTCTTTAGTATGTGTCAAATGTTTCAATGCCGGAAGATGACACTGTTATCATTTTAAAAATTGGGAAGTAAATAGTATCCAGTGAGTGACTGTGAGAATGTTTTGTGTTCGATTTTAACGTTGGTGTAAGTTTTATTTGAAGAATGGAGTGCTAAGTCAGATGTCAAACTTGTCATCTGAGTGTAGTTCGAAATTACTTAGTCTGTTAACAACAATCCTCGCATTTCTTATAAAATGTGAGTTATATAAAAACCATTATTTATTAATTCTGTTTTGGATCTGATGGCACGATTAATCTTGTGTAAAGTGCTGTGTTTATTTTCCACTCCTTCACAAAGAATAGAATATACAAAGAATTGTTTGAAATTATTCATTTTAATTTTATTTTTTCTAGTATGAAGAAAAATCTGACACAAGGAAAATTAATTGTTTTTGTACCAAATAATTTTAAAAGTCCACTTACCTTTTTGAATTTTAATAACACATTCTGTAAAAGAAAAATAAATTACTGGCCATTAATATATCTCAATGAATAAATTATTTTTTTTAATAAAAACTTAATTTACAATTTTAACCACTTTTTGCAATTCTATTCTGCATTCATATATCTGATCCAGTGGCGCACACAGAAATTTTTCAAGGGGAGGGGGGTGTCGAAAGTTCACCATTCTTGTATCATGCTCCTTTTAATTTTGTCGATTTTCGAGAACAAAACACAGTAAAAAACCAATTATTGAATAAATAATTATCATTAATTAATAAAAGTAATCATTAATAACTAATACTTAATTAAATTTTACGTACTATGTACTTAGAATTATAATCAATCGGGAAAAAAATCAAAGGCTTTGGGGGGGGGTCCGGACCCTTGGACCCCCTCCTTGTGTGTGCCACTGATCTGATCAGATTGATTATAAAAATATTTTCCCGAAAAACGAAAGGGTCACACAGAGGAGCAATTTTTTTTTTAAAAAAAAAACGTTACATACGTAAAATACTTTGACATATACAGCAATCATGTAATGATACATATTTTATACTCTTTGGTGTGTTTTCATGTTACGTATGGTTGTATTTTAATTTCTTGTCATTATATTCTCAAATTTCGAATCAAAAACTTAAATTAAGGCTTTTTTTAGTTTCTGGTGGCAAGATCAATAATGAGCACAGATAACAGATTCCAATTAATTTTAAAAGACATTTTACCTCAGTTTTCTAAATCGCTTTTTAGCCAGCTGACTGCTGCATCTCTTTTCTTCCCCGGGACCCCAGTCTATTAGGCGTCACATATGGACTCTCCTTTAAAGCGAGCGATAGACAAGGCCCACCTTTGTGCTGTCCATTCTTTTGTTTCATCTAACATGTGGCCATACTACTCATGTGTGAGCAGGATGGCCCACTATTGTGAGGGAGATATGCCAGGACTCCAGGAGTTATGCCAGGTGTACAATGCATATAAGTAACATGTCGATTTATGGCCGTCCGTATGACTTTCGACATGTAGTGACAAGATGGTCGTGGGCCTTATGGAATTTTGTCCCGAAAGAGATAATGATATTTGGGATAGCGTCGGTGGTGTCTTGTGCAATCGCATGCCCTTTCCAATCAGAAATAGAGAGGGTGTGAGGGATTACTACTCAAAAGGTTAGAAGAGTATTGTTAAAGATCAGGGAAACCAGCGAGAGTAGCGAAAAGAAAAACAATTGTGTGTGTGCATATGACCTCACGATAGAAGTAAAAACTTCGGATTTATTCTGGGCAAGATAATCCAATCGTTTCTACGCTTTCTTGTACGGCATTTTTGAAAACGGGCGTTAAGTAGTTCTTTTTTTCATGCCCATGCATTAGGGGATTTGTTTATTTCATCCATTTTCTGTAAAGAGCAATGTTTAAATAATCTTCCATTCTTATACATTTCTATATGAATATATACGTTTTAAATGCCAATTAGTTCAATTATTTAAGAATATTTTTTGGGTGTAAATTACTTATGTACGTTATATTTAGTGATTGCAATATTAGACAAAAAGTTCAATACGGGTATTCGGTATTTGTTAGAACTTAATACCGTATTACCGGTTTTAATACCGGAAAAGAAATAAAACACTGGGTGCTTCTTTTTTTTATTTACTCGTTTTATTAGAGAGTGTAAATATCACAAAAAATAATTTGTAACTTATAAATTATAACAGTATATTAAGAATCATAAAAAATAGTAAAGGAACATTTTATTTATTTAAATCACAAAAAAGTGTGAATAGCACTATTCAGTTTGTTGTTCTTTTTCAAATTTTTGAAATGTGATTTTAAAAACATTATGCATCAATTGTAATGTCATTAAGCCTGGAACGTATTTTTATGCAGAAATTACCAGCTGTAGATATATAGTGATGTTTTTCATTTATTAGAAGTGCAAAACGCTCGTAATGGCAAACCACCTATAATAAGGTCATTTTACTTCTCTCATCCAAATTATCTTTTTTTTAAATAACCTAAAATTCCTGACGGCTTGTGCTTAGAGATTGTGCTTAAATTTGTTCCTACATCGAGACAAATTTGTTTCATATTACGTTTTTAAATGTGTTTGGAATCCTCTTGTACTTCCTTCTTTCATTTATAACGCTTTTTCATTGTGGCAACATATTCTTTTCATCATTTAAATAATGAAACCAAACCGAAGTAATATGTGTACAACTTTGCTTCCGCCGTTTTGAATAGATGGCTGTAGCGGTAAGTGGAAGTCGAAATAAATAGATCGTAGATGTCATACAATAAGCTTAGGTATTTGTAAACATAACGTCATCGAAATATTAGTCGATTTGTGTCTGCATTATAAAGTTATTCTCGATTAAACTTGTCAGCTTACGAGCCAAATTCTCGTCATTTTCGGGAGGTTTTAATTTTCTGCTTTAATATGAAGAAATCTGCGGCTGAGGCTCATCGAATGCTCTCAAATACCTATGGTTAGGCCGCTATTAGTGAAAGAACGTGCCGAGAGTGGTTCCAACGCTTCAAGAACGGTGATTTTGACGTCGAAGACCAGCATGGCGGTGGAAGAGGGAAGGTTTTTGAAGATGCAGAATTGGAGGCATTACTTGATCAAGACTCGTGTCAAACGCAACAAGAATTGGCAGGATCATTGGGAGTGACGCAACAAGCCATTTCAAAACGGCTGAAAGTCATGGGAATGATTCAGAAACAAGGAAATTGGGTGCCGTACGAGTTGAAGGTGAGAGATGTTGAACGGCATTTATTTGCTTGTGAACAGCTGCTTGCACGGCAAAGATGGAAGGGATTTCTGCATCGCATTGTGACTGGGGACGAAAAATGGGTTCGTTACGATAATCCCAAGCGCAGAAAATCATGGGGATATCCCGGCCAGGCTTCCACGTCGACAGCCAAACCGAATATTCACGGTTCCAAGGTCCTGCTCAGTATTTGGTGGGACCAGGTTGGCGTAGTGTATTATGAGTTGTTAAAACCGACTGAAACAATCACAGGCGATCGTTATCGAACGGAATTAATGCGTTTGAGCCGAGCATTGAAACACAAACGGCCGCAATACAACGAGAGACATTAAACGTGAATTTACAGCATGACAATGCTCGACCCCCTGTTGCGAAAGTGGTCAAGACATACTTGTAAACGTTGAAATGGAAAGTCCTATCCCACCCGCTGTATTCTCCAGACCTTGCTCCCTCGGATTATCACTTGTTTCGATCAATGGCACACGGCCTGACTGACCAGCATTTCCGGTCTTATCAAGAAGTAAAAAATTGGATCGATTCGTGGATCACTTCAAAAGATGACCAATTTTTTCAACACGGAATTCGTACGCTGCCCGAAAGATGGGAGAAAGTAGTGGCCAATGATGGACAATACTTTGAATCATAAATGTATAATCAGTTTTTTTACAATAAAGCCTCGAATTTCGGAAAGAAACGGCGGAAGCAAAGTTGTACATCTATTATTATCAACTGATTTTTTATGTTCCTTAAGTTATTCTTATTCTTTATTATGGGTTACTATTAATGAGTATATAAAAATAAATCTGAAAAATATTTTGAAACTAAAGTATGATATGCAAATAAAATGTGAATAATAAACTTTTTAAAAATATCAAAATATTACGCATTTTTTTCACAAGTACAACCTCGGTTTCTCAGCTAGGAATACCAGACTACGAAACTTGTGGGAGTGCAGTATCCCTCCGAGTTGTAATAGGATAGGTTTGGCCTTGGATAATTCACATGTTCTCTTGATTGTACGAAACCACTTTATGCTCACAGTTTGAAAAATTTCGCTCGTTAAGGAGACTTTGTATAGAAACAGGTGTTGGTAGATGAAGATTGGCGAGCTTGGATATGTTATTCCTCTTTCATCGAGAATTTAGGGGTAGCGTATTTAGTTCTATTTCTCAATACAAAACTCAGCGATACGCGAATGATTTCCGACTAGACCCGAAAAAAACTGAGTAACGTAACCGACCCGAACTTGGTGCTTGATTTAATTTCACTCTTCAGCAAAACGCGCCTAAAGAAGTTATCACTTCAAAAAGCTAGCTTCTGCTTGATTGTTTTAGTGATTCTTAGACCTTATACGAGAGTACTGTGGAGAGTACGTACACGACGACGATACAAAAAGTATCCGATAGCTACATGTTTAAATTTACTTACCTATACATATTATAGATACATGTGATAACTTACGCTTAAGACATTGTAAATAAAAAGCTTGTTTTATTCAAGCTGTGGGATCCATCTCTCTATCCAGGAGTTAAAGCAAACCTGGAGTATCTATGTTGTCATTTTAATAGCTTAAGTCAATCAATAATTATTCTCTTTTTAAACTTAAATTTAGAGCAAAATTAAAATGATTGGGGTAGCCAAACACCCGGGGAGTTGTTGGAGTGCGAGGAACACTGTTAAATAATACAGAGAGAGAAATAGGTTGTACTGCACAAACTGGTGTGGGTCTCCTCATTGTGCTTAACGTGCAAGCATAACTAGAGAAGCCTCGTTCCTAAAACTTCTGCATGGGAGAAATCACGAGGTTTTGAGAGAGCAGGAAACCGGAATGTGATTATAACTTACCTCGTCATCAAGAACATATGTAGATTTCTGCAAGAAAAAAAAATGATTAGTTTTAAAAATGTTATGTAAATAAATATAATACATGTATAAAACACTACATAGCGTTTGGTGCCTTGGAGAAAAATTTTTTCCCTCCAAATAGGAAATATGTGTTTGTGAGGATAATTAAATTAAATCTAAGACAAAATTCCTTATTTACCACTTAACGTTTATTTTCCGTAACATCTTCATGTCTTACATTAAAGACACCCATTTATTTCTCAGAACAAATATTCCAAACATAACATTTTTAATCCCAGATCATTATTTTTTATAGTCTCCATATGTTATCCTTCACTTTCAAGTGGAACACATATAATATATATATTATGTGTGTGTGTGTGTGCTGCTTTACCAGGTGTATGCATAAGTATTTTTCGGTTTAAGGACTCATAAGTATTTTTGACTCATACGTCATTTTGTTTGTTTGACATTACACTACAAGCATACTCAAGTTGAAGCCGCCAAAGACTAACGTCTTTGTTTTATCGTTCAATGATCAGGTCATAATTTGTGCCTGAAAAAGAACATTTGCGACACGCTTTGCTTTTCCTATTTAATCTAAAGAAAAATGCAGTTGAAAGTCATTGTTTGCTGGTAGAAACATGGTGAACACGCTCCATCGATAAGAACATGTGAAACATGGTGTCGACAATTTAAAAGTGGTGATTTCACTGTGAAAGACAGAGAGTGCTAGAAGGCCACAAAAGTGCGAAAACGAGCAATTGCAGGAGTTATTGGATGATGACCCATCTCATCAGCAAGTGGCAAAAGCATTAAATATGTCACAAGAAACAATCAGATGACATTTACAAACAACAGGAAAGATCAATAAATTAAAGAAATGGGTCTCAGAAGATTTGAACGAACGTCAAATGGAAAATCGCAGTCACTTGTGAAATGCTGCTTCAACGCCATGAAAGAAAATCATTTTTGTATCGAATGTGACGGGTGACGAAAAATGGATTTATTTTGAAAACGCGAAGTGGAAAAAACCATTGACTTTCAGCTGGCAAGACCGGTTCTTCAACACCAAAGCCAAATCACTTCGGCAAGACCATGTTTGCGTCTGGTAGGACCAGAAGGTATTGTGTATTATGAACACTTGATCGAAAGACGACCGGAATGGGCCAGAAGGGATTTTGTTACAGAATATATGGCAAAGTGATTTTGTTACTCGATAATGCACAGCCTCACACAGCAAAACCAGTGAAAGACCCCTTGAAATCGTTTGGATGGGATATCTTCCGCACCCGCTGTACTCCGTAGACCCGGCGCCAGCTGACTGTCACCTCTTCGATTCAATGGGGCACCCACGCGCAGAGCGGCACTTTAGCAATTTCGAAGTTGGAAGATGACTCGACGAATGGTTTGCCGCAAAAGACAAGCATTTTTTCTGGCAAGGTATTCATACATTACCTGAAAAATGTGCGAAATGTGGGGATGCCGATGGCCAATATTTTAAATTAAAAAAATAATTTCTCTTGAAAATTACGTGTTTTCTTTACCAAAAAACACCAGAAAAAAACTTATGCATACACCTAGTAATTTATTGAGTTTGTCAACGTTCTTTCTTTCACTTAACAATTCTTCTAAACCTGAATTCGATATTTTTGTCGTCATTCATGCTTTTCAGTGTTTTTATTCAATAAAATTTTCTATTAATTTATATAAAAATATTTTATTTAGTCCTCCCCCCCTCCTATACGTAATGTATTATTTAAGCTATTTGCTAGGAGCCTTTTATCAACGAACAGTTTCTCCAAAAAACCTTAAAATTTTTTCTCATTTTGTCAATACAAATTTAACATATTAATAAAAATACAAATATAATTTATTTTGAAAGTGGAAAATATTCCCATATAAATAATAAAAAATGAACTTACACCTCTCTCTCTTTCAGAGAAAACGGCTCATTTATTTCTGTATTCTCAGATTGCTTTTATACTACATAGAAAAAGCAATACTTTTTTTAATTTTAAATTTAACAGCACACATAACATATTTTGGAGGCTTTTTTTGTTTTAGTCGCTCAGTGGCTTATAAGAATTAAAACATACTTACAATTTCCCTTATATCAGTTATTTCCACTTCTTCTTTAGTGGCTTCGTAAGATATGGAACTGGAATTTAAAAAGACGAAAAATTTGTTTGAAAGATAACTTTGAAATTGAATTAGAAAATAATTTGAATTATATAATTTTAAATTAATTTCTTTAAATAAATTTGAAAATTCTTTCTGGTGGGTATAAATTTATTTATATATATATATATATATATATATATATATATATATATACATATGTCAGGCTCCTGGTAAATGAAGGAAGTCGTCATCTTTAAAATATTTGTACATTATTATTCATCAAGCATAATTACTCCAACATGGCGGCCTCTTGACGCCTAATCGGATGGAACAAAATACATCATTCAAGCAAGAAGTCACCAGCCTCTCTCACTCATTTATTCTCTTATTTATGACCGTGTGTTCACTCCTCCTTAAACAGTCCTATTTACCCAAAAATCCCTGCGCAATATAGTAAAGAGTTCGCTCTATTTTTTATTTGTTATTCAATTAATTCTTAAAGTTAAACTTTCCAGTTCTGACATATATATATATATGTATATATATATACAAAGAGTTTTCTTTTCACTTATTTATGGTTGAGAGAAATATTATTGTTCTCTTTTCCTAATTTCATTTTACTCTACTGTCTTGTTTATCATCTACGTGTGTCAGAAATAGATTTAACTTTTCAGCCTGGCTCTGTTCTTTTGATCTTATGTCGAAATTTTCTGCTGTACGGAGAAGGTGGATCCATAAAGCATTGCTAAACCTTAAATTGATGGTCTAATTTAGTGACAGCCCTAGAAATCATAATAAATCTCCATTTTAGTCCAAAGACTCTTCTTGTATCTACTTTTGTTATGTCTCTTCAACTCCAATTTCGTTCTTCTTTGGCATTGTAGGTTATACAACTTTTTCACTTTGTATTTTATTTTATTATGCTATACAAATATATATAAATGTGTGTGTGCGTGTGTGTGTGTGTGTAGATAATTAATTTTTAATTTAAAATAATTTTGTGAAATGGTTTTATTTTTATTTAAATATTTCATTTCAATTCTTTATAAAATTTATAACTGTGATACTTTTTTCTTGAACTGCTTAAAATGTGTGTGACGGCTGTTTTTCTTAAAGATTTAATTTTCTTAAAATTTATAGAATCCTATACATATGGAAATGATGCCGAGTTTCAGAATAACGTTTCGATATCTACGGAGAGCAACAAAGAAGTTTAAAAGCATTTTCCCGATTAACTTTATGTTATACATCGGTGGGGGAATAATTTTTTTCTCATTCCCGAAAAGCTGGTTACTGAGAAAATTGCACTTACATATTAATTTAGAATGATATATAAATTATTTTAGTTTTAATTTTATCCTGGTTATATTTTTTTTTGAACTTGCCGCTTCGGTGACGTTTTCTGAAAGTGTATTGGACATTTTTTTCCCCTTTTTATCGTAAATAGTCAACTTATTTCTATATTAATCTCTTTAATTCGGTGTTTTAGGGAATCTATGGGTAATTCAGTTACTTGTATTTTGGTATGTTTAGAAACATCTGTTACATTTTGAAATGCAACTACTTACTCGCAGGGTTGATTATAATTATCAACCAAATTCATGCATTCTTCTAAAGACACAGTCACTGAAAGAGAAGGAAAAAATTACTGCGAATTTTTTCGGCTACATCTTTTATTTCACGAGATCGAAGTTTGTGAATGCATAACAAATGGTCCATGGAAGATAAACCAATTTTTCAAAAGTAAATAAACAATATAATACTTTATAAATAAACTTAAATTTTTAAGTGCACTCAAATGCCACTGAATTAGGGATACCTACCTAGTAACGAGTTGGGCATCATCTGGCCTTGATAATGCCGTCGTGATGCCACACGACGAGGCATAAAAACAACAAGTTTCTGGAAAGGTTCCATGGGAATGACTTGCCAAATATTGGCTAAAGCTATCCATAATTCATTACGGTTCGTTGGTGCAGTGTTATGGCATTTTACGTCTTGTTTCATACCATCCCAAAGATGCTGAATAGGAATTAAGTCAAAGTCTCTAAGTGGCCAGGAAAGTCAGAGAAATGCTCATCCAACCAAACAATAGCCAACCGGGATTTGTAAGAGGTACAGTTGTCTTGTCAAAAATTTCCATTATCGTGCGGGTAACAGAACAGCATACGCGGATGGAGGTGATCATTTAGCAACTCTAAGTGCCGAATTTCATTGAGTGAGGTTGATACACGCACCAAAGATACCAAACAGTGCCGTGAAAAAACACCCTATACCAGTGCTTCTCAAACTGTGGGGCGCGCCCCCTGGGGGCGCGATGACCTTACGAGGGGGGCGCGAGCATATTGAAAATAAAAGATTAAAAAAATAATTAGTTTACTGGAATGAATTAAAACAAAATACTTTCAGACATAATAAAAAATGCACTTTTACTCTGATATAATTTATAGGCGATATTAAGCCATCAAAAATAAAAACTTCTTCAATACCTAATTAGCTATCTTTGATCCTATAACCAAATAAAAAACTTTTATTTGATTTACTGTCATCCCGTGATGAGAGATTTTTTTCTTACGCTTTTTTAACCTAACATACTACTCTTTCAGAGAAAAACCAGATCCCGGACCCAGAATCGAAAAACTTTAGGAACATAAAAAATTCATCACTGTCATTATTTTTGAAATACTGCATATTATAGCTGTAATCTGTTTGACCTTCTAAGTTATTGGTACAGTTAGTTATGACCCCTCTCTTACGTGTTCTCTGTTGCGCTTTTTTTCATGCAAAAGAGTTTTATGATATTTGGAAAACCACGGAGAGCACACACACACACACTATCTCATGAAGGATTACTTGGCCAAGACATATTTTTATAAATATTCTCAATGTATAAAGCATAACGAAAAACGTTTCACACAATTTTTTAGCAGTAACATACATATTATCATAATGAATATACTTTTTACCCGGAAAAGGTCGCGCGGGACACACGGATTACGAAATCGTTAATTCTGGCAAAACTGTTTATTTATTACCAAAGAAAAATTGAAAAGTCCTTGAAAGTAGGTAAGTAAACTTTCTCTTAGCTAAATTATTCACTGGAATCATGATTTGTATCGTGTACAATAAAATAATTATAAAAAAATAGGATTGGGGTGACTCAATAACCCCGACCGTACCGAGTGCGCGCCTGCTCCCGGGTTAAAACATGTTGGTCTTTTCACTTTAAATATTAAAAATAATACAATTATTCTTCATCGATATTTTATATTATTGATCATTATTTAACATCAGTGGCGCACACAAGGGGGGTCCGGACCCCCCAAAGCCCTTGACTTTTTCCGATTGATTATAATTCTAAGTTTATAGTACGCAAAATTTAGTTAAGTATTTGTTATTAATGATTAATTTTATTAGTTAATGCTAATTATTTATTCAAGAATTAGTTTTTTACTGTGTTTTGTTCCCGAAAATCGACAAAATCAAAAGGGACCTGATACAAGATTGGTGAACTCTCGACCCCGGACCCCCAACTTGAAAAATTCCTGTGTGCGCTACTGTTTAACATCAATTATAAATTCTAATTCTGTCAGGCTTAAAATTATAATTCGCTTAAAACTAATTATAATTTGAGCAACGATTTAAAAAAAATCATTTTACGTTTTTGTAAACATTGTCGAGCACTTGGCTTTGCTTCCCTTACAATTCATCTATTATATCAATAATGTTTTATTTTCTTATAAATGAACTCGAGCAAAGAGCGGGCACTTCAGCCGGTATACTTTTAATGTATCAGTGCTGCATACAATATTTTATAACTAATTAATAAATTAAGAACAAGTTTAATAAGTATTAATGGCGTCCATGAGCTTGTCTTGGAAAGCAAAGATTTATAAGGAATGCTTATTATTAGAAATTGACCCTCTGAGTTCTTTTTTTATATTTAGCAGATATCTGTATTTTGTCTTCTAAGCAGCTACCGCATTTTGTAATATGTTCAATTTAAAAATTAGAGAAAGGAAAAATAACATAATAATTATCCTATTATTTTATTTATTTATTTATTTTGCTTAAAAGTAGTATACAAAATTTTTAATACTTATGTTACTAATTTGTATGGTTTATAATTAAGATAGCATATTGTAGCTTTAGCGTCAAAGTGCATTATTATTGCATTCAGTACATTATTAATGTATAAGGGGGGGGGCGAAAAAATTGTGATCGTAAAGGGGGGCGCCAGTATTGAAAGTTTGAGAAGCACTGCCTTATACCATGATTGAGCCCCCAAGCTCTTATACAGTTCCAAACTGGCATGCAGGATCCATGACTTCATGAGCCTGATGCCATATTCTCAGTCTCCCGGCGGCGTTAAGTTGTCAAAATAAAGACTCACCACTCTGTGCTACTCGTTTCCAGACATCTACACTCCCGACTGTGTGTTCTCTTGCCCGGGCAAGACATGCAGCCCGATGGCGAACATTGATCAATAGTACTCTCGTGGGTCGACGGCTCCCAAAACACATACGGTGAAGCAAGCGTTGCACAATCCGTTTACTGACTGTATGACTGGCACCGTCATTCAAATGGGTGGTAATTTGACCTTATGTTTGGTTCCACTCGCTACGTAGAATACGCCTCACTCGTCTCTAAACACGCCCTGTCAAGACTAATTGTCCTTTTCTGATGACGATTTTGGGAATTGAATAAACCATGCGTCGCGCACCTACGATTTGTCCGTGATCGAAGGTGTGTTTAAATCAGGCAGTTTATCCATATTGGCAGTCCCAACAACTAATGTAGAACAACTACAGTACGCGGTATATATGCATATACCACAGCAACCTTACTAGCGATATATGATGCGTAGCGATACACAATTTACATAGCCCTTCCTATCCCTAATTCGGTGGTACTTCGTTGTAGTTTACGATAACAGCTCATGTTTGTTTTCCTAATTTATGATATTTGAAAATACATAAAGGTCACTCAACTGAAACATAGATTGTTGTTTGAATATTTGCAGATACTTTATTAAGAAAGAAAAAATTATGTGTGTACTTATGACCACACGATGTAAGGGAACACTTTTGATTTATTCTGGTCAAGAGAATCCAATTACTTGGATGTATTATGATTTCTTGTACGATATTTACATGCGCGCATTAAGTAGTTCTCTTTTGCATGACCTTTCATTGGTGGATTTGTTTATTTCATCAATTTTCTGCAAAGGGCAATGTTTAAATAATCACGCATTCTTATATATTTATATATTATATTCATATTTAAATGGCAATTAGTCCATTTATTTAATAATATTTATGTGTAAATTATGTAGATTATATTTATATGATATACAGGTTGGTCCCAAATTCATGGTACAAACTTTAAGGGTAGGTACAGGTCATTCTAGCAATAATTTATTGTATAAAAAATAAATTATCGCAAGTGAGGCGGTTAGGTACAAACACGAAAAACAAGAAATCAAAGGAACGACAAAGTGTTCATTGAAAGCGTCATTGACAAGTGTAATGTTTAAAATAAAAGTCCATAACTGTTCAGCAAATGAGTTATGAAACCCAGAGCTGCAACGTTCATTCCTTTACCACCCACTGGTAGAAGTTCATGTCGAAAGGACAGTCTCCCGGTTTCAAAGCCTGTACTTGCTAAGTGGTATAAGGGATTTTCGTTTAACACTCTACAAATTGTCTGTTGACTGGTACCTATGTGATGAGCAACAGACTCGTATCTATCAGCAACAACGTTTGAGTTTCTTTCTCCCTGGCTTGGATTGCGTACTGCTCTTCATCGACCAGCATCATGTCTGATGACATGGAACGAACGCGTTTCACAAAATTGAGGTAGGAAACCTCTTTGAGCAGGCATTCGTATTTCAGAAAACTGCACGTGATGCATTCGTAGGGCAGTGTTCTGCACATAGTGCTTTCCCCTACTGAGATGCATCCTGTTGAACGGTGGCTATACATCTACTACCCCCTACCGGCAGCGCAACCAACCGATGTGACTCCCTTTCTCTTTTCTTTTATTTTCCCTGTTTGTGCCTCACCACGTCATTTGCGCCTATACATTCCTATGCAATAAATGATTTTTACTTAATGTCCTGTATCTTCTCTTAAAGTTTCTACTATGAATTCGTGCCCCCCCCTCTGTTAATGTTTATATTGTACGAACGTACTATCGCAGCAGTGCCAAAGTTCAAGATAACATGCGAAGTAGGCAACCCTGATTTCTATGTGTACTACGTACTAAATTAGCAACCATCTGCTTCCTTTCATATAATGTCCCAATACGGTAAAGATAACATGTAAGTACCGTTTGTACAAGTTATATAACGCCGCATAATATGTAAGGATAGGAAAACTTATGCACAGATTGACGTTCACTTCACTTAAAATTCTCTAAGCAAACAAAGGAAGAGGTTTCGTACTTTTTCATAATTAACACTTTTATTTTTGCGTAATCTCTCATATGTCATCACTTATACACTGCTGGACAATTGCTAAGGACGGATCACAAATTGCTATGTAGCATAACATTAAGCGAGACATGAGGCCTAGTAGGATAAAATATAGTTGCCACACTGTTCAGACATTAGAATAAAGAATATTTATTGTTCTGGAAAGTAAAAAAGCTGTGAAACATCTGAAAGAAAAAAAAATGTTCATTTGATCTGCGTACGGAGAAATGGAACAATGTATCTAAAAGCAGCAAGCACCTTAAAGAAAGGTATCAGTACGGGATATGTCCACCGTGGAGTGTGATGCAACATTCCACACGTCGTACCATACTTTGCACAACATTATCCAGCAGCTGTTGAGGCAATTTATCCCATTCCTCTGTGAGTGCACGGATTAGGGTGTTCTTGTTTGTCGGAGGATAGTTTCGACCAGCAACTTGCCTTCCCAAAGCATCCCACACATTTTCAATGGGGTTTAGATCTGGAGAACACGCTGGACATACGAGACGTTGAATACCCTCGCTGTCTAGACAATCCTGAGCAGCGAGTGTTCGATGACATGTTGCGTTGTCGTCCATAAAAACAAATTTATCACCGACAGCACCACGGAAAAGACAAACATGAGGAAGTAGAACTTCATAGATGTATCGTTGGCCCGTCATAGTCCCATTCGCAACCACGTGTAGGCGCGTGCGGCCATTGATCATGATGCCGGCCCACACCATGATACTGCATGTCGGATATCGGTCCTTTTCTTGGATATTTTCTGGACGATAAGCAATACCACCCTCGCGCCAGATCAGTTGGCGTCTACAATCCGATGACAGACTGAACCTACTCTCATGTGAGAATAGTACGCATGCCCAGTCCTGTTCAGTCCAATTGTGATGCTCACGACACCATTGTACGGTGCTGTCTACGGTACCACCACGGTGCTTTCTGGTCAATGGGACACACACAACAGGTCTGCGTGCGTATAGTCCTCCTCCCCTCAAACGTCTGGCAACAGTTTTTCGGGAGATCTGCTTTCCTGAGGCAGCAAGAAACTGATTTTCCACCTGTTGAGCTGTGGTGTGCCTGTTCCTTTTTGCTGATAGGACGATATATCTGTCTTCTGCAGGCGTCGTACTTCTAACACGACCTCCCTCGTGCCGTCTACTATACATTCCAGTAGTTTTAAATGACTTCCACAGCCGCGAAACAACGCTGTGAGTGATGTCGAACTCCCTGGCAACATCTGTTATTTTTCGCCCTTCTTCGATCTTTCCAATAATTCGGCCACGCATAAAATCATCTATGTGATGTCGGGAAGACATGCCAAAAATTTTAAGTTCGTGTATTAAATCTTTCCTGTAAAACTTCGACTTGAAACAACAACTGTCCACACGCGTCAAAACCTTTAAAGCTCTTATGAACGCTATCACGTGATGAACAGACGTGGAAAAAAATTTGCATACTCATACTTCTTCTTACTAATATCCCGCACTTATTCTAATTTTCCACATTTTGCTACCTTTCATTTTGTGGTTGCTATGGATGATAGTGTTATCCGTCCTTAGCAATTGTCCAGCAGTGTATAAACCAAAATATTGGCAACTTTCTTGCCAGTTAAGGGGACACAGTACGATTCAATTGACCAAAATCGGTCAAAATCAAATCTTATATATATATATATATATATAGTATAAATTATTCTTTATATACTTTTCTATAACTACACAAAATTTGAAAGCTCTAAATTTAAGAAGCGCAGAATTATGATAGATTTTACGTTCATTTTTATTCCCATTCCTATTGCAAATCTAAACTTTAAACTTACTTATCTCAGAAAGATAAAATAATTAGTTGGTCTTCTTTTAAAATACCAAGGCTTTTTTTTTATTGTGCCTAAAAAGCTTTGATTTTTTTACCTATTGACAATAGTACATGTAACAAAAGTTGGTATGCATTTTTGAATTAAAATTCAATACTCATTATTTTTAAAATAATTCAACTCGGAATTTACGGGTTTTTTAAGGAATTTTCAAAAAGCATTCATAAAAATAGGTATTGTACAAATACCAATCATGCTATCGCAAAACCTATACCAACTTTTGTTATACATAATTTTACATAAGTGTAAATCAAATTTCATGCCTGTACGTCAATTTTTGTAGGAGGAGTAGAGATAGAGAGAGAGAGTAGCACACATTTTAAAATCATTTCATAAATTTTAAGTTTTTTCGTTAAAAAAATATGTGGCCAGCGTTTTATGAAATTTTGAGCACAAAATCTGTTTTACATAGTATACACACATAGGAGGCAATCAAAAAAAATTTAAAAATCCTTAAATTAAAAATTTTTGCGTAAATCGTACCATGTCCCCTTAACTTCATCAAAATTTTAGATTTGAATTCTTTTGGCATATTTTTGTGCTTAAATCCTCTTTCTACTGAATCAAAAAAAGAAGATATCATGTTTCGGTTCTTCTTATCTTCGATCTAAAAAATACGTAAGATTAATTTTTTTTTCAGTTATTTTTACTTGCGCTACTCTTCTCTCGTTCACTGACTGGAATTGTGTGCAAATGGGCTGCATGAGAGTAATATTTAAATAAGGGAAATGAAACTTCCCTTAAATAAGTTAGCATAACATTTTTATAAAAAAAAACATGTACTTAAATAGTTTTCAATTCATAAATAAGCGAGCTTTGGCGAATGGAGTCGACTAAACCTAATTGAGCGTAACGCGGTCGAACCAGACGCTTAAATTAGATTCACTCTTCAGTAAAACGTTCCTAAAGGAGTTATGACTTTAAAAACTATAATAATCGAGAAACATGGCAATGAGATATTGAAAGAATCTTCAAATAACCACCCTGATAAGGTAACTGTCTTAATGTGGTACAAATTCTCCAAATCTTTCATGAAAAAAGGCTGATGATCCTTCCGTTTTTTCTGCAACATCATGAATTATAAGCTTGATTGTAGATAAAGAGTCACTCTAAATATACTAAATACGGGATAACTGCAAGAAATTTTGATACGTTCTGTAAAGCAAGTGATCCAATAACTCCCAGTAAAGTACCCAGTATTGTGTTATCATGAAGTAAAATTACAACTTGAGACAATTTACCTAAAATTTGGCAAAAATTTTCTTTTGTCGTCAGATTTTCACACAAAAATGAAACAAGGCACGCCATACTTATTTTGTCTTTTTCCTTTTACTCCATACCTAGGAATAAGCGCCATCAGCTTACGACGAGTAACCTGATATAGTTTAGAAACACAATACAAGTTACCACGAAGTAGGATTCAAAAGTTACCGGACTGAGTCTATAGCTTAAAAATATTTCCAGTTAAATTGCTGAAACACATCCTCCTTCGAAATAAGATTCTTGTGCAAAACAATACATTTTTGCCACCATTTACATATATCATCCAAACTTTTCTGGAATTCATTTTTAGCCATGTCGTTTAATTCAGCCGGCGTTGCACTTTAGCTTCATCTGCAGATTGAAATCGATGACCCTGCAAGCGACGTACCCCTTCAGCAACTATTCTGAAGTTGCAGGAAGGGAAATCAGGGGAGTAAGGAGGATGTGGCAGTTGTTTTCATTTTCACCCCGTCGTTAATTGAAGCCGGTTCTTACGTACCACCGCAGAAAACTTTTTAATGTTTTCCGCGATGCTTGAAGTTTGTGGACACCCTGAGCATTTGTCTTCTTCGATACTTTCCCTGCCTAATCTGAAACGTTGATACCACTCAAAATCTTGCGTTCGCGATAGTGTACCACTGCCTTAAACATGCTTCAACATTTCGTAAGACACCGTAGCACTCTTTTCAAAGCCAACGCATAATTTAACATTATTATGTGCTCAACAAACACCATTTATTTCAAACACCGTCAACTAAATACATCCACCTACAAAATATGACGCCGTGGCAAGCCACCGATCACGTGATTGGGGCAAACTTTTTTTAAAAAAAGAGGAACAATACACAGTGACACAGAAATGTTTTCGTAGTCTTTCTACTGCAAAATTCTTTCACTTTATAGGCTCAGTCCTGGAACTTTTGAATCCTCAACTCGAATTTAGTGGTGCAACAGCCCATGAGGGCCAGGACCTACTGTGCCCATCCCAGTATACGCGACCATTGGGAGCTGAGGTGCATGAGCATATGTCCCGATCCGGTGGCCTGTCTGAAGCGAGATCCCCAGTGTTTAATTTCCTTTAGCAAGCTTGGTACTCATTTATCGACTCAGTGCATTAGGGATGTAAAGTTAATTCCACCTTGTCCGGCCCGGGAATAGAACCAGGACCTGTGGTGTGGAAGCGTGATTCGCTTCCTAACAATCACTGGGCCTATTCTTGTGAATCCGACCTAAAATATATTTTAGAGCATTTACCACTGCTACGTCACCGACTCCAGAACAAGAGATCAAACGGTATCCACTTATGTCTTTAGCGTTAAATAATAGACAAATTGGGGATTCTGTACTAAACTGAATTTGTGCAGGTGTTCCAAGGGGTAGTCATGTCTCTTTTTGATTTGAAAGTTATCGACAAATCTATGGAGGGACACAAGAAATGGTACTTCCCATTAAGAAGCCCCAAATCTCTCTCACAGTGTCCCGAATGTGTCTTCAAGCTGTCTTAGACTAATATTAAAGTATAGGGACAGAATTCGGAATATTTTTTTAGATATAAAAGTACTCAAACATTAATATTATATATTCTGGCTACACTATCCTGTAGAGAATCACTTATTTTATCATACTACTCATTTTTATCAGAGTTGACACATTTTTTCTTTTATAAAATGTGTTTTGCATTTTTTTCCTATACCATAATGCTAAATGAGCTTTCCCTTTACATGTTAAGAGAAAAAAACTTAGCAAACAAGAGGATTAGGTTGGGAATGTTCAGTGCTGATAACGTGCCTGCAAACACATTACTCGTAATTCAACGAACATCTACTGTTTTAGTTACGTAAAGTTGTATGGGCCGAACTTATCTCTGGAAATTCAAACGTTCTGCGAAATTTTGTTACATCGCTAGCTCAGTTGTGCTGCCATTTCATAGTGGTATGACAAATATTCCCCTCGTTAAAAGCTTACCCTATTTTTCAGTTGAACGATCCATATACACTGAGGGAAACCAAGAAGAACACCAAGAAGGAGTTGTTCTAAAAAATGAGAAAATTGGTGGAAGTGTTTTTACAACTGGAAGATTTCAAATTTCGCGTTTGTCGCATAAGTAGAGCGCTAGTAGCGCCACTTTAAGTATGCAAATCAGACATTTTTAAAATATGGGACATTTAAAGGTCGAACGTAGGTTAAAACGTCATTTTATTGGAAGAAGGTATGTGAACAATTGAAATACTAGATACATTCACAACGCCCAATATTACAGTTCTTTCGTTTAATTCCAGCAATAAACGCTGAAATGATTGTATCTGCTTTAATAAAATTTATGCTACCTTATGATTGCAAATTAGCCTCATGATTATATTAAATTAACCTCCAAATTATATTTTTGCTGACATGGACTGCTTGCAGGTCTTCGTAGACCCCTTTGGAAATCACGGGTCTAAACTCTCGTTAGGTGAACTTAGTGCCCGATGGGTGAAAAAAAGGAAATATGTATTACATCTAATACAATTACAACCAAAGGTACATCTAAAACAATTGAATTTCTTTTATCACACTTTGGTTCACAATCATTGAAGAATATACACTGGTGTGCAAAACTTAAGCAACAGGTGGGTTTATTGCCATATCTTCACGAAAAATCATCTGAGAGACATGAAATTCAGAAATGAGGGAGAGTATTATGTACGTAAATGATGACGAAAGCATCGGCGCTGAAAAAGGGTTACAATGCATACGGTATGGAATCAAACAAAAACAAGCTTTATTGAACGCATAGTATCGTGACTCATGATGGTCTATCCAACAGGAAGAACAACAAGCAGATGTTTTTTAATATGGTATATGTCTTCCCCTCACTGCAATGGTTGCTTCGCACCGTCTCCGCAATACTCAGAACCAGCTGGTGCAACATTTCTTGCGCAAGGAGTGTCCATTCTTCAATCAGTATCTGTTTCAATTGTTCGGTGTTCTCTGCATGATGTAAGCGTGTTGCAATACGTCTCCCCAAAGCATCCCACGCATGTTAGATGGGATTTAAATCTGGGGAGTATGCTGGGCAATCAATTCGAGTGATATCTTCACTTTCCAGCAGCTCCTCAACAGCAAGAGTCCGATGTGGCCGTGCATTGTCATCCATAAAAATGAAGTCTGGGCCAATGGCATCTCGGAACAGTCGCATATGGGGAAGAAGTACCTCCTCACAATAGCGGTTCCCGATTACAGACCTTTTATCGAAAATGTGGAGCTCAGTTCGCCCGTTCAGCATAATGCCTCCCCAGACAAGAACTCCAGAACCACCGTAACGGTGTCTTTCCTTGATGTTAATGGAATAAATCCGTGTCCCGTTCTCTCTCCAAATCAAAACGCGTTGAGAATCGCTTCTGGTACTGAACTGACTCTCATCCGTAAAGAGGACACGACTCTATTGACAGTTGTCCAGTTTTTGTGCTCTCTGCACCACTGTAAACGGTAAAGTCAGTGGTCATTTTTCAACGGGAGGCAGCATTCAGGACGGAGGGCGAATAGGCCCCCTTTGTGAAGGCATCTGGCCACAGTAAACCGCGACATTTGTTGCCCCGTTGCTGTAGAGAGTTGCTGAGCAATGATGCTTGCTAACTGTCGTCGGCTTCTTTTCGCCTACAGGATGATATATCGGTCATTCCCTGCAGTTGTCGTCTTCGGGCGGCCACCACCAGCCTTTCTAACAGCTGTAACTGTGATTTGGAACGCTTTCCAAGCGCGTGAAACGACACTTTTGTTGATTCCGAACTCTGCAGCTACACTGGTGACGGTACGCCCCTCCTCCAGCTTTCCGATCATTCTTCCACGTGTAAAGTCGTCCAGGTGATTTCTTCTAGCCATATTTCACGAACTGACTCACTGGCACTTGCAGCGAATATTTTGAATTGCGTCTGCGTCCTTCATTTTATTTTACTGTTGAGCAGCACGCGCCGACATCACGCGTTTTGCGTACGCTCACGTCGCTTCTGACGTTTCGTTCCTGATATTTGCATACGCATGACGTTTCTACTGACTTACGTGTTCACTGTACTGATCTCCAAACCTCCTTTTCTGCAGTTTCAATGTTATCTGCTTAATTTTTACATTCTTGCTTACGTTTTGCACACCAGTGTAACAAATATGTTACTCTTTTAGGAAGCGTTAGGATCTAAATACAGTCGAACCTCCATATTACGAACCTCTGTATTTTTCTGTATAGTCAGCTCTTACGTGGAACCTAGAACATTTTACGATTTTTTTCGTAAAATAACCTCCTAATAGCGAAGTGCATTTTCTATCTAACGAACTTTTTCTCTTGTGATTCAACTTTTTTTCTCCCTATTTTAAAAGTATTTCTGGACATTTCAAGTTGTCCTCTTTTTTAACACAATTTATGGTGGTCATAAACCTTAAACTGGTTTTATTAAGTGCCTAACTTGCCGAGAACAATAGAACTCTGGGCGTTTCATCCAAGAAGTGCAGTCTTTAACCTCCCATTGTCCTGTTCACTGGAAACATATTCGATATCCCCTTTCCCTCTCAGTGGAACTTTGTCGTGTCCCCGAGTCCTTGAACTAGTCCCCTTTCATTTGTAGTGTTGACCATTCGTACTGGTAACTTCGTTTCTTGTAGCTCGAAAGTGTCAAAACGTTAGTGCTTAAGCATCAAAGAAAAGTTTAATTCTTTAGGCAGCGGATAAAGGTGTCAAGAAACTTTATTTGCATTTTTTCATTCATTCTTTCTTATTTTTTCTTGATAAGTAAGATATATGAAATAAATATATATTAATTTACAAAAAGGTGTAAATAATTATTTTTTTAATATATAGTACTTATGAATTTAAAATTTGTTTTATGTGGTTTCTAAAAAAAATTGAAAGATGAACCTCTATATAGCGAATTTTCCATATAACGAGCTTTTATTCGGGATTCAGCGACTCCGTTGTATAGAAGCCCGACTGTAGATGTTACAAGGAGAAAGAATAAAAAAGATAGATATAAAAAAAACATCAATTCTTACATTTTTTAAAATCATTTCTGCAGATGCTATAATTGTGAGGGTAGTCCACATTCAGAGGGACACATCCCCATAGTTCATTGTACATGTCAGCTCGGCACTTTTGTACTATTCCCTACGGGAAAAAAATCGTTCGATATTCATCAATACTCTTCAGTTTCATTTATATTGGTAAATATTTGAAAGAACTTTCTAACACTTTGAATATGTTTTAAACATTGATAAGGAACATTTTTTTGTATTGGGAAACACCTTAGTACTTCCCATTACTTTACATGCAGGAAAATGTCATGAAATATGAACTCAGTTTTCTAATATTGAGTACTTTTAGTTTATATGTGCTCAATAATAGTGATTTACAAGGAATAATTCAATATCATCAATTACAGTTTTACGTCGACAAATACACGAAATGACAATTTTGTTATGATAACCTGTTTGAAGTAAATGCATTGCGGCATTTCAATGTCACCTCTACTAGTATATAAGGTCGAGTCATAAGTAACTTCCGTTTCTTTATCAGATATTTATTTCGCTCTCATTAAATAAAAAAATACTACATTAATTCATTACGTATTCATCATCGTTATCTATAACCTTCTCCCATCTTCCCGGCAGTTTATAAATTCCTTCCTTGTAAAATGCGGCTGGTTTAGACTGGAAAAAGTTTTTCACCGCCTGCAAGATTTGCTCTTCAGAATTGAAAGTTTTCCCATGCAAAAAATTTTGTTGGGAACAGAAAAGGTGGTACTTTGACGGGACAAGACCCGGGGAGTAAGGAGGATGTGGTAAAACAGACTATCCAAGCTCAAGAATTTTTCTTAAGTCACCTTTTCTGTATCTGGTCGCGTATTGTCATGCAAAAGGATGACATTTTAGCGATTGACGAGTGTAGGACGTGTTTCACGGAGTTTTTCCTGAACTTTTTGCAACTGCTGAACACATCTGTCCTCAGTAATCGTCAAATCTGGCTTCGACAACTCGTGGTAAATTATTCCTCGACAATCCCACCAAACACAATAAGACTTTTTTTTGCCCTGCATGTTTGCTTTCGGATCTGGTAGAGGAGGTTCGTCCTTATCAAGCCACTGTCTTTTGCGGACTATATCCTTGTAGGGGACCCATTTTTCATCCCTTGTTTCAATCCTGTTTAAAAAAAATGCTTCATTTTTACCCGTGAGAGTAGACTTGTGGCGATTGACACGCGATCTTCTTTATTCTGTTCACTGAGTTTGTGAGATACCCATACACCTAACTTACTGACTTTCCCTAATTTCTCCAGTTGGCGGATAATGGTTGATTCGATGTATTGAACCTTTATTCTATACATCTTGTCAATTGACGTAGATTTTGCTCCAATACTGCGTTTAAAAGGTTGTCGTGAAAGTTGGAAGGACGTCCCGCTCTCGATTCGCCTTATAAAATCCTATCTCCAGAACGGAATTTTACGAACCAATTTCTATCTGTCCAATCAGTTATCCATCCTTCACCTTACACTCTGCATATCTTTTCAGCTGTCGCCTTAGACCTATTGACTTGTTTAAATTCCCAAATCGTCACATGACGAATATCTTGAGAGAATAAAGAAGCAGTTTATTTTAACGTGTATCATACAAAGTTTTTGACAAAAGACTAACGGAAACCTCTCGTGTAACTAATGAAACAAAAAATCGTTTCCATGGTAACTCATAGCGGGTAAATTCGAATAATATAGATTCTACATAGCTGCGTCAGAAGTTACTTATGACTGGACCTTATAAGAAATAAAGCTAGCTTTCTGAGACAGAGTACAATAGGTGATTTGTTGCGAATATATAACCATGCCCTTTGCAATGTTTTTGACAAAGTCATCACCTACATATCTTTATGACTACTGCCGGTTAAACCTATCGATTAGTCCCATCTTCAACATTTGTAGTTTTATACAGTGGTGGACAAGAGGCTTTGGAAGTCATTTACACTTTTAATACAGTAAAAAATCATCAAACTGAAGTGTAATTAAAAGAAATTTCCTATTTTTACAATGATCCATACAAAATTTTTATTCGATTCTATTTTAAAAGTATTTAAAGTAGTAAATTTGAAGTTTTTAAAATCTTTACCCTTTTTCTAAGTTATAATAAGCTAAAGTCCATTTCTTTAATATTCAAAAAAGGGCTCTTTCCACGAATAATATATCCATGTATTACTATATTTATTAAAAACAAATATTATGTTCCATTCTAAAATGCAAAGACTGTGCGATTTTCATACTTAAAAGAGGGATCTTTTGGTGCAAAGAATCTTTAAGTTTAGAGCTGCTAAGTTTTATAGACATTATAAGTGTTAGAAGAAATTATTTGTATTGATATGAAGGAAAGACTTCTTACTATTTGATGTGGCCGCGGTAGCTGAGTGGTATGGGTATCGGATCGTGGCTTGCCTTGTCACGGGTTCGAGCCGAGTACTACTAATGACCCGCCGTGTAGGGCAACAATGCAAGCTAAATCTGTCGACAGCTGAAATGTCCTCTCATTGGTGTGGTGTAGTAGTTAGGAGAGAGGGGTGCCAGCTCAGGTGTTGTCTACGTCACTTGACCATGGTTCAAAATTACGTGGTCCGTCGCCAAAAGCCCTCGTACAGCTGAACAGTGCGACGTTAATATTCAATCAAATCAAATCAAATCTTACTATTTGATTAATAGGTCCTGTTCCTCCGTTTTCTCTCCACGTTTTCAGGTAATCTGTGCAATGGGTTTGGTATGGACTCGGTAGACGATGAGTCTCCTCCTGGAACAAAGTAGAATATAAAGAAGGAATGTGTACAATCTTTTCTATGGAAGGGGAAAGTACTCCATGAATCACGCAACTCGATAAATTAATTCGAGAACCCTAAAGAACATGTGATGGGTCTATCCGCGTTCCATTAACCTTCTGGCCGGAATATCAAAATTTTTTTGCTGCTCTTAGAAACATCCGTCTGATAGACGGGTGCGCAATTTTTTTAAATTTTATTACCCTAAGGACTGTTTTAAATGTCCTTGTCGCTCATGAAATTGATTAGAATTTTTAATATTTAAGTTTTTAAGAGGCACACTATATTAATATATTTTCATAACAAGAATTGTGACTAGTATATTCATAAAAACTGATTAGAAACTATTTATTTTCATGTAAAAATAATTAAAAATAATAATACCCAAAACTAAAAAATTATAGGAATATAGGTATGATAGACGATGATAGATAAGAAAAGTCACACATATCGTGAGTTGCCACACCACAGCGTTATCTACAGGCATCAAAGCAAATCATCCCCGGCTGAGACACAGCTGCTCCGGTTAGAGGGTTAAATGCTAATCCTCTTGGGAAATATGGGGTATTTAAAAATTGTTATACGAGTATTTAGGAGCTTTCTCCCAAAGAAGAAGATGTAACAATGCAAATTAAGACGTGTATATAAAGTTTAAACTTTCAGTTTAAAAGGGAGAAAGAGGTTAGACTGCTAACGGCTAGAAGGGATTAATTAGACGTGAAGTGAGGCGTGGATATTAAGTAGCCGATTACTGTAACATTAAAGATGACGATTTGTAGACAAGGAATCAAAGTAGATTAGCCAGCTAAGAATTAATAACTATTGCCCAGACGTAAATGAAGTAAGTCTTCACGTTTCTCGCATGCCTCGTTAATTGCTTCACCTATTTGATATTTGGGTGCATCTCTTAACTTGGTTAATTGAATTTGTGTTGTTGTTCTTATCTAAGAATAAATTGAAGTTATTTTGAATATGGCTCTGTAGTCTTCCTTTCGAATCTCCGACACCATTAGGTGCAACAGGGAGATCTTTACAAACCTTTTATATATATTTAGCACAAAAAAGAATTAATAGTTTGCACAGTATTGTGCATTATATTGCAGGAAAACATAAAGATATAAAGCTGAAAAGTTTTAAGAATATATACAAAAAGGCTGCATGTCAAAAGAGAGTTTAGAATACTAGCAGAAGATGGCTCAGTGCTTCGGATTTTAAATTGTGGCATCGTATTTAAAAGTAGGCTTTAACATAAATCTATTTTCTCGCTGAAGTTCATTGGATAAACGAGCGAAATTATTGGCGGCTTACAAAAATGCGCGTGGTCCAGACTAATGGGAAAAGTTTATGACGGTCACGTGATAAATACAATCACGTGTTCAGTCGCCCATCCGGTATAGTGGTTAGATAAGTTGAACTGCGGTGCCGTAGGGCCTGGGTTCGAATCCCGGAGAAGACATGGATGTTTGTAAATGTATAGTGCCTTCGCGGCATGGGGGAACTCTAAGTAGCTGTCTAACTGCATATCTTCTCGTGAGGTTGGTGGAAGTCAGAGAGAAGTGGGTGGCTCCTGACCACTCCAGGGTGTTCTTCCTCAAAATTTGAATGGAACCGAGCCAAATCGTACTGTCACCTGCATGGGGCTCAAAACTAAGGCTAAAACGACAGGCGTAAAAATCTAGCCCTTAGCCGCGAAGAATTTCGTTAATAAGCAACAACACTTTGTGTTCTCCAAAACAAACTGACGTTACTCTCGTATTTCTTCTTTTACTTCTCAAAATTTAGGTACAATTTCAAATAAGTAAATTGGGTTTAGATGTTCAAACATTAAAATTCTTCAAGAAGTTTTTCAATTTTTTTTAATTCTTATTCCACACGTGTAGTGCATTTTGTTTACCTATATACGTTTTTTCCTTAAAAAGCAAAATTTTAAAACATAGAAGCGCATGAATTGATTTGCTGGAAACACGTGATTGTATTTATCATGTGACTATGACGTCACTTGAGTTAAGCCTTTTGTCAAAAATCTTTTCTGTTCAGCATTTCAAGATTAATACCATGAAAAGTATGTGGTGGTGGTTTCTATATAAACCAGTAACAAACTCCATACTACGATAATCATTTTAGTAGAGTGGTTATGTTCTGTGCTTACGTACCAAAGAGAGAGATACCAGGTTCTAACCTTAATTGGTTGATAACTTCTGCGGTCCATTGTATTTCCCGCTTATCATTTTTTTATAGAATTTTTGAGAAAGGCATGTAAAGGATCTTGTATGTGAGCGGCTTTAGGTAACAATTTTCAATAAAAATTCAAAATAAAAGGATAAGCGGGAAATACAATACACCACGAAAGCTATCAATGCATTTAACCATTGAAATTTAGAACCTAGAACCTTTGGTACGTAAGCAAATAACATATCCATTCCACTAAAATGATCATCATAGTACGAAGCTTGTTACTGACTTAAATAGATACCACCACCAAAAGTATATAAGATGAGTTGTTTGGTTTAAAGCAGTGTTTCTCAAACTGTGGGGTGCGCCAGTCTGGGGGGGCGGGGTAACCCTGCGAGGGGGGCGCGAGCATATTGAAAATAAAAGGTTTTAAACATAATTTTTTGGAATGAAGTAAAACAAAATGCTTTCTGACAAAATAAAAAATACACATTTAATACACTGAGTTAATTTATTTTTATCATCTGGTGATCATCAAAAATAAAAGATTTCCCTTCAAACGCTCATTAGCCATCTTTTTGATCCAATAATCAAACTAAAAAAATATTTTGTTTGCTTTGCTGTAATCCCACGATGACAGATTTTTTTATTACGTTTCTTTTAACCTAAAATATTACTTTGTCTGGCCTTCGAATTTACTGGTATGGTCATCTCCGTCCTTTTTTTAAGGGAAGTTGTAAATAATATATTTCTGTTTCGCCTTTTTCCATGCGAAAGAGTTTTATGATATATGGATAAGCATATTGAGCACTTTGAAGAATTATATAGCCAAGATGTATTCTAATTTTTCTGAAACACATAATGCATAATGAAAAACGTTTTACACAATTATTTTTTAGAACATGCTGCATTTTCCCCATGAAAAATTTTGTGGTTTTGATTGCTGTGTTGTACGACTTGTGGTTTATAAATGAAAATGAGCAGAGTATTAAAAAAATGGGCATCTGTGATCCCTGTTGAAGGAAGTTGAAACTGATCAAGCAATTGAAGAACCTACTGAAATAATGCATATTAATCAAGACGGCGAAAGTTAATATCAGAAAAGCGTTAGACATGAAACGTTTCAGGTGATTTGAAATTTTCAAATGCTGCCTAAAGATATCTATGAAGAAACTTCGCCTTGTCAAAAAGACACAAGGAAGAAAAAGTTCAAATGCTATTTGTAGATCATCAAACGATAGCAAAACTACAAAAACGTGAACAAATTATGACAGTTTTGCTGGAAAATAACGTTCCTGCGTTGTTAGCGAAAAATGCCTGTGATGTATGTACTTTATTAAGGACACGCACATTTGGAACATTTTCTTTAGTTTTTTATTGGATTTTTTCTCAAAGTTTCAAAGACAAATTGAAAAGTCCTTGAAAGTAGGTAAGTTTATTTTCTCTTAATTAAATTATTCACTGGAATTGTGATTTTTATCGTGTATAGTAAAAATAATTATAAAATAAATTATAGTTTTAACACAAACTAAAAAACACGCTTTCATAGTGAATCGAACTAGAAAGTAAAAAAAAAAAGTAAAAATATGTATTACTTAAAAGTAACATAAACAAAATTTAATACTTATCTTGTTAATTTGTACGGTCTATAATTATGATCGTAATGTAGCTTTAACGCCCCCCCCCAAAGTGCATCATTATTGTATTCAATACATTATTATTTTTAGGGGGATGCGATAAAAATTATGATTGAACATTGGGTCGCCAGTAATGAAAGTTTGAGAACCACTGGTTTAAAGAATAAAAAGGAGTGCTGTAAGAACACTGAACAAAATTGAACCTTAAGTCATTTGGCAGTTTATCTGAATGTTCGAGTTATAATGAAGTAGTTGTTTGGAGTATTGGAAATGACTTTTTTTTCAGCAAAAATTGATTTGGAGTATGCTTTTTTTTAATCTGAATATTCATGTCAGTTTCATCCTTAAAAACGGGCATTGTTGTTGGAAATTCTTGCTGTTTTATAAATAAATATTGTGATCTCAAGAAAATAAAAGCTCACAACAATATATTCTCTCAAGAAGACAAAGTATCGAAACAATACAGGATGATTCATAATCAGTGTGACCAATTTTAAAAGCATATAACTATTTTTTATGATAAATTTTAATCGCTTTATTACAAGTTTTATTTTAAAAATGAAACGTTTAAATTACCAGTCTAATAACTTTTATCTGAAATCCGAAACGAAATTTTAAAGCATTTGGAGGATGCCTGCTCAAATTCTGTTATAAATAATGCATTCAAAAATCAGAAAAGACATTTTTCTAATGGATTACTATCTAAACTTTGAAAAGAAATAAAATTTGATTGGCAATCAAAAGCTCCAGAAAAAAATGTGGATTAAAGGGAAAAAAGAAGCTGAAAAGACTACTTATGGCTGAAGAAATTCGTCTGCCTCAAATAATTTTAACAAAGAAACTACAATTATCGCAATCGACAATTTGTCTTCAGTTAAAGAAAATTGACTATAAAAAGGGAATAAGCCAATCTCCCATCAAATGTCTGAAAATCAAAACAAAAACACATTATATTCTTGTGAAAGGCGTCGCAAAGACGCAGCTGTTTTGCAAAAGTCAAATTGGCCATCATATTTTATAGTATGGATGGGAATGGCCTCACAAGGCTTAACAATACTATTTTTTGTAGAACCAAAGGCTAAAATTGATGCTAAATACTATCCGAATTAAGTTTTGAAGCACATGAGCAAAGAAAGTAAAAGTCTTTACCCTCAAGAAAACATTGTTTCTCACCAAGATTCTTCACCAAGTCATACTGCAAAAATAACTATAAAATGTCTGAAAGATAAAAAAAAATTAAATGTTTTTCCTCCTGAGAAATGGCTATCATCATCCCCTGACTGTGCTACTTGCCATTATTTTTTATGCAGATACTTAAAAAAAAATTAAATATATGTAAAAAGAGAACACCTCAAAGTTCTTCAAAAACCAATCAAAGAGAAAGTTGAAAAATACCCTCAGAAATGGTAGAAAAGGCTCTTTTGGCTAGGTCTAAACGTTTGCGTAAAATGTACAATGCTAAAGAAAACTACATTGAAAATTTCTTCATAATAACTTAATTCAATAAAAAATTTATGATACTCTGAAATTGAAATTTGTGAATTGATCTGTATGTATGCTCTCAAGAAGACAGAGCCTCGAAACAATAAACTTGCTGTTAACATCCGTGAAGTCTATTGAACATGCAAACTCTTAGTTGAAGTAAAAACTTCGGTCTTTCTCTTTTTCTAACTCGCTTTTATAAGCTTCACTTGTATGCAGCGGAATCGTTGAACTCGATTTTTACCCACTTTAAAAGGTCAGATTAATTAGAAATTTTGTACACTTGTCAAGGATCGATCACGAAACAATAATTTCATAACTGATAAGGATCACCAAGAATATCGATTTCGAGATTTAGCGACTAATTCCACGTATCATTTCCAGATTTAGCGACTGATTCCATGTAACATTTCTAGATTTGGCGACTAATTCCAGATCCCAATTCGAGATTTCGCGACAAAGAGATTAACTTAAAATCCTAAAAGCGAAAACGTGCGTTAGAAATTTCTTTCTATAATGGAAACAATTGCCAGTTTTTTTCTGAAAACAGAAATAAAAAAACTCGAACATGTTAAAAAAAATTGTATACTAATAAGACGCATTTATGATTAATTCGTCAATGAATAAAGGATAATTTAAAAAAGTAAAAATACATGCTTTTATGGTTAATCGAGAATGAAAAGGTAACAAAATAGTTCCTAATCTTAGAATAAATGACTAACAAGAAAATATTAATGTTATTGTGGTAAAAGCGTGTGTGGGGTGCTTTGTACTACATTTTTACACTAACTCAGCATTTTGGAACAGAACTAGCAAGGAATATAACAATTAATATAGAGAACCCTTTTACCCCAATGACATTAATATTTTCTCGTTAATCATTTATTAATATATTAAGAATTATTTTGTACTTTTTAGTTCAATTAACCATTAAAAAGCCTGTTTTTTAGTTTTTTTAAACTATAATTTATTTGTATTACCAATCTACAGCTCGGAAAAACCTTGAAGATTGTACTCACCATCTGGACCTTGAGTTCATACGATCTGCCTCCCAAAAACGTACTGCCATCGTTGTAGGGACTGGGGAGGAAGTAGGGGCTGTGAATGGCGATCTGCAGCGAAGGGGTGGTGGGCGGGATGAAGGAGGGAATCCACTCGTCGGTTGTCGGCTTCAGGCCGCTTCGCCTGGATGCGTTCAGGTAGAAATGAAACCTCATGACTAAAAAAATAATAAAAAAAGATACACATGCATACGGATATATAACTGAAGGAAAAAAATAAATTTCTGAAAGCTGTCTAAAAGTGAGTATGGATTTGTGAATCAAACCGCTCGAGGACTGTTCACGGAAAATATTTTTCACAACGAATTCTGGTGGTCTGTGTGAAAGTAAGTAACCAATAAAGTCTTAATTTCGAGCACCCATGAGTGCATAGGCCCGCTTGTCTTAATGTGAGGGAAATTACGCTATTTTGAAGAATTGTGTGACTTTAGAGATGGGTTGTTCAAGAGAAACCACGCTAAGTTCGTGATATACATTTTTATAGAACTTAAAGACGCGGACTTGAAGTCACAACCAAAAAAGAATTTCTAATGAAATATCACATTCTAATTTTCCTACGTTGCTGCAAAAGAATAAGAACCACACTTTTTTAACAATCAGTACCTCAGCACTTATTTCCTCATTCCTTTTTTAACCCTTTAACGGGCACACAGCTAAAATACACTTTTCTGTGATAAAGCATTTGATAACTGTAATGTTCTCATCCTCTATAAACATTATTTAGTCCCTTAAAAAAAATTGATCAAGGATTTTTTCCTGGGGGGTGGCTATACGCTATAGCCACTGCGCACTTGGGACATTTAACTTACTTTTCAGGACAGAAATAATGAATCATATTACAATAATTTTTTCATGAAAAATTGACATTTAAGTAATAACTATTTTCAATAATAATTAAATACAAAGTATAAGTCTAATTAAATAACAATAGAATACTTGTACAACACATAAGATACTTACTAAGAATATATATAGAATAGATACTTAGAAAAGATACTTAGAATATACATTGAAATTGTTATACATCCCCATTTTTATTTTATTTAATTTTAGTATAAAAAAATAGAAATAAACTAATATTTTTAAAAATTTAAAGTAGTTACTTCACAAATTTGATCAACTATTTAATGTGGATCTTTATAATACGCAAATGTTTTTTCCGAGCAGAAAAGCTGTAAAGAAATATTTTCGAACCCGAGTACCTTGTACCACATATTATAAACAAAGTTTTTTTATATTTCCAACCCCCAACCTTCTCACGTGATTCTAAGTGTTCTCTCTCGAGTGGAGAAAAGCGAAAATTTCTAGGTCATTTTTCTGTTCTATGTGGGCAGTGTGTGGATATAGCCTCTATCCACATATAAAAGCTTTCCAAAACCCAAAGTAAAACCTTTTTCCTTAAATGCAAATTTGCTTAATTCATTCAGATGAGAGAAAAGTATACTTAAGACATGTCGAAATTTTTTTCAAAAATCAGAATTTTATTTATTGTAATCAAAATACAATTTCTAGATTTACACCAAGAAAAACTGTTTTTAACTACCCATCTCAGGACATGAAATGCAAAAAAAGGTATCGTCCGGCCATCTGTTTTGATTTTCCTGCGTTTTAGCTTCAATTAACTCATGTGGATAGACTAAATATCCATCACCCGCTTGGAGAAAAATTTCTTAACATGTGGCTAGACCTATTCATCACTTCCCGCTAAAGGGTTAAATTTTTGTTCCTTATATTTAGAATCTTAGAGTAACGATTTAGTTTTATAAGCATTAGTCAGTACACATTTTAATTCAAAAAGAAATAGAGGTTGATTTACTAAATGTTTATTAACGTCACACTTTGCAGCAAAAGGGCTATTGGCGACGTACGTAGTAATTTTGAACCATGGTCAATTTTTATAAGGACTACATCTGAGATGGCACCCTATTCTCCCAACGTGAGAACTTTGAACCAGGAGAGAGTTAACATGTATCAGGGTCTCTACATCAGCGGTCCCCGAACTTTTTGACGCCATAGACCATTAATTTCATAGTTTAAATACCGTGGACCACTAATAGGATGTTTTAAGTGTTAAATTTATTTATTTAAAATATTGTGATCTAAGAACTCGTAAAATGGACCTAGTTAATAAAATGAAACTAATTGTAACCAAATTATGAAAGCTTTGTTAATAAACCATAATAAAATGAACAAAAACTGTAAAAACAAAACAATTAAAAAATCGTTTAAGTATATAAAACCTTTAGCAACATACATTCATAGTGTTATGGATGTCCATGATTAATTGAAATAAAGTTATATATATTTGGATCCAACCCAATGTTATTATTGCAAGACGGAGAACTGCTTTTTTTTCAAGCCGAGATCGGTACCGTGTTTTGATGACTATGACAGATGAAAAGGCCTTTAAAAAAATAAGTTGTGGAGAATTGAATCAGAATTTTCATCCCCTAATCACTAAAAGTGTATTCACTTCTTATGGAAAGCCAAAAGGACGAAAAGTCTTTTTATGGAAAGAATTCTTCATAAGGGTGAATGAAATTTAAATTTTAGAGTTTTGTCGGATGATAGGTCAATGGGGCTTTGTTTTAGATGCATGCTTAAATTATTATCCTGAGTTTTCGTGGTACATGGATATATTATCTGTATATAACAATGCAGCTACAGCAGTACTTATTTACCGTGTCGTTATTCTATGAAGGAGCGTTTTTATAACTTTTCACGTATTGTTATGAATTAAATAATGTTTCAATGAATCTTAAAATATAACTTAACGGGATGAGTAAGTATATTACCCACGCACAATTTTTTCTGGGGACTAGCGATGTTTTCACAGCCTATTTGGCTACCTCTGCTTTACACGGTAGGTCTTCAATGTCATTAGTACTTGAATTTTCACCATTCCACAACGCTAGTCACGGGTTCGTGACCAAGATCATGATCCCCATTTCTTGCAAGCCATCACGGTTGCAAAAATTGGTAGGGTAAGAATCTAATAGTCATAAAATAAAATAGACGATAAAGCTTGGAGACTCATCAGTACAAAAGAAATTAATACTTGACACCATCCAGATGTAAACTTTACGTAATTATGTTGTTCCAAACACCTACAAGGGGCAGATCGCTAGGAGTGGTCCCCAAAGACGTTCACTGGGATCTTCAAACCAGATTCTAATTATCCTTGGCGTGATTAGTCCTGAGGGGGCCCTGTATTAAAATTCTTTTGATGCTCTTTTTTTGAAAATGGGACTTTGTTAATCAGACCTTTGATAACATTTTACTAATTTTTGATTACACATATTGAGGCAACTGTAGCTTGAAAATCCCGTATCATTGGTACGGGGTAGCTACGCATCTGTCAATTATGAGAATTCGCAAATGTTGAAAATGTATATGCATTTTTACAGACATGAAAGTCCTGCACAATGATCTCTTGGAGACTTTATAGATAACCTTGGGAGTTGTTATTTAAATTGTTGTATGCCGTCAGTGACAGCTCAACTGAAAAAAAAAAGATAACCTTTTCTCTTAACTTGAAGAAAATTATGAGTTATCAAAATTAATCTATTATTTAGTATTCAACCTTTATACTAAATAAATCCATACGTCGCTTTATACACAGCTATGAAAGAACTTAAATGATAAAATGCCAAATACACTCTGTCACAAAAAAATATATACACCCAGAAGAAATTGAGGTACTATCACAAAACTCGACAGCAATTTCGTCTGGTAAGGGATTGCAAATGATAAAAATCTCTACGCCAACGAGACAAAGGTAAGCACGTTTAAAATCATGATTGCTTGTGCCAGAGAGTTATTTAAATAAATCTGTCAACTTGGATGGATGGTATTGTGACAGCAGATGTCTTGCAGACATAACTGGTGACAATACAAACAAGGGGTATAGTAGATACATTCCTAAAAGGTATACCCTTGACAGTAGAAACAAGGGTGGCTTCAGAGAAGCAAATTTGTCGAACAGGCGTATCGGCCACCACCTCAGTCGGAGTGATATGGTAGTTTCTCGGTGTTGACAACAATGGATAACGAACGGGATAATCTACCGGAGGGTCAGGGCGTCCCAGGAACACAAATGGGCGTGATGATCGCGTAATCATAAGAGTGGTCACGTCCTCACCAACAACATCGTTAGTATCAAACTGATGCCATTTAACACCTTCCAGACATCCTTTGGTATCCGGGAAAATCATTCGGAGACTGGCCAAAGCAGGTAAAAGAAGCCGACGACCATTGACAACTACAACTTACCTCATATCACAGGCAGTGTCGATTGGAATTTTTCCGTCCTCGGACAAGCAGGAGAGTGACCGATGGAGGCGTGTCATCTACAGCGTTGATGACTAGCTCATACACGTGTAGAGACGGCCAGACCTTCGGTCCCATCCGGTATTTGTTGTTGACAGACATAAGGTGATAACATAAGGTGTGACTGCGTGGAAGAGATTTGTTGAGACATTCGATCATCTCTAGTCGTCCTTCAAAGCACTTTGAAGGCACGCAGTTACGTGGGCGAATCATTAACATCCGTTGTACTACCAGTGCTATCATTTCTCCCAGATGTCATCTATCAAACCTTCACATCCTTTCCAACTTCCCCAGCAATGTCTTCAAGGATATAACGGACTTCCATAGCCTTCCAGGTCACCAGACCTCTCACCAATAAATCTCGTTTGAAACGTACTTGGAAGGAAACTGCAACCCTTCCGGAATACTGTTGAATTTTCTACCTAGTTTCAAAGATACTGGCACGATCTTTCGTATGATATTATAGATGACCTCACTAATTCGATGCTATGACATTCTTCTGCATATATAGCTACCTAAGGTAGATTTATTACCCATTGATTTGTAAATTTTTCAAGCTATATCTTCTTAATAAAGCTATCAATTCTCTGAATTTCTAATTATTTGCTTTCTCTTCATATATGTCAAGGTAGCTCATTTCCTTCTCGGTCTATATATTTTTTGTGACAGAGTGTATATTTTCGAAACGTGTTGTAAAACTGAAATTGATTAGTTATGAACTTACTTTTAATGATTTGCTCAACAATTTTAAATCTGATGAGAAAGAGGGAATATTAGACTTACTTGATCCCTTTGGAATCCGCTCCCTTTTCTTGTCTGGATTTCCCCACAGGGAATAGAGAGTGTAGCAATATTGGGGGAGCTCGTTTTTGGTGAAGAAGGACCCCATCACGTGTTCCATACTATCAAAAAGAAGGCACGAGTTTAAAAAAAATAATTTAAAGGATCAGATATGTATTTGAAACATTTATTTTTTTTTCCCAAACAGAGAAATGTGTGATTTTATATTAACCCAGTGCTTCTCAAACTTTCCATACTTGCGAACCAATGTTCAAACACAATTTTTATCGCCCCCCCCTCCATTCCTCCTCCAAACAATAACAATGTATTGAGTAACGATGCAGTACGACTTTAATTATAAACCTACAAATTATCTAGATAAGTATTAAATTTTGTATATAAATTTATGACATTCCCTCAGGGTCACTGGTAATTAATAAACTTGTTCTTAAGATAGTAGTGTTAAATTAATTATGAAACGCATTGAGCCGTACTAGTGCATTTATATTATATTTATGTAAATGTGTGTTTTTTATTTTGTCAAAATTATTTTGTTTTGCTTCCTTTTTCAGTAAATTAATAATTTTTAAGAGTACACAATTGAATTTTGCATTATCTGGTGGCCCATATCATTTAGAAGCTTGCCACTAAATTTTAGATCTGTTAGCAAACTAGTTTTTACGATATTTGAAGTTTTATGAGCTATAGTTTTGTTTTCGGTTTCATTTTAAAGCATTTTTCCAATCTTAAATTGAATTGATTTAAAATATCTTTGAGATTTTTTTTGAAATGGTTAATAATTCGAATTTCCATTATTAAAATCATTTCTGCTTGATTATGTTTTGAGTTTTTTTGAGTTCTAATAATTAATTAACTAAGCTTAATTTCATGGCCAATTTTTGCTTTAAAAATAGTTTATGTAACTTAAAAGTTTTATCATTATTTTTTTCCTGTAGAGAAAATGATATGGCAAATGCGTTCTCAGGTTTCTGTGAGAAACAATATTTCCTTGAAGTACCAAATTACATTATACTAAACATTTTGTAAACATTTTGTATATTTTAGTATTTTAAAGCCGCACGACAAGAGCTAAAACTTCCTAAACTGCCCCAATTTAAAACTGAAAAACATTAAATGTTATGAGCAAACCTATTTTTAGCTTAATTTAGTATCATTATTACTTTGTACAAAAATACTTCGTATTTCAAAACTTGTGAAAATATTAAGTTAAGATAAAGCTTAATAAACAGACGTCTTAACAAATGCTATCAATATTATACAAAAATATATTTTGAATTAAAAATATAATTTTCAGTCATATTTAATAAAAAAATAGTGTTTTAATGCAGAACTTACATTGGAAAATAACATATTAAAAACTTAGAACTTTACGGGCATTATAAGTTTTTGTTTTATGACATTACAAACTTTAAGGTATCCGACTACGTTCGGAACCGTGATTTAAAAAAAAACGCTTAAACGGATAATTTTCATCATATTTAGTGTCACTTAGATTAGAATACATGCATAAAATTATTTAAAGGACATTTTGACAAAAAAAATTTATTTAAATATAATATTTTGGTAAAGAATTAACATAGAATAACCTTTTTCAAAACGATCTCCTTTTATAAAAATGCATACATTATAATAATGTTTTGCTTATATTAACTAAAGACTACTCCAGAGAATCTGAACTAGAATTTTTGAAAAATTCGCATTATTTTCAAAGTTACCACCAACTGAAATAATTATTCGCGTTTTTTTTCTTAAAATTGCTCCCCTCTGTTGTCGTAAAATAAGAATAAACCCACTTCTAAGTTATATATTTCGAAAATTCTAGTTGAGCCTCTGAACAGAGGTCTGAGCTATATACAGGCAAAATATTATTCTAATAAAAACCTTTTTCAATGAAGGAGAACATTTGGAAAAAAGATTATTCTAAGTTAAATTTTTGCCAAAATATTGTGTTTAAATAAATTTTTTACGTCAAAATGCCCTTAAAACAATTTCATGCATATATTCTAATCTAAGTGACACTAAATATCATGAAAATTATCCATTTATGGGCTTTTGAAAATCAAGGTTCCGAACGTAGTCGGATACCTTAAATGCGTTTTTCTCAGACTTTCAATTTTGAAGGTATAAGTGTTTTCTAATCTCTAAGGCTTTTTTCCTATTCAAGATAGAGGATTTAATTTTTTTTGTATGTACTCCCAAACGTATGTTCTATAAACGTTAGTATGAATATATATATATATATATATATATATATATATATATCAGGTTTGAAAATATATATATATGTTTAGGTTCAAAATTAAGGAAGTAATAAATGAAAATAGAGCGAACTCTTTACCATCGCGTAAGGATTTATGAGTAAACAAGCCTGTTAAAAGGAGCAACGAGCGCTGATGAAGGCGAACGCATACTAGGAAGGACTTGGCTGGTGTCTCCTCGCTGCGATGTTGTATTTGGTAACGCCCGGTTGCGCGGCAAAAGGTCCGCCATGTTAGATTATATATGATGAAAGCGTAATAAAGGAATATTGTGAAGATGATGCCCTCCTCTTTTTACCAGCAGGCCTGGGGCCTGTCAAGAGCCGGCAGGATGATTTCAAGTACCGAAAAATACGCGAGGAAACAAACGAATTAACTTCAACAATTTTTTTTTTCGAACGAGCGACTGCATTGAAAACGATACTACCATGGAAGACGACTCTTTCCGGCAGGAGTCACCAGTCAACACATCCAGGGAAACTTTCTTTTTTCCTGAATTTGATCTTAATAAGTTTAGTAGTTTGAAGAGTTTTCTTGAATGTTTTGATAAACAATGTTTGGAATATCAAAAAGACGAGCAATGGAAGAAGCAAAATATTCCTAGATATCTCACGGGAGTTTATCTTAAATTTTGGTACGAAAACCATTTATTTGAAAAGTCTTACGAAGAAAGTAAACAACTATTAATGACGGTGTTCGATGCGACGAAACAAGAAGATATTCGAAAATTTCAAAACCTAACATTAAACGACACTAAAGAATTAATTTCCTTTTTTACGGAAAAACTTTCGTTGGGGAAGAAACTAAATTATGATGACAGTTCAATTGTGGAGCATATGACATTATCTATTCCTTTAGAGTTCCAGAAGTTCCTAGTTATCAAGAAGATTTCGACACCCTGCGAATGGATTTCAACGATGCGACAATTACTCGCAGTAACACCGGATAGCGCAGACCGAAAACCGGTAGATACTGGAAGTTATACCCGATGGAATCACGCATACGGTAGTGTACACAGAGGAACTGGTCAACAGTACAGATTCCAGTCTAGAGAAAATCATGGACAACCACATCAATCGCACATGATGAGATTCAGTGGAAGGCAACAGTTCAACAATCAACCTAGGCAGTTTGTACAACAGAATCGACATTTTAACTCGCCCAGAAACGAAAGTAACCAGAGGCAAGGATGACAACTAATTATTGAGTCAATGGTATGTTCCAAGCACTTTTGTACTCTAATTGACACAGGAAGCAATGTGTCATTAATTCCAATAAATTTAGCTAAACAATTAAAAAATATTAAAATTATAAGAAATAGTAATGTAAAAATAAATCAAACTTGTGGGACTATTCAACCCAAAGGTATAATTAAAGTTTATATGAATATTGGATGTATATCTAAGCAAATAGATTTGTTTGTAATTGATACTGAATTGCCTTATATTATTTTAGGACTTGAATATTTACATTTATTTAAGCTTGACATTAGTATTCGTAACATGTGTATTTTTCAATGTGGTAAAAATTTAAGTAATATTAAATTTGTAAATAAGTGTATTGGTGAGTTGAGAACATATCATGGGACATATTGTAAAACTCTTAATAATGATCAAAATATGAACTACTATAATGCAAATAATGAAGATAATATTAACGTTAAGAATAATAAAGGTTTAGATCAAGTACCAGACAGCCCTGAAGCTGATCTGAAAAAATTGTTTAACCCAGCCATGGTTGTTGAGGACACAATACCAAGACAAACTAGTGAGCAATGGGTTTTCAAACCATATTTTCACAAAATAAGTATGATGTAGGTTGTATCAATTTAGAGCCACAAAGAATTCATTTAATTTCAGACCTTCCTATAAGTTTACGCCCTTATAGAAACAGTCAACAAGAATCTAAAGAAATACAAACACAGATAGAAGAATTGTTAAAAGCAGGTTTTATTAGACCCTCTCATAGCCCATATGCTGCCCCTGTAACTTTAGCATACAAAAAGGATGAAGGGAAAAGATCAAGATTATGTATCGATTATAGAAAACTAAATGAAATCACACGAAAAGATTCCACCCCTGTACCTCTGATAGACTTTGTAATTGATAATTTAACTCATGCTAAATTTTCTCTACGCTCGACTTAACCAGTGGTTATTGGCACATTAAAATTCATGAAAAAGACGCAGAGAAACTGGCTTTCACAACTAATTTTGGACTCTATGAATGGTTAAGACTTCCATTTGGCTGGAAAAATTCCCCAGCTGTTTTCCAAAGAACTATAAGACAAATTTTACAAAAATATCAGTTAACTTTTGCTTTAAACTATTTTGATGATATAATAATTTTCTCACAATCTTGGGAAGAGCATTTAACTCATTTAGATACAATATTTCAAATTTGTAAAAAAGAAAACATTAAACTTAAAAAATCAAAATGTCAGTTTGCACAGGAAAAATAAAATTTTTAGGATATGAAATAACACAAGGTCATTATTCCCCAAGTAATCCAAATATTGAAACAATAAGAAAATTAGCACCACCTAAAGATGTGAAAGAACTCCAAAGATTTCTTGGTTCCATCAATGTTTATCAAAAATTTATTAAAGATTATGCAAAACTTAGAGTACCATTAAATAAATTACTTAAAAAAGATGCAATTTGGAATTGGTCACATGAATGTCAAGAAGCTTATCAAAAGTTAAAGAATTGTTTAATATCAAAACCTATACTTAAATTATACAATTCACAATATCCATGTCATGTGTTTTGTGATGCAAGTCAGGAATCAATAGGTGTAGTCTTGAAACAACAACACCCAGATGGAACACTTTACCCCATAGCTTATCACTCGAGACAATTACTTAAACATGAAAAAATTATACAATTTCAGAAAAAGAGTGTTTAGCAATTATAGATGCCTTAGATAAATTCCACTGTTACCTACATGGATCCAAATTCACAATACATACTGACCATGCTGCTTTACAATGGCTTAAAAGTGTAAAACATTTAACTGGACGTTTATTTCGGTGGAGTTTAAAACTTTCTCAGTATGAATATTCGATAGTTTATATAAAAGGTAAATTAAATGTTGAAGCAGACATGTTGTCGAGGAACCCTGTATGCCATTATATATCACCCATTTGTCATTTTTTAAATACTGATGAAATTATTAAATACCAAAATTCAGAGAACATTAATGATCCAAAATATATAAAAATTAATGATGTATTAACAGTTAAGAAAAAGAATTTAATTAAAATTGTAGTACCGTTATCTTTGAGAGAAAAATTAATTACAACTGCACATGAACAATTTGGTCACCCAGGTGTAAAAAAGATGTTAAAATTAATTTCCCCAATTTACTACTGGAAAGACATTATATTAGACATTTCAAATTTTGTTAAATGTTGTGAAACATGTCAAATGAATAAAAAGTCTACACAAAAAAAAAAAAGTATGGATTATTGCAAGAAGTTCCTGTAGCAGAAGAACCATTTGAAATGATCTCACTAGACACTGTAGGAGGATTTAATTATCATAATTCACAAAAAAGAAATACCTGCATATTGTTCTGGATCATGCTACCAGATATGCTTGACATTTCCATCCAAAAGTGTCACTTCTGAAACTTATACAAATTGCTTAAAACAAATTTTTTCAATTCAATGCCCAAAACAACTTTTAAGTGATAGAAATGCTGCATTCACTTCATCTAAATTTAAGAAATTCTTAAAACATCATAATATTAGACAATTACTAACTTCAGCAAATAGACCACAATGCAATGGAAAGAATGAAAGAGTTAATCAGACATTAGTAGCAAAATTAAGATGTAAAGTCAATTCAACTACAAAAACTCCTTGGACAAAATTATTAGAACAAGTTACATATGAATACAATAACTCGCCACATGATGTTACTGGCTTTCCACCTGCATATTTAATGTTTGGAACTTTGCCATATGATTCGCCATTACCTAATCAAGTAAAATTAAACTATCCACCTATACAACAAGCTAGACAAATTGCAGTAAACAGAACAATTAAGCATCATAAGATAAATAAACAAAGGTATGATAGACATTATGTTGATGCAAAATTTAAAGTTGGAGATTTAGTCTTATATCAAAATTTCTCATACCCTAATTCAAGTAAACTTCAATCTCCTTATAATGGTCCTTTTAAAGTTGTCAGAAAACTCTCAAATGTTACTTATGAAATAGATAAACCAAATCAATATACAGGAAAATTAACAGATATTGTTCATTCTACAAGATTAAAACCATTTCATTCAAAATCCAATTTCCAATTATGCTAAATTCTTATTTATATTTGTTATAGAGTTTGTTTTCTCAAACTTTGGGAGGGGAAAGAAGAAGTACATTGTAATTTTAAAAGAAGTGCATTGTAAATTTTTGGAAGAAGTACATTGTAATTTTAAAAGAAGTGCATTGTTATTTTTTTTAAAAAAAAAATAAATAATAATAAAAGTTGTGTTTAAAATTTGAATTTAAGACTTGTTTACATTATGAAAATCAAAATTATATGTAATTGAATTTGTATTGTATCTTTATTCATAATGAACACATTATTGAAGACTATTTAAAAAAAAAATAACTGAATTATGGACTGTATGAAACATTGTGATGAGGTCATTTTACGATACATTGTGTTATAATAATTTCATTGTGATTATTTGTGATAAGTATATTCTGAAAGTTAAAATATAGTATGTGATGTTATGAAGATTTTATTATGGTTGTATGTTTTTGAAATGAGTTGATTGAGTAGAGATTCTAATAATAAACAAAAGAACTGTGAGATAAACAATAATTGGATGATGAACATTGAACTATGATTTTTCCAAGACAGGACTGTGTGAAACATTACATTACATTGATTGAACTTTTACCTGTACTTGATATATCTGAAATACCCTTATTTTTCTTTGCATTTTATATTTCTAGTGATATTTTGATATAATGTTGATGTTGTGTTTATTTTGATAAATTTCTGTGTTATAGTTATGTAATCTTTTCTTTTTTTGGGAGCTCCTAAACTCATTTTGCTATTACTTATTTTATATCTATTCTTTGTATGTATTTACTTTACCATTATTCCTAAAATCTTGTTATTCACTCTATACCTATTCTTCTATGTATTTATGTACTCATTATTCCAACATTCAATACAATTTTGAAGTACTTGTAACTTTTCAACATTTATCACTTTATTAACATTGTTTACTATTGATGCACATTTAGTGAGAATTTCACTTGATCTTATGTTATGTTGTTTAGCACTACTATATTTTTGAATGTCTAATGTGAATTATCTTTATCTTATGTTGTTTTTTCTTAACCTCATTATTATTATAGTCATAGTGGAAGTATTAGATGTGTGATATTTTTCAGAAAACAATTCTATGTAACACAAAGTTTTATACCAAAATTTTGATACTTTGTTATTCATTATTGCTATTTTTTTGTACATGTTAGGATTCACCAGCCCACTCTTTTACACAATTATTATATCTTCTAGATTTTTATTTCATTTGGGGAATTTGATATAATTGAAATATAATTTTTTTCCCTGGGGACTTGCCAGTCAGAATTGGCCAATCTGGCTGTGCCAGACTTCAGCGGAGGGGGGGAAATTTGTCAGGTTTGAAAAGTTTAGGTTCAAAATTAAGGAAGTAATAAATGAAAATAGAGCGAACTCTTTACCATCGCGTAAGGATTTATGAGTAAACAAGCCTGTTAAAAGGAGCAACGAGCGCTGATGAAGGCGAACGCATACTAGGAAGGACTTGGCTGGTGTCTCCTCGCTGCGATGTTGTATTTGGTAACGCCCGGTTGCGCGGCAAAAGGTCCGCCATGTTAGATTATATATGATGAAAGCGTAATAAAGGAATATTGTGAAGATGATGCCCTCCTCTTTTTACCAGCAGGCCTGGGGCCTGTCATATATATATATATATATATATATATATATATATATATATATATATATATATATATATATATATATATATTTTATATATATATATATATATATATAATCATAATCATGTCTATAAATTAAGAATGATTCAGAATCACAGAGAAATTGAACTCTAAAATAAAAATTTCACCTGTAGAATTATCACACACATCTTGAAGAAGAATATGCAAATTACAGGAAACCACCAGATGGCGTGGATAGAACGTCACAATGACAAGAGTGTAAGACAGCGGTATATAAGGAATGGTGGTAAAGAAGTAAAATTGTTCACATGCGCTTTAAAAGCCATTCAGTGCAATAACCGCATAGTTATGGCCCAAAGAAAGCATTTGGATGGTTTTTTACGTGGTAGAATTATTGGACGACTGGAATGTCGACATATCCAGCTGGAAGTATCCGAGGAACTTGGAATGGCCCAGAGTGTCATCTCCAGGATTTGGCAACGATTCCAAGATGGTGGTAATGTGAGTAGATGTTACAGCACATGTCGCCCCCGAGTTAAAACGCCGAATAAGGACTGGTATTTGGCAGTTACTGCCAAAAGAAACAGACGGAGCACAGCATCAGACCTGTCTCGTCTGCTCTCTTCAGCTACTGGTACGACAGTTTGAAGGCAGACCGTGTACTGACGCTTAGGGCACATTGGTCTATATGCTCGTAGGCCTGTCAGATGTGTTCCACTTACCGCAACTCACTGTCGCCTGCGATTAACCTGCAGTAAAGAGCATGTATTGTGGACACAACAATAGTAATGTGATGTTTTCCGACGAGTCCAGGTTTAGTTTGTAGTCTGATTCTCGCCGAACTTGAATATGGAGAGCGCAAGGTACCCGTTACCGTCAAGAGATCACCATTGAACGACACCGTTATGGTGGTGCAGGATGGCTCGTTTGGGGAGGAATTATTCTTGGTTCCAGAACTGACCTGCATGTTCAGAGTATAACGATGACAGGCCACATCTATCGGTATGTCATTCTGGAACAACATGTACGTTTGTTTCGGGGCACCATGGGTGCTGAATTTCGGTTAATGGATGACAATGCCCGTCCCCACCGTACAAACATTGTAGATGAATGCCTTCAATCGGAGGATATCACCCGTATGGATTGGCCAGCATACTCACCGGACGTGAATCCAATAGAGCATGTATGGGATATGCTTGGCCGACGAATTGCAGCCCGTTAACCCCCACCCACCGGTCTACCGGAACTTCGGTGGGCATTGCTTGATGAGTGGTGTAATGTTCCCCAAGATCAGATTGATAATTTGATACTCAGCATGCCTAGGCGTTGTAACGCCTGTATTGCATCGTCCGGGAGACATGCACAGTATTAACCATCATACGAACCATGTTATACTGTTTTTTTGCAAGTAGGTTCTTTTTTGAAATTTGCTCCAGGGAGTAAAAATCGCAATTTTTATTAATTATGCCAAACATATAGCATCTTTTTTGCTGTTTACCTTTTGTTTAATAAATAATCTTTACAAATACGACAAATTTGTTTTGCTTCTGTCTCTTTATTTGCCTGAACTTCATTATCCTTAATTTATGAGCATGAGTATATATATATATATATATATATATATATATATATATATATATATATATATATATATATAAAGGGTGTTTTATATAAAGGGTGTTTTTATATAGAACTTTAAATTGCAATAAAACAACGATGTATTATTCGATTGACATGCATTTTTTTTATTCGAAAGATAATCTTGTGGAATTACATTTTAAATATGATTTCTGGCATATGACTGCCATGGCTGGCTCGGATGTAGTCCAATCTGGACGTCCAATTTTCGATGACTTTTTCCAACATTTGTGGCCGTATATCGGCAATAACACGGCGAATGTTGTCTTCCAAATGGTCAAGCGTTTGTGGCATATCCGCATAGACCAATGACTTTACATAGCTCCACAGAAAATAGTCTAGTGGTGTTAAATCACAAGATCTTGGAGGCCAATTCACAGGTCCAAAACGTGAAATTAGGCGGTCACCAAACGTGTCTTTCAATAAATCGATTGTGGCACGAGCTGTGTGACATGTTGCGCCGACTTGTTGGAACCACAGCTCCTGGACATCATGATTGTTCAATTCAGGAATGAAAAAGTTAGTAATCATGGCTCTATACCGATCACCATTGACTGTAACGTTGTGGCCATCATCGGTTTTGAAGAAGTACGGACCAATGATTCCACCAGCCCATAAAGCGCACCAAACAGTCAGTTTTTCTGGATGTAACGGTGTTTCGACATACACTTGTGGATTAGCTTCACTTCAAATGCGACAGTTTTGTTTGTTGACGTAGCCATTCAACCAGAAGTGCGCTTCATCGCTAAACAAAATTCGCTTATGAAAATCGGGAACAACGGCAATCTCGTTTTGGTCCCATTCGACGAATCTGCGCCTTGCTTGATGATCGTTTTGATGAATTGCCAAACCAAACTGAGAATAAATCACTTGACAGCTGTTAAATTGGTCGCCATCTTGGAAAGTAATGCCAACTTAAACTTCTATACCTGAGAAAAAATATATATATATATATCTTTATATATATATATATATATATATATAGAGAGATTTATATAGAGAGATATATAGAGAGAGAGAGAGAGAGAGAGAGAGAGAGAGGGGCTGAGATCTGTAGCTATTTTTCTAAAAATTGTTCAAGTTGATATTTTAAAAAAATTCTTGTTTTTTCCAAGTTTTTCTAGAAAAATATTATTAAAAATCAAAAAGGGAATAATTTTTCACAGTCATACTAACTTTTGTTTGTAATAACCTAAGAAACATAAATAACTTATAAAATGACTAAAAATTTTTAAAAATTGGGTATTGTATAACAATTTGAAAAAACTTCAAAAATTCCTAATTTTTTAAAATTGTAAAATAATGGCTGGTCAAATTTGCTTTTTAACTTTTAAAATCAGCTGAATAATATAATCTAAATAAAAAAAACATCAATTATAATTTTACTGTAATTGTCTCCAAACAATGTTTTTGAAAAAGTGTACCGTGTACTCTTAAATCTTTCGTTTTCGACTTTTCAATATATTTGCATCCCCCTTGTAGAGTTATCACGCCCCCTCAGAGGGGCGCCCCTCACAGTTTGAGAAACACTGTTTTAACCCTTAAAAAATTAAATATTAAAGATTGACCCTCTTAAGCAGCGAATTTTTCCCCCCGAATGTTCCAAAAAAGGCAATTTTTTGTATTGCATATAACTAAGTATGATACTTTAAAAAAATGCGAAAAAGCAACAATTTTGTTTTAACTTTCAATTTTAAAGTTTTCACGCTATTCTTTATTTTATTTGTGAGTTTTTTCATCTATATATGCACAATGAAATACGAGGCAGGGTGGGATGATCTACGAATAACAATTTAAGAATCCAAATTCCTATCTTCAATTAAAAATTCCCGCCTTCACCACAAAGAAAATCCTGGATGAGAAATATTTCAGTACCATAAACATTTTGCATCTCTTAAAAACATACATTATCATGATTAATCTCACAATAAGAATTAAAAATAATCTATCTATGATTTCTATCAAATAAATCATAGATGGAAAGAAGAAAATACCAGTGCCCGTACAGCATGCGGGCAAACCAGTTGTGGTCAGCTTTCAGTAGCAAGTACGTTGTACGGGCAAACCTGTTAAGAGGTTAAAGTTATTCTCGTTATTGCCATTCATACAGCATCATCATTCATTCAATCATCATATTTGATATTGTTTCACAGAGAATATCGGGTTTTTTTTTTATTAAAATTCAGTTCTTTTTTAAGCAAATTCCTTTTATTCCGTAGGCACAATGTGCTTTATATTTCGTTTTTTTTCCATTGTCAAACTAGATTTTTTATTTTGTATGATTTATAGCAAAAAAAATAGCTTATCTAACGTGTTTCTTTGTTTTAACAATTTGAATTCGGTATGATATACTATCGTATGTGCAAATTGATGTTCGATGCGTATTAATTTTTTCAGTCTGGTAAAGGCGTACTTTTAATATTTTTCTTTTAAAATCTAACAGATCTACTCCTACGGTATTTAAAGAAGATAGATGTGAATAAAAAATCCAGCGCAAAAAAAATTTATTAAGGTATCCGACTACGTTCGGAAACGTGATTTTGCAAAAGTGTATAAATGGATAATATTTATGATATATTTAGTGTCACTTAGATTAGAAAATGTAAATAAAATTGTTTTAAGAATATATTATTACAGTAAAAAATTATTAAGTTCAATATTTTGACAAAAACTGAACATAGAATAACCCATTTTCAAAATATTCTCCTTTTTTGAAAAATGCTTAATAATATTTTGTATGTATATAGCTCAGACCTCTGTACAGAGGTTCAACTAGAATATTTTTTGAAATACATAACTTAGAAGTAGGTTTATCCATGTTTTATGACAACAGAGGGGAGAAATTTTAAGAAAAAAAACGCCGATAATTATTTCAATTGGGCGTAACTCTAAAAAAGTGTGAATTTTTCAAAAAAAAATAATTCAGCATCTCTGGAGAGCAGTCTTTATTTTATATAAGCAAAAGATTATTATTTTTGAAGCACGTTTTATAAAAGGAGATTTTGAAAGAAAGGTTATTCTATGTTAATTTTTTGCCAAAATATTGTAGTTAAATAAATTTTTTTTGACAAAATGTCTTTAAAACAATTTTATATATGTATTCTAATCTAAGTGACACTAAATATCATGAAAATTACAAATTTATGAGCTTTTTTACGAGCTTTTATTTAACTTGCAATGTAAAATGTTCGGGTGGAATCTTGCAACTCAATTTTCACGCTGATGTCTTCAACCGATTGAACTGAAATTTTGTATACACGTTTAGTTTGGATGACAATGCATGTTTTGATCATTTATATTCCGATATCGCAATTAGTTAAAAAGAAGTTAATTAGAGTAATTTGTTCGGGTGGAATCTTGCAACTCAATTTTGAAGCTGATGTCTTCAAACGATTGAGCTGAAATTTTGTATACATGTTTAGTTTGGATGACAATGCATGTTTTGATGATTTATATTTCGATATCGACCTAGTTACTGTATCGATCTTGTTCAGGTGTTGAGGCGAGCATGTTTACAATAACAAAGGCGTGGACTTGGGGTGTAGCTCAGATGGTAGAGCGCTCGCTTAGCATGCGAAAGGTGCGGGGATTGATACCCCGCGCCTCCAATTGTTATTTTTTTCGTGTAAAATGTTTTTGAAATTCTTCTGATTTGTACAACGGGATATTTTACAATGCTTTCACTCAGTATACGTACAAAGTATACTATATTTTTACAAGCTTTTATTTAACTTGTAATGTAAAATGTTCGGGTGGAATGTTGCAACTTAATTTTCAAGCTGATGTCTTCAACCAGTTGAGCTGAAATTTTGTATACACGTTTAGTTTGGATGGCAATGCATGTTTTGACCATTTATATTCCAATACCACAATTAGTTAGAAAGGGTAGCTATATGGCCCGTCGTTGCACGGGCATTCTCTATTTTTTTTTAAATCCCTTTCCTTCACAAAATCAGCACTTCTAATACTCTTTTTCAAGATGACTTCCACCCCCTCTCCCTCCTCCGCTTCGCCCTGCGTTGCAAGGGCTTTTACCAAGTGTATAACTTAAAATTACCTGTTTCGAAATTTTTTCGCTTCTTTTCTTTGTCAGACAGGTTTATACATGCCCCCTCCCCCAGCGTTGCACGAACATTTTTAAATGCATAACATATTGTCATGGAAATTCCCCTTCCCCTCTCGCTATCAGAGCTCTCGAGTAAGTCCCCATTCACCGATTCTTAAGCAGCTTGTCACGTGCAGCCATATAGTGATACAAAAAGTAATGACTAATTACACAAATGAAATTCATAAAAAGAAGTCATCAACATTTTAATTTTTATATCACTAACTTTTAAAATATCAAAACATTGCGACGAAATAAATTATCTTTCAAATTACGAAATTGCTGGCGAAGCTATTAAATGCGCGAATAAAATTTTGAGTATTTTTTTTTAAAAAAAATAAACAATCCACGAAATCTTCGGAAAAAAATAAAAGTAGAGATATTTGATTTCGCATTGCGTTATTTGTTAAAGCTTAAATTTTTTTTTCGGGCTTCATTTTTAAGTTAATTCCTTCAAACTTCATAGATCGATTACAAACAGTGATAATTTTTAAACAAAATATGTAACAAAAATAATGCTTAAACATTTCTCGTAAAAAGAGAAAAAAAAACAACGAAAAACGCATATTTTTTTAAACCATAATTTTTAAGCAACACACGTAAAAAAATTTTCATGAGATTGCTTTTATCAATAAAGAAATTAAGTATTTAAATAAAATTCTGATTGTTTTTTTTTGAAAAATCGTAAAAACAAAACGTTTTTGACATTTTATTTTTTAAATGACTGATTCTAAAAGAGAAAAGCATGAATTTTATTAGTGTATAATATCCTTTTATTAACGTGAAAGAAAATGCAATCGGAATGATTTAGAAATCATTTTCATAAAAACGTATCCATTTTGACTGATTTTAGAAAAATTTGTAAAAAATAGAAAATATCAGCATTTTGTAAAATAAATTATACCGTATCGTGGCCAAGTAGATGATCTTTCCGATTATGTAATTATTTTTTATCTGAGTCTTATAAAGAAAATTGGATTGTGTTTTAAAAACGCCAGGGATAAAAAAAAAAGTTCGGAAAATTGGAACTTCGCCACCTGGGGAGAAAAAATGGCAATAATTATGCGTTTTAAGGTTTTTAATTAATATCTTTTTATCTTATTGCACTTTTGGAATATAAATGGTCAAAACGGATTCCTTGTATCTTTCCCATTTTTTTTTTTTGGTACGTGGGCGTGTTTTGCGTCGTGCGGTTCGTGAGAAGATACACCTAGTCTTATAGTCGCATACGTTTGTTTACCTTCGAATTTTAATAGTGTAAATATTAATTAAAGTAATTATTTCGGATGGAATCTTGCAAACGGTATAATTCTTTTTAAAAAATGATGATATTTTCTATTTTTTACAATCTTTTCTAAAATAAGACAAAATTGATCCGTTTTCATGAGCCATGTAAGGCAGCGATGCACGTTAAATCTGTTGAGAGCTGAAACGTCCTCCCGTTGGTGTGGTGTGGTAGTTAGGTGAGGGGGTGCCAGCTCATGGGTCGTCCACGTCACTTGATCATGGTTCAAAATTACGTGGTCCGTCGCCAAAAGCCCTCGTGTAGCTGAACAGTGTGACGTTAATATTCAATCAATCAATCAATCCGTTTTCATGCAAATGATTTCTAAATCATTCCGTATGAATTTTTTTCGTGTTTTTGAATCGATATTCTCCACTACAAAAGTTCAGGCTTTTTCCTTTTAGAATCAGTCATTTAAAAAATAAAATGCCTAGAACTATTTTTACGATTTTTAAAAAAAATACTTAATTTTTGAATAAAACGTTCGTCATTTTTAAATATAATCGCATGAAAATATTTTTTCGTCTGTTGAATAGTATTATTGAAATTCTGCACAAAAATTGAAAAAATTTTGTTTAAAATTATGGATTTAAAAAAAAAATTTAATATAGTATTATAGTAAAAGCAAAAAAAATGAGTTTTAATATTTTAATTAATTTTGCTTTGTCCAATGTTGTTTTGGTCTGACAGTGTTTATCTCGCCTTCCCATTATCCTCTTGTTGCGACCCGAGTGAAATATCTATCACATATATGTGGCCTGGCGGGAAAAAAGGTTGAGTACCCCTTAGCTGGACTGTTCAAAACTAACCGGCAATTGACCTTGCAACAATGATGCGTTGAATTAGATGAACTGACTGAGAAACCTCTGTCCAGCGATAACTAACAAGTAAAAAATAAATTAAAAGTAAAAAAAAAACTTTTTTAAAAACAAGTTTTTATTTAAATTCTCTAAAAAGAATAAATAAACTTTTCTTTTAGAACCTTTTTTGCTATCAACTTATAAAGTGTCGTTACACAATTTATGATATAAAATCTTGTCGCGAGATTTACCTGTGTAGATAAACAAGCAAATAAAATAACTTTATCTGATTGATTTAAATTTCTAAAATTTTCAGACTAAATAAATACGATAACTTAAATCTCGCGACAAGCCTTTATACCATAAACTGTGTAGCGACTTTATAAGTTGATAGCAAAAAAGTTTTAAAAGAAAAGTTTATTTTATTCTTTTTGGAGCATTCATATAAAAAAAGCTTGTTTTTTTAAAAAAAATTTTACTTTTAATTTATTAAAATTACGGTTCAGAACGTAGTCGAACACCTTAAATGTTCATAATAAAATGCATTTTAAATTAAAGATATTTTTCTAACTTTCAGATAAAAAAAATCTTTTCTTCGTCATTTTAGATAAAAAATTAACATGACATCACCTAATTAAGTTTCAAATAGCTATTAAGATCTGGGTCGTATGCGTTAAAGCTTTATTTCGTTCATACCCGAGTATTATTATTCATTATACTTATCCACTTAAAATTACACTTCGATGAAAAAGAAAAAATCATTCAAGGAAAATTGCTAGAAATATTATAACAAAAGTTTTAAGAATAACTTAAAAAGACTTTGCATTTAGATTTGAAAACAAAGGCATTTCGCTTAATTGAAAAAACGAGGGGAATGATGCATTTTAAATGTCACTAAATTCCTTTTCAACATTTCAAGGAAGCCGGTCTGTACATAGGTGTTATTTGGCAGCGGAATTAGCATAATATGATGAGTCATATATGTATTAGTATCGTTTTTATTTGTGATTGTAAATAAGCTCTATATGTTTAACTTAATAACTAATTTAGAGGTCAGAAAGGAGAAAATATAAAAAAAATTGTTAGCGAATTTTATTTCAGATTTTTGAGGGGAAAAAATTCGATTTTTGAAATAAACTATCCAATATATATGTATATATATATATATATATATATATATATATATATATATATATATATATATATATATATATATATATATTTATATCAAGTAATATAAAAACATTTTTTTCTAACTTAGGTCAACAAAGAATTTATAATATTTATTAAATAGTTACAATTGATTTAAATATTTATATACTTATGACAGAATCCCAATATTAAGTGACAGAATAGAAAGCGATTTTCCATTTTCCTTACTACATAAGGTGTTGGACAATTGTTTTGCTTGTTTGTTCCTTTTTATATTCATTAATTAAATTTAATTATTCAAATAAAATAGTGCAGTAAAAAAGAAATCACATTCGCAGAAATTATGCCATCCCAGGTGAGATTCGAACTCACGACCTATGGATTAGAAGTGCATCGTGCTATCCATTGTGCTACAGGGACACAACGAACGATTTTTCTTTCCATGCATGCTGTTGGACTATTACATTTGTTTGTAACTATTTATTCCTTCTTTAACTTAATTAATGAATTAATATTTGAAAAACTGTATTAACATATCAAATGTTATCATCGACTACAAGCTGAATGAAATGTACTTGAACTTGAATGCATGAATAGAAAGTATTTTATTAACCATTGAAAACAACAAGAATAAGAACCGGATATATGTATATACTAGCTACATGGCCCGGCGTTGCACGGGCTATCTCTGCTTTTATAAATTTCCCTTTCTTTCACAAAATCATAATTTCTAATACTCATTTTCAAAATGACTTCCCCCCCTCCACCACTTAGCCCGGCGTTGCTCGGGCTTTATCTTTTCCTCATGACGCCAGCATTTCTGTGTGTGTGTGTGTGTTTGTACGCGCATAATGTGAGTGAGTTCTAAAATTGTGTCAAAAAATTTCTCTTTTTCGAAATAGCTGCATGGCCCGGCGTTGCACGGGCTATCACTACTATTATAAATTTTCCCTTTCTTTCACAAAATCAGAACTTCTAATACTCATTTTCAAAATGACTTCCACCCTCCCCCTCCCCTCCACCGCTTAGCCCAGCGTTGCTCGGACTTTCTATTTTCCTCGTGACATCAGCATTTATGTGTGTATGTTTGTACGCGCACAATGTGAGTGATTTCTAAAATTATGTTAAAAAAATTTCCCTTTTTCGAAATTTGCTCCATTCCACTTATTTTTGATTTAAGACAGGTTTCTTTCCCCTCTCTATAGCCCGAACACGGTTCTTTTTAGTGTAAAATTATTGTTCTATCTTCCCCTCCTTCTCAAAGATAAGATATAGGTTCAAATTTCGATGTATGACTTATAAAAAAATTATTGCGTTAGAATTTTAAAAAATTATTAATGTGAAGCAATAATAAAAAGAAAACGATTCTGATGCTAAGAGTAAAGCTTTAAAAAGTAACGTAATGCGAAATTGAAAGTTTCTGCCTCCTCAGTTTCAAACCGGGGAACTGCCGTTTCATAAAGCGCAGCCTATTTAACAATCGCGCCATCGATTCCTTCGGGGGGGGAGAGTATTGAATTGCGCTTTAAAATAAAGGTAGATTTTTCTTGAATATATCATTTCGTTATTCGTTAAAGTAAAAGATTTTTTTTCGGGCTTCATTTTTATGTTAATGCTTTCAAACTTCATATAAATAATAGACGATGTACTTTTCAATTAACAAAGAATTCCTTTAGTAATGAAATAATAGAAATAATCCATGTGAAAAAAACATATATATATTTATTAAAATCAAATTTCTATAAGTAATTAATAAAAGAAAAATTTACAGATAGCTATTAAAACGATTGCTTTTGTAATCAAAATGTATAAAATAAAAATAAAGAATGTAATTATAATTAATTAATTATTACTGACATTTCAGGCAATTTTTTTCGTTTAATTTTGCAGCCACCGGAAACTCAAAAGTACTTTTTTTTTTAAAAAAGAATAGTTTATGTATGAAACAGAAATTTTCAAAATTACAAAATTATTAGATCGTGTTTTAAAAACCTCTGAAAAAAAAAAGAAGTTCCGAAAATATTTAAAAATTTGTAAAATAATTAAATTGAAAGAAAGACATTGTTTTTTTAGCCGTAATTTTTAAGATATTTTATCAATCTTTGTTCAAATTACGTATAATATTGTTCTACACGCGGAAAAAAAAGAAAAACATGAACTTTTTTTTAGTGTAAAATATTTTTTCTACCGGAACAACTTATAATTCGTATTCAAAAAAAGAAAATGATCTCGACTCATTTTTTATTTTAAAATAATTGTAAAATAATTAAATTGAAAGAAAGATATATGTATAATTTTATTATATTAATTTTTAAATAAATTTATTTATATGCAAAGTTTTGTTGTTTTGCAGAAACAGAATTTTTTTTCGATATTCTCTGCAGATGGAGCCACGATGCATTTTGATGCGTTTTAAGGTTTCTAATTAATATCTTTTTAACTAATTGGAATATCGGAATATAAATGGTCAAAACGGATTCCTCGGATCATTCCCGAAATTTTGATACCTTCTGCTAGTTTCGGTGTTTTGTGGTTTTTGAGAAAATTGGGATATATACCTATATATATATACATAGAGATAGGTTTGTTTACCTACGAATTTTAATATATATATGGAGAGAATGAACTAATATATAGCAAAAATTGAAAAATAGACATTGTTTCCTGCTCAGTCGAGCGTGCTCTATGTTCGTTGTCCTGCGTTAGGATCTTTATAGGTGTTTATCCCAGTATGTTATGGCACTCTGCTTACGAGTTCAGTCATAAAGTTACTGTGTTTAGCAATTAACATGCTGCCCCCTAGTTGGCGTAGTTGATTTGTCACTGGCCTAATACGTCCAAATATGAAGGTTCAACTCCGGACCAAGTCGGTGGATTTTCATGATATAGAAAATTGACAGCGCCCATGTCGTATAATTATGCGGCATGTTAAAGCTCCCCAAAGAGCTTGTTTAGCATGGGTACACTCAGTAAAATTAAAATTCCTAGTACAATTTCGCATTGTCAGAGCTCAGGTGCCTCCCTCTGAGGATGAATTTGGTCTTCAAAATTACATTGCGGTGATTTGAATTCTATCTATATGGTGCCGCATTGAAACGGGATACCATCTCACGGTAAATGTACCAGGCCTTCAATATTAAATATCATAATTTGAGTATTAATATATCAAATTGAATATTAATATCACAATTTCCAGCCCCATTGGAAATTTTGAAAAAAGCAATAAACCTTTTTGATTGTTTTTTTAAAAATAATATAGCTTCTCTCAATTATTGTTTTATTACATAACTTTATTATTTTATCCAAAGCCAAAGTTTGTAAGAGACAGAAAGATTATCCTAATGATTCTTTCCTCCTTAAATTATCCTATTTTATTTCCAAATTGGCCAACTTTAATCAGAGGAAACAAGTGTGTCTCCAGTGGATACCGTCGCATGTGGGTGTTCCTGGAAACGAGACCGCTGGTGAGCTGGCTTGTAGGGGTTGTGATCTCCCTGACCCCAGTTCCTCTTTGAGACATTCAAAAATTCCTTTTTCCCACAAAACTAAATTGAATACGTCTTGGCGAAACCCTCCTTTTCACGGTTTTTATGCAGCTGAGATTCCTGGCCTATCTCTACAGGCGGGAGATTCAGAGCTCTTCAGATGGCCTTGGCCTTTACTTTTGTCCCTACACTCTCCATTCTTCTCCTAATCCTCTTCTAGAGTGCTGGGACATTTCCCTGAGACAGTTGTTTGGAGACAAGATCTGGCTTGTGGGATTCTTATGCGGAAAGGTCAAATGGACATCGTGTAGGCTTTCCTGCTCCAAGGGGATTTTATAAAATAAGTGATAAAGAATTTTAGCGCGGTTATCAATCTCCATAAGAAAAAAGACTTTGCACTACTGACCGAGGAGATTTAGTCTTAAACCTAATAAGAGTGATGCCAAATGTTGAAAAATTTCCACTGAGGTACCAGATTCATCCCTTCCACTAAGAGCATTTGTTTGTTGCTCAGTTATTTTATATATTAATTAAATTTTAATTTAATTAATTAATAAATGTTTAAATACTATTCTTCACTACAGTTAGAAATTTAAATCTTTCAAAGTAAGTGGCTCTATACCAGTTGTGAAAAACACGTTAAGTTAATAAATTTTCAAAAATTCAGTGTCAAGTAAGGATGGATCTATACATAACCAAAAAACATGGCAGAGGATCTATGAGACAAAAATGCTTGGGAACCTGTACTCTAGAACCAATGGCGGTTGGTGACCAAGACAAAAGGTACCGGGTGCAGACTCGTGTTTCTCGCCAGTCAGAAATTAATCGAGGCGTGGAAGAAGCCCACTCAGAGGATTTAAAAATACGGTTTGGAACATGACCGAGGACTTTTCTGCAAGACCAGTGAAAGAACCTTCCGGACAGTCACACCAGCGATTGGACTTCTGTGATAAGAGGGAGATCTGAGATAAGCTGTGTGGCTACGTACAAGTAACAACAAACAACACACCAATTAGAAACCAAAACAAGCAACAGGTGGCACCACGAGGACTTGAGACTTCTCGCCAACCTGAAGTCGTAAATCAAATTCCTCCCCTTCAAACAAAACTTCTCAAGTAAATTTCAGTCCGAATCCTAGTGTTTACCTCAACATTCCCAACAGGAATAATAATGATATTAAAGCTCTATTAGGAACAACTGTACAATGCCAAATCCAACTACTTAATGCCATGAATACTGCCCCCATTTTAGCTAATAATTTCGACCAAGTTAATTCCGCTCAAGCGGATGCAAATCAAATGTACTGCCTAATTAATAGAGGCATCTTGTAACAAAAATAATGATCAGTAAGTCCCCAATCGGCCTCAGTTTGTGTTCTTGGAACGCTAACGGCTTGTTAGGAAAGATTGTAGAATTAAAAGATTTCATAGAAAGGCACTCCCTAGACCTAATTTTAATTCAGGAAACACATTTGAGACCATCACACAACATAAAAATAGATAATTACACTTGCTATAGAAATGACAAACCTACATCTACTGATACTGACAGGCCTTCGGTGGAACTCTTATTCTCATTAAAAAGTCCTTTAATCACTACTCCCTCCCCACTCCTTCCCTTCAAGCCATTGAAGCTACTACTGTTATACTAACCCCTATCGATCATGATCCTATCTCGATAATATGTGTTTATATCCCACCAAACTCTGACGAGTTTAGATTCACTATCGACATTGAAAATTTAATTCAAACCAGCTGCAACTGTGTTTTATTCGGTGATTTTAATGCCATATATACTGCTTGGAACTGGAAAACTAACTCCTCTAGAGGTGTGCGTCTCCTTAACTTTACTAACATGCTAAATCTGTACATAGCCAACCCGGACTCTCCCACGAGAGAGTGAGATTCAGACTTAATTCCTCTAATATACTCTAGACTTTGCTGTTATCAGAAACTTCTATTATCCATTCGCCATCTATTCACTTCACGATTTGTCTCTGACCACAAACCTGTCCTTCTTAGCTTCACACTTTAGCTCAATAAAGATATCACTAATCCGAGAGCCATTCATACCAACTGGCTGCTCTTTTTTAAATACCTCAATAGCACTATCTCTCTCTGCTAAACTTTCATTCTAACTCCATCAATTCCAAAGCCGATATTTATCTAAAAACTTCAGAGTTCACTGATGCCGCCACGCCGCCCTCAGCCACGCCTCCCGACCAATAGAAATGCAACACAAGAGCTACACTACGCCGTACATTCACAAACTCATAAAACAGAAAAATCAATAAAGAAATTTATATCACAGAGCTCTTGACCCCCACTATAAAACTCTGTATCATAAAGCACAAAAAATGTTACAAAAGAGCTTCGTAACTATAGCAATGAAAATTGGATAGCTAGACTAAAAGCACTCAGCACACAAGACAACAATCTTTGGGCGGTGCAAAAATTTCTTAATAACAAACGGTCGGACATTCCTGCTTTAAATTGCTCTACCGGCACGGCTGTCACAGACGACCAAAAAGCTAATATCCTTGCTGATTCTATTCTAACTAACCTTACTGAAAATACTATACCCGATGATAACTATGACGAAGAAGATGCATTAATCAATTACAATGTTAACACCTTCCTTTCCCTCCCCACCCCGACCACTGAATATGCTTACCCTTCTGAAATTATTTCTTACATTAAAAATTCCAATTCTAAAAAGCACCAGGTAAAGACTGCATCAGTAATCAGTAATCGTATGACAAAATAATTTCCCGCTTAAAGCCATAATAATTTTAACCATTCTTTTTAATAAAATTCTTACTTTTGATCACTTTCCAACCGCATGGAGAGAAACCATCATTTTTCCTATACTAAAACCTGGCAAAAGTTCTAAGCTTCCTTCTAGTTACAGGACACAATCTTCTTACTTTCTACTTTAAGCAAAATAACAAAATCCATTATTCTAGCAAGATTAAAAAATTTCGTTAATACTAACAATATTATTAATCCAAAACAATATGGATTCACTAATAGAATCTCTACTCTCACCCTCTAATCAAGTTAACTGAAGCTATTTCCGAAGGCTTTCAAAAGAAAAAGAGCACTGGCGTATCTTCCTAGATATCCAGAAAGCTTTCGACCGTATGTGGCTAACAGGACTAACACACAAACTAATTACTTACAACCTCCCCCCCTTCTCCACTCTTACAATTTGTACATATCAAGTTCGAGTCAAGGATACTCTCTCCAGCTCAAGAAATATTAAAGGCGGTGTAGCCCAGGGAAGTCTCCTTGGACCTCTGCTTTTTAATTTGTATATAAATGACATCCCTGATTATTCACTTACTAATCTCAATATGTTCGCAGATGATACAGCCATGCACACTATATATAAGAGAATCACTTCTGTCACATATGCACTAAACAAGCACCTCAAATTATTAGAAAAATATTACGACCGGTGGAAAATCAGTATTAATATGTTAAAATATCCACCACCGTACTATTCACTAAAGAACGTAAAATTCGACCAACAACAACCATGTACAATGCAAAAGTCCCATGGTCTCAAAGTACAAAATACCTCGGTATTATTTTCGATAAAAACCTCCCTTGGAAAACGCACATTTAACACACGCGAAATAAATTCTGGAAGATAATGTTTAAATTATTCCCCCTAATTGGCCGGAATTCAGAATTATCTAGAGATAACAAAATGCTTCTCTTCACAGCCCTTGTGCGTCCAATATTAGCCTACGCTTGTCCAGTGTGGGGATACGCAGCTAAAACTAATATTAATAATCTAGATACTCTTCAAAATTCAACCATCCAAATGATCCGAAAAGCAACTAGGTATATGAGAAACGACGACATCCAGAAAGCCATTAAAATCAACAGTTTTAAATCCCACATCCAGAATATTGCAAAGAGTTTCTTTAACTCTCTGCAATATACTAATAATATCAATATGATAAATCTGCCAAACTACAATCCCAATGATACTACAGAAAGGCCGAGAAGAATTATTCTCGATTCTTACAATCCACAATAACATTAAATTTCAGTGCAATTTTTATTGCACACACAATGCTAAACTTAATTTCTTAACTTTTTTCATTTTTTTTCATTTATCTATGTCGTATTCCTCACACATCTAGGCTTGCCCCTCCCCTTTTAGTCTTAAATTTCTCCTTGAGAGATTTGAGAATCCAACGAGAGTCACAATCCTCACCCGCCATGATCCAATCAGAGAGCGTACACTCAGCTCTCACCCATGTATCCAAAAAATCATCATTAACCTGGAACTTTTCTGAACAGTTGGCTCGACCAATCAGAAGCTTTCTACTCCCCAGCATGATAATATCACAGTCGCTCCACATCTACTTTCCAGATGTGAGATGGAGGCTCGCTTCGCGAGCCATATGCCCAGTTATTGCACCATCGGCATAAGCTGTGTGGCAGCAGGAGCAGAGATCGGGAAGAATAGCAAACTGCGATATGGACTTGATATTTTCTCCAACGAAAAACTGCGGGGCAGTGAAGGATATATACAATAATAATGGTGTAAATTTCTTCTCAAATTGTAAGTAAAATAATATTTTACCAAAGCTCCGTGGTCCTTCTCGCCACACAGGAATTAAATAAACTTGGAGGTCACGACACTACAGCTTTTTGTTATTATCAATCGTGATTTTCGTAGAGGGTAACGTTGGTAATGAAATGGCTTGTACAAATAATAAATAATATGGAAAATAATTCCAAAACGAAACAATGTTGATATAATAGGATCATAAGAGTAACAAAATCAGGTAATATGATTCCAAAATCATAGGAAAATGGAATACATTCCCCTCATTGAAAGAATCTTTGAACAAATCAGTTATAGGATATTAGAACCTATTATCAGACTGGATCTAATACTTGGAGTATTTTACTTAAAAGCCTATAAATAAAAATAACACTTCCATTAAGAGAGAGAGAATGAAACTTTTTTCTACTATTTTTATCAACAGGTCATTAAGATGAATTTTCTAAAATTATTAGTGACATAACTCTTTATACATGAAAGAAAAGTAACTAAGGAAGAAAAAAAAACATGTAACCTACTTGCAATCTGTTTTGTTTCCTGCATATTCGATGGAGCAGTTGGTGTAACTCTCCAGTTTCTCGCGAAGTTTGTCGTGTGAGTCATAGGATAGATTTCCAAGTATCTTCAGGAACTGGTTGAAAATGATTGGCTGAAAAACATAGAATAATAGGAAAGTAAACTTTACATTTTCTCAACAAAAATGGAAGGTAGGGGATATCCAAAATTCGTTATTTTTTCATCAAAACAGATATAATTTATATACTCTTTAGTATATTACAAAAATAACAGCTAAATTTGAAATTCCAATTAATAAGAGGTGAAAAACAAACAAAATTTTCTAACTTATCACAAAATGAAATACATAAGTGAGAAAAATCCTATTTTATAATACCCTGATTTATTTATTTTTTTGCGAAAAAATATTTTGCCTAATGGCAGCAAAAGAAATATTGCCACTTGATTGGGACAACTGCTCACACACATGTGCACCTCAGCGCCCAATGGCCACATATACTGGGATGGGCACAGTAGGCCCTGGCCCTCATGCGCTGTTTCGCCACTGAGTTTGAATTTGAGTATATTCACATAAAGAACTGCAAATTTTATAATAACACAGTGATTGATAAATCTGAGGTTTAAAACACTTCTACTGTTAAACAGAACATACACAAAAAATTTCAGCAAATTATTTTAAAAACTTTTTGAGCAATCGCTGTCTCCGGTTGAACTTTTCGAAAAAAACAATTCGAGTCAAACGCATTTTAAAATTTGACATCTTATGTAAAGTTATAGCATCTACTTTTACTAAAACTCTTGTAGTTTTTGTTTTAGTGAATGGAAAATAAAAAAACTTAGTATTTTTATAAAGCAAATAAGATGGCCTATAAAATAAAATCATAAAAAATTAAGTCAATGTTTTAAAAAAAATCATGATTTTAGGGTAGTCGGATACCTTAAGAAGAAAAAAAGATGCAAAAAAAAACGATATTTCAAAAACGGCTTTTGGAATTTGAATATGATTTTAATTATATATATATAATGTTGAAAAACTGAGATAACTCAAGTAATACCTACACCACGCCAACGGACGAACTTCGAGCTCGACAGATTTAACGTGCATCGGCTTCCTCTACACGATGGTTCTTCAACGGCACTAAATGACTTCCAGAAGAAAAACGTAGAAAAAAACTAACAAATGTATATTCCAGGGGTGGCGAATCTTTTTGGATCAACGTGCCATTTTTTCTAAAAAAGGGTTTAATGGGGTATAGACGTGCGTCAAATAATTTTGACTTGTCATTTTTGGGGAAATAAAAAAAATTAAATACTAACCACTCTTAATTTGATATTAAAAAATACGTTTTGACCTGTATAACAGTAAATGATTTGGATATACGTGTAATTCAAATGAAAGTAACATTAGTGTGACTTCTGTTGTTGTCGATCGGATGACAAATAACTTACATTTGGATTGTAAGATGTTCGTTTTAATAGAATGCATGCTGAATTAGGGTCATCTTCCAAATGGTTTTCTAAAAGAGTCTTAAATGTTATTCATCTCTGAATATAATCATTCTCGGGCATAGGTAGATGAAAATATGGTTAAAAAAGCATGAGCCAGCTTCTTCAAGCAGTTCAATGTATCTGGAATCGAATTCCATGTTTCCAAAATTTCGTTACTGATATTTTTACTTATATTGCTTGTTAATCTTTCTATTTTAAACAATTCCAACATTATTCTTGTTTTAACTAATTTTTGAATTCATATTGAACTAGACTGGAAATCAAGCACAGTTACATCTCAAATTCTTCAATTCCTTCCAATCGAATTGGGACAAGTTCAAATTATCAAATAAAGTCACATCAGGGCGCATAATAATTATGGAAATAAGTTCTTGAATAACTTTTTCTTCGTTTGATTTTTTCAAGTTCGGGAAGTACTAGTATTTTCTTGTAATAATATCGTTACTGAAAATATGCAGTTTAGAGTCGAAAGCATTGAGATCACTCTTGAAGATAATATTTTTTTATTTTTGTCTTGAGGACTTACATTGAATTCTTTGAAATGTTCGCATATGTCTGTAAAAGCGCGACTGATCACTCGCGTTAATTCATGATACTTCATTGTGAACTTTGTTATCTTGAACTAAAATGCTAACCGTTTTGATCGGAGACGTGTCCAAGTAATTGTGTCGCGTGCCATCAATGGACCACGTGCCATTGGTACGCCATCCCTGGTATATTTTTTCCAAATTTCGGACATCATTCGAGATGCCATCAATACTTCGGTCATTCACCAATCAATCACTTTCTTCTAACCTTCCATTTAAAATCGGGAAATATCCTGTCACCGCTTCTGAAAAGATCTTTAATTTATGTAGCAAACTACAGCAACTCAAGGAATACCCACAAGACGCCAACGGAAGGACTTTGAGCCTCGACGGATTTAGCGTGCATCGGCTTCCTCTACACGATGATTCTTTAATGGCTTCCAGAAGAAAAACGTAGAAAAAAGCTTGGCTCTGTAGGAAATCTATATTCTTCCCAATTTTTGGACATCATTCGAGATGCCATCAATACTTCGATCATTCACCAATCAATCACTTTCTTCTAATCTTCCATTCAAAACCGGGAAAAATCCAGTCACCGCTTCTGTAAAGATCTAGCACCGCACCTTAGAACAGATGTGCGACCTGCCTGGAGATCTGGCAACAGTTCAAGTACATATGAGATATCTGGTAACAGGTCGAACATGTGTCGGAGAATCTGACAGACTAGACTAGACTGGATGAGAGCCGACTGAACCAAATGGGTGAGCGGAAGCCGGATACGGAAAAAAATGGCCGGTTAAGAAATCACAGAGAGAAAAATGGGAGAATACGGTTGTAGTCACACACACACACATGTTTTCCATACAACTGAATCTCTTCAATATACAGTCAAATCTCCATATTATGAATTTTTCTATATAGTGAATTTTTTCCCGGAACCAAGAACATTTCACCATTTTCTTCGTAAAATAACCTCCCAATAGCGAAGTGCAATTTCCTTATAACGAACTTGTGTCTTCATGTCCTTTATCTGGTCAACGTTCATGTGCAGTGTTGATCAGCCGTACTGCTTACTTTGTTTCTAGTAGCTCGAAAATGTCAAAACGTAAGTGCTTAAGCATCAAAGAAAAAAATTTTATTCTTCAGGAATTAAGAGAGGGATAAGGGCGTCAAGAAATTTCCTTGTAGTTTTTTTATAGATAATATATATATATATATACATATATATATATATATGTATATATATATATATATATATATATATAATATAAATTTACAAAAAGGTGTGAATAATTACCTATTTTTAAAAAATTGTGCTTAGGGGTTTAAGATATTTTTTTATGTGGTTTATAAAGAAAATTGAAAGATGAACCTCTTTATATCGAATTTTCCATTTAAAGAATTTTTTTTTCGGGATTTAGCAACTTTGTTATATGGAGGTCCGGCTGTACTTGTTTTGTGCAGTGTTTCTTAGTTTGATAAAAATAAACAAACAGGACTGTGTGTGTGAATGTTGCAATTATTATTTTCCATTTGAACATCACACGAATAATCAATCCTCGAAAAAAGCCCTCAAACCTACAGCTTCATTTTCAAATATATATTTTCTTTCTTCCTTTTTTTCAATTAGCATTCTAAATTTTAAATTAAAAATATTACTTTACTAAATTTGTGGTGTGCGATTAACGCTCTCTATCTGTTAATTTCGATAAATCTTTTGGGCCGCTACTTTACACAACACCTCAGTAGCGCCTTATCACGTGAAAGAAATATCATGTCTTCTTTTAAAAAGTACAAGTGCTTAACAATTTCTGAAAAGTAAAAGGGGATAGAATCAGCAGAAAAAGGTGTGTGTGAGCTCACTCTCCACTATTCTGAAGAATAAAGAGAAAATCTTTAGTACATCTTCGAGCAGAGGAAAAAATTTCTTTAGTAAAGGTAAATTTCCACGTTTTGAGCACGTTCTTAAATCTCGTTCAGCATGTTGGTGTTTGCGTGAGCGTTAATACAAAGAAGGGGAAACAGAAAAACTATATAGAAATTAAATAACATTCAATATATAAAGAGATGTATGATAATTTACAATGAAAACCTCCTCTAGAATTCTTTTAATATGAATTCGGCAATATGTTTCCTAGAATTTACTTTAACTTTTTGAGTTAACATTCAAGACTTGTTAAAATAAAATAAAACACATTATAGACTGCTGGCCATCATAAATGCAACACCCTGAAGGAAGCCTGCAAATAACTTGAAATTTACAACATGCATTAGCGGAGGTGAGATATGCAAATAATTAGAATTTCAGCGCAGTCACACATCACGCGCGCCTGTGGCGCCACATCAAAGCGCTATTTGAGACTTGGAGATTTCGACGATTTCAAGTTCGGCAATTGTTTTTTTCTTGTGGCTTTTTCAAAAAACGGTCAGTTATGTCTCGTAGAAAACAGCGATCAGCTTTTGATCAAGTATCCGAGTTCGACAGAGGCAGATAGTGGCCTACCGAGATTGTGGATTATCTTTCAGGGAAATCGGTAGTCGTGTTGGACGAAACCAAACAACTGTAATGCGAATATGTGACTGTTGGATGTAGGAGGGTACGATGGAGCGACGTGATGGATCGCATCCACCTCAGTGCACCTCTTCACGTGAGTACAGACAAATTATGCACACAGCAGTGACGGATCGCTCAGTCACATCACGAACTGTAGTACAGTACATTGAATCTGTAACGCATCATTCATTGTCTGCGCGTACCATTCAACGGCGTTTACAGCAGAGTGGTCTGTCCGCAAGACGTCCATTGCTTCGTCTACCCTTGACGCAGAACCACAGACGTCTCCACCGCTAAAGGAGCGATTAAAAAAGGATATGGGTGGCAGAATGGAATAAAGTTGTCTTTACTGACTAGTTACGCATCTGTCTGCAGCACCACAATGGTCGGATTCGAGTCTGGAGACACCATGGACAGAGTATGTTGAACAGCTGCGTTATGCACCCCACACTGGTCCTGCACTAGGTATTATGGTATAGGGCGGTATTGGATATCACTCTCGCACTCTTCTAGTACACATTGCCGGTACTTTAAACAACCAGCGCTACATCTCCGAGGTGTTGGAGCCAGTTGCCCTTTCTTATCTTCAGAGTTTGACCACAGCCATATTTCAACAGGATAATGCGTGACCACACGTGGTACGCATTGTCCAAAGGTTCTTCGTCAATCACCAGATTGAATTGCTTCCCAGGCCGGCTCGCTCTCCGGATCTTTTCTCGATAGAAAACATGTGGTCCATGGTTGCTCAACGATTGACCCAGATTACACCCCCAGCTGCCACACCAGATCAATTTTGGCAACGTGTGGAAGCTACGTGCTCTTCTGTACCCCAATAACACATCGAAAGTCTCTTTGAATCAATGTCAATGCGTGTGGCAGCGGTGATCTCGAACAATGGTGGCTACTCTGGCTACTGATTCTGGCAGGAACCACACTTCACAGAAGTCTATAAATTTAATCATTTGATACTTGGTCAACATGTTATCTGCAAAATAAATTTTGTTGTGCTATCTCTTGTCTTTCTTGGTGTTGCATTTACGGTTGCCATCGGTGTATTTCACTAACATATTTCTCCAACAGAAAAAAATTCTTAGTACCATATTTACCGTGTTATCGTTTGGAAGTTTTCCGTTCTTACTTGCGCTCATGTGCTGCAAAGAGTGGGATGACTTCCCAAAACGCTTTAATCTCGGGCCGGTACAAACAGAGAATCGGAACTCCTCGCACATAGCAGTGTAGTTATACCTAGAAAAGAACTCATTAAATGTATTTATTTATAAACTATTGAGAGAAAGTTTATACACCTGGTAATAACGTTGCCATGAATCATACCAGCTCTTTTCTTTTTAAATGATAACATTATACATCTCCAAATATAATTTTTAGTAACACCTCTAAATCCGATTAAAAATTCCAGTACTAATTCACTTCACTTCTTACATTTAAAAATTAAATTTGAAAAAAATGGCATAAAAAATTGATATAAATGTTTAGTAAGTTTATTTTAAGTATTCTATTTTCTTAGTTTCTTCTATGCTTTATTCTACCAAGTGGGGTCATAGGTTCTGATACCAAAATTTAACATCGTCTTCTAGAACTCAAATCCAGCAGATGATTTTAAGCTTCGTAGAAGATCAACAAAAAAAAAACTTGGTAACCCGTTATAAATTTAATTTAGACATTATTTTAGAACAGTGGTCTTTTTTTTCAAATTTTTTTAACTCATGTAATCTCTAGAATTAGAAGGTGTTTCGTGGAACCTGTAGAACTACAATTTTTTTTCCTGGAACCCCATTCCATACATGCTTTGAAGAATATATCTCAAAATAATATTTAAAGTATATCAACATGTTACAGGCACTTCATGAAAAGACGGTAAAAAAAAGTATTGCATTTATTTTTAAAAAATTCTAATCCAATTTTTTAATAAAATTTACTTATTAATAATATTAATTTGTGATCCAAGTGTCACTTATCCATGCATTATAAAGTATGCATGCATTTATTTAGTAACTGGTGCTTGCTTTTTTTTACACAATCTGTCAAAGTTTCGGTCAATTGATAATAAATGCAATATCTTAATGAGTTTAATTTGTTTTAATAATTTTTGTTTTTGTATTCTTTTACATTGAAAAATATATTTCACTTAAATACAATGCTCTGAACGGCATTAAAATATGTTTATCACTGTGTGAGAAATTTCCTGTATTTTCCATGCATTTGCAACTTAAGATTTTGAAGCTGTTCTTTCTTTAATTTAGATTTTTTAACATCCAATCTATAGATATGTTGATAAGTTGTTTCCTCCTTGAATATAGGTGTTTTCGCCACAAACCCAAAAAGGTGCATTTTCCATTAGAAAACTATTTGGTTTTGCAAGACATTGTGTGTGTGTGTGTGTTAACTAAAGAGTATAAAATTATCTCATGGAACCCGAGATAGTAAACAATGGAATATTCTCAATCTAGTTGGAAGTATATGTATAAGGATAAAACGTTTTAATATTCTTTTGATATAATAAAAGTTTAAAAAGTGTTGCAAAATAAAGTTATTATGTATAAATAAAATGTTCAGTTTTAATGAAAAGGATGAGCTTTAGATACTTGGAACTATACCAACTTCATAGAGAACGCGAATTCATTTTGCATACATATTTATTTATTCTCGACTTTTTCATTGTGATTCGTGGAACACATGGGTTGCATGGAAGACTGTTTGAAGACCCCGTTTTTAGAGGTAAGCACTTGAACGTGGTCGTGTTTTATGGGAACGATTGAACTTTTCAAACGGACTCTGCCTCAGCTCATAAGATCAAAGCTATCCAACATGGCTAAAAAAAATGTAAAAAGATTGACAAGAATTTACTTTCTAGCTGTCGGGATTTAAATCCTATCGACTATTAAATGTGGTCAGTATTGAAATCAAAGGTTTATCAAAAATAGCTTCTTAATCAACCCTTAAATGTTTTTTAACACTAAATTGCCGAAGGAAGTCATTTTGACTGTTTTTTAATTTCAATTAGAAAAACAATTACGTATATAATGACACAATTTCTTAGACTTTTTAAGAATACATTTTTTCCCAAGTGAAGTAAATTTTTTTGTTGTTAATATTTACTTTTATTTTCATATGATTGTAAGTAATATAAAAAATGTTAAAAATTAATTTTACACAAATGTTTCTTTACGCATTAGTTATTCTTTTCAATGCAGTGAATTGGACTGCTTTTGGGCAGTAGAGGTATAGACTAAATTTGAGTCTTTCTAGTGTTAATCCAAATTTTGGGATAAGGTATGAAGCTATTGTAGTTACTCTTGATACTTCAAGTTTACTAAATAAGAACTATTGGAATAGATAAACTAAAGTAATAATGATAAAAAGTTTTTGCAAGGAAAAAGAGTCACTCTCTCGAAATCTTCGCAATCAGAAGACAGAATAAAAACTTTTGAACAGAAATTCTCAACGTTCGATGAAAAATAAGAAGCGATCTTCTCAAGGTCCTCTTTTTTCAACTAGAAAGAATTCTAGCTACTGAAAGCAAGTAAAACGAAAAACGCAGTTGATTGACACAACAGAAACTTGGTCATCAAATATTATAATACTGTGAGAATTTAAAAAAAAAATGCATCCAATAGCAATTGAACCTAAGAACATTTTCTGCTATTGGGTTGTTCATAAAAATAGCTGAGAACCAGACTTAATGACAAAAGCATAAATTGCTTAGGTTTTTTTAATCATGCTTTAAAAATGAACAATTAACATATATTTTATTTGTGTGTTTTTCAACTCAATACATAAATCAGTTTAAATTTTGGAACTTGTGTATCCTTATCTTATACAGTTATATACATCAATTAAAAATAATTTTTGTTTAGATTTTTTGAAATTTTGACGCGTTTTCGGGAATCCCAGGAAGGAATGCTACGTTCCCATGATTTCCCGGCTGCTGTCCTTTCCAGCATGTCCTGACTGCTCTATCAGCTGGTGTATAATCCCGCCTGTCTTGTAGTTCCAGGTGGTGCCTGGATGGGGTCCTGCATTGCAGAGCGGGGGGCTCTCCCGAGACCACTACTGGTTGCTGAATCTAGGGCTAGCACTGCCAAACTGGTCCTTTGAAAATCAAAAGGAATTCTCCTCCTCCTTTCTCAAAAAAAAAAAAAAAAAAAATTCAAAACAAATAAAAATAAAGAAAAAAATCAAAACGCATTTATTAAAACTCCCAACCCACTCTACCCAACTAACATTGATCAGATTGCTATGCATTGCCAATTTTTGATTTTGTCTATACCAAATAATGAAATGACGAGAAAATCTCCTTTTGCAATTCAAAAAGCTGTTCAAGGAATAGGCGGAGATCCTAAATCCATTAAAAAACTACGTTCGGGTGATTTGTTGATTGAGACTGTATCTGCTTTGCAAACAAAATCTTTTTTGTTGGCAAAATCATTTTTAGGTTGCCCCTTGACAGCGAGTCCTCACAAATCCCTTAACTGAAGTCGAGGTGTCATTTCCGAACCTGACCTGCTGTGCACTTCTGATGCTGAGATCCTTGAGAGATTTTCAGACCAGGGTGTAGTTCAGGTCAGAGGAATAACTTTAAAAAAAATGCTGCCATTATTCCAACTAAACACATAATTTTCACATTCAATAGCCCTAAACTCCCGACCACAATAAAAGCCGGTTACCTTAATTGTAAGATACGCCCATACATTCCGAATCCTCTGCGCTGCTTTAAGTGCCAGAGGTTCGGATATTCACAAAATTCATGCCGTGGCCAACTAACATGTCCTAGGTGTGCAACTGTGGGGCATTCTTCTACAGATTGTACCCTAGAACCAAAATGCATTAACTGTTCACAGCTTCATACCGCCGATTCCAAACTTTGCCCGAAATGAAAAACTGAAAAACAAATACAAGAAATTAAAACCAATAAAAACATATCTTATTTTGAAGCACGCAAATTAATAGTTCCTCAGATAACCCAGACGTATGCTCAGGTTACTAAACCTTCAAATATATCCACAACTACCCAAACAGATTCAAATATAATCTGTCCACCTTTACAATGCCTGAAACCCGTATCTCAGTGTTTCTCAAACTGTGGGGCGCGCCCCCCTGGAAGGGCGCGATAACCCTTCGAGGGGATATTGAAAATATAAAAGGCTTAAAAAATTATTTTTTGGAATGAAGTAAAACAAAATGCTTTCTGACAAAATAAAAAATACACATTGACACTGATATAAATTATATATATCATCTGATTTTCCACTTCAAACGCTCATTAGCTATCTTTGATTCTAAAACCAAATAAAAAAAAGATATTTTGTTTGCTTTGCTGTAATCCCGCGATGAGAAATTTTTTTATTACATTTCTTGTAATCCCTAAAATAGTACTTTTGATTATCATCTCTTTGACCTTCAAACTTACTGGTATGCTTAACTCCGTCAACTTTTCTTTTAGGAAAGCTGTAAATAATATTTTTCTGTTGCTTTTTCCCCCATGTAAATGAGTTTTATGATATATGGATAAGCATATTTTGAGCACTTTGAAGGATTAATTGGCCAAGATGTATTTTTATGAGTAATCTGAAATATATAATGCATTATAAAAAACATTTTACGCAATAATTTTTTTAGAACTGATATCGATGTTTTTGTATCGAATACATTTTTTTCATGGGAGCGGTCGCATGAGGCGCTGAATCACTCCAAATTCTGGTAAAACTGTTTATTCGTTAACAGTTTCTTGACAGTATCTTCCGATATGATAGTCTTAATGGAAACTAAAATGAATTTGTCACATTTATGCCTCTTTTTTGAGAGTGGCAAACGGTTTTTTACAATCAAGGTACTTGTTTTGATCGAGTTCCCTTCACGACTACTTTTGTTCAGAAATATTTTCTGTGAATATGCTATACTTTCCCCTACGATTAACTTTGTGGTTTTAATTGCTGTGTTGTACAACTTATTATGGTTTATAAATGTAAATGAGCAGAATATAAAAAATGGGCATCTGTGATCTCTCTATTGAAGGAAGATGAAACTGATCAAGCAATTGAAGAACCTGATGAAATAATGCATATTAATCGTGATAGCGAAAGTAAATATGACAAAAGTGATAGACATGAAACGTTTGAGTTGAATTGTAATTTTCAAATGCTGCCTAAAGAACTCTATCAAGAAAACTAAGAAGCCATAAATGTAACACTTCGCCTTGTCAAAAAGACACAAGCAAGAAAAGGTTACACATGCTATTTGTAGATCATCAAAGAATAGCAAAATTACAATAACGTGAGCAAAATATGACAATTTTGATTGCAAATAACGTTCTTGTATTGTTGGTGAAAAGTATCTGTGATTTATGTTCTTTATTAAGGTCACGCACATTTGGAACGGTTTCTTTAGTTTTATTGGATTTTTTCTCAAATCATCAAAGAAAAATTAAAAAGTCCTTTAAAGTAGGTAAGTATATTTTCTATTAGTTAAATTATTCACTGCAATTGTGATTTTTATCGAGCACAGAAAAAATAATTATAAAAAAAAAAAAGGATTGGGGTGACTTGGTGAAGTGATCGCGCGACCATTAATGTTAGTGTGGAGTGGGCGCCTGCTTCCGGATTAAAACATTTTGAAGGTTTCTCGCTTTAAATATTAAAAATAACAATTATTCTTCATTGGAATTTTTCATTCGTTTACCTTATTTAATATTAATTCTAAATGCTAATTCTGTGAGACTTAAAATTACAGTTCGTTTTAAACTATTTATAATAGGAGAATTCATTTAAAAATCATTTTCTATTTTTGTATGCATTGTTGTGCACATGGTTTTACTCTCCTTACAATTAAGCTATTATATCAAGAATAATGCATTATTTTTTTAAAAAATAATCGCAGAACGGGTACTTCAGCCAGTGTACTTATAAATGTATCAGTACTGCACAATGTATTTTATAACTAATTTATTAATACTAATTTAAGAGCAAGTTTAATTATTATTAGTGACTTCCATGGGCTTGTCTTGCAGAGCAAAGGTTTTCAAATGAAGGCTTAATATTAGAAATTGACACTCTGAGTTCTTTTTCTATATTTAGCTGAGATCTATATTTTGTCTTCAAAGCAGCCACCGCAGAAAATCCGGTTTCACAAAGGTACGATGTTGAAAACGGTAAAAGTATACGAAATGCTTTTGTTTTCAGTTCAGAAAATTCATCATCTACTTCTGCCCAAAATTGAAAGAGAGTTTTATTACAAAATTGTCTTTTAATTTCGCCACTAGATGTGAAATCTATGAAAATTTCTTCTTCGGTAGTGGAGAGCCTTTCTGGGTAATTTTGAAATGGATCTCTCACCCATTCGTAACTTGATATCAAGTTGTCCTCAGCAAAAAAATATTTTTTTAAAATTTTTTGCCAACATAGCTAAATGATATTCAATAGTTTTATAAACAACTTCCACATGTTGTTCTTCAGTTTTGTAAGTTTTTACACATTTATCCGCATTTTCAAACATTTCTAGGTTTTTTTGCTTTTAATTTCGGCTCCATAATTCTAATTTTCTACAAAAAGCATTAATTTTATCACTCGTGTCAAACATATGTACGTTTGATCCTTGAAGTTGAAGATTCAATATATTTAATTTCTCAAATATATCAACTAAGTAGCTCAACTTCATCAGAAATAAACCATCTCGAAATTTCTCAGCTTCCGGTAGGTTTTCCTCTTCTAGAAAAATGGTAATTTCATTTCTTAATTCATAAACACGTTGTAAAAATTTCCCGCGTGATAACCATCTTGCTACGAATCAAAATAGCAACGATGAATAGCACTGCGCCCATGTCTTTGCAAAGTCCAGAAAAGATTCTTGATTTAAGGGGTCTCATTTTTATGTAATTTACTACCATCACAACTGTCATTAGCACAATATTCAGGCCATGACTTATTTCTTTGGAAGCCAGAGCTTCTCTGTGGATCATACAATGTGTCCAGATGCACAGTGGAGATTTTTGTTTCACAAGTGCTTGTATACTTTTAAATCTTCCTGACATTGTACGAGCACCATCGGTGCATATTCCGACACAATTTTTCCACTCTATATTTGCCTCGTTTATAAAATTATTTAAAATATCAAATAATGCTATTGCTGTTGCTTTAAGTTTTATTGGTTTGCAAAAAAGTAGTTCTTCTACCGCTGACATACCATCCCAAAATCGAACATACGCAATGAAATGAGCATCTTTATTGCTATCTGTTGCCTCGTCAAGCTGAATTGAAAACAATTTATCACGCAACTTACCGAAAAGCTGTTGCTCTACATCTTCAGCGATATCATCAATTCGACGGGAAACAGTATCATTTAATAGGGATATGGACTGCAACTCTTTGGCAAAATTGTCTCCAAACATAGTTTCTACGATTTCAATTGCTGCAGGCAAAATAAGCTCTTCGGCAATAGTGTGAGGCTTTTTACATCTGGCTATTTTATATGATACTTTGTAAGAAGCATGTAAAGCTTTTTCATTCACTGACAAAGTTTTTTTTAAAAAATGTTTTTTGTTTTACATATGATTGTAATTTTGATTCAAAGAACTCTCGAGGTTTGTTAATGTACTCACCATGAAGCGTTTCGAAATGTCTTTTAAGTTTATTAGGTTTCATACTGTCTGCTGCCAATATTTTTGAGCAAATAACACACAGGGGCTTTTCTTCTCCATTTACTTCTGTAATGGTAAATCCAAAATTCAAGTATTCTTGCGAATATTTCCTTGATTTAATTTTCGGAACTATGCTCGTCTGTGCACTTGTTTATGCTTTATTATCGTCGAATGTTCGCTTACGACTTAAAAATTTATCCATGATTTTTTTTGTTCCAATTTTCGTGAATTACAACTAACGCGCAAATTATAAAATGTACATTCAAGATAGATTTGGTAGCTATAGAAGCATCGAATCGACCAAGACTGATTGGAATTGTACGAGGTACAGCATTAATACATGCTTTGCGCAGACGTCCGATAGTTTGGCCTGACTCACGCAGACGCTCGCGAGAATGCCAGATGTGATGGATATGAGAGAGCGCAACATAAAATAGACTATTTTTCAATTTCTACTATAAGTTCACTCTCTCATATATATCTTGTTCAAATTTTCAATCGTTGATAAAATACTTTCTATTCATTCATTCAAGTTCAAATACATTTTTTAAAACTTGTAGTGGGTGACACTTTATGTTAATACAGTTCTTTTAAATTTTAATTCATTAATTAAATTAAAAAAATGAATAAATAGTAACAAACAAAAATTGTAGTCCAAAAGCATTTATAGAAAGGAAAACTTTTCGTGCTGTCCCCTGTAACGCAATGGATAGCGCGCTGGGCTTCTAATCTGAAGGACGGTAGTTCAAATTTCATCCGAGATGGCCTAATTTCTGAGAATGTGTGTGATTTCTTCTTTACTTTACACTATTTTCTTACACTAATTAAATTTAAATAATGAATAAATAGTAACGAAAAAAGAATATTCCAATACCCCATATATAGAAAAGAAGAGGAAAAATGGCAAGGAAAATCGCTTTCTCTTTTGTCGCTTAACATTGTGATTCTGTCATATGTATTACATATTTGTATTAATTGTAACTATTTAATAGAAAGTAACTAAAATAAGTTTTTCTTTGTTGGCCTAAGTAGGACTTGACTTAAAATTTATTTTTTATATTACTTGTTCTAATGACATTTGTGCTTTTAGAAATGCATGATGGACGAAATAAATTTTTAATTAAATGTCATTTTGCAATCTGTCCCAATTTAAAAAACGAGAAAGGAAAAATAACATATCATTATAATTATTACTTAAAAGTAATTTGCTTAAGAGAACAGGGACATCATATACTTTCAAATAATCGATTTTTCAATTTTAGTTCTAAAAAATAGTGCTTATTTTTCTGAATCTAAAAAAGTATAATACTTATATGTTTGTTGATAAAATAGCCCTAAAATATGAAAAATAAAAATGTAAATAAATGACCACGCCCCTTTTGACACGCCCCTTTGAACTTTAAATATGTAGTTCCCCCTGTGTTTTATCTATATTAACTTTTGATTGTTTTTTTCGTTTGAATGTTAACCCCGCTACTTTTTAGCCACGCTTGTGCGTGAGCTATTGTTCCAAGCTGTGTGACAAAATTTGTTACTTAAAATTTCGGTTTATGGCAATGTTTTGAACCGAGTTCGTCTATTCCGAAGTTTCATGTGGCATACAACTACTTAATTTTACATTAATTTTCGTAAGAAATATTTATTTTTTACTTATAATTATTAATATTCATAAGATTTTAAAAGTATCTTAACTTTTTTTAAACGAGTAATTATGCCAAGAATAAAAAAATTTGGCAGAAGGAAGTATAGTAGCAATCAACATAAAAAGTCTAAAACGACTGAAGAATTGCTTTTGAATTCCGTGGAAAGTGCTTCTAGGAGAAAAATTAAAATACCGGATTTACTAAAAGAACAAGATTCTCAAAATGTAAACATAATCGTTGAACTGGATTTATTATCTTCCCTTATGAAAAATCTCTTATGTTGTAAATATTGCTGTTCTTCAGAGAAAATTGAGCTGAGAGAAGATTTAAAAAGTCGTAGAGGTTTAGCTGTGAGTTTGGAAATAATTTGTCACAACTGTGGAGAATCGACGAGCACAATGTCATCAAAAATATCAAATAAATGTTATGATGTTAACCTAAGATTGACATATGGAATGAGAGCTATTGGAAAAGGTGGAGCTGCTGCTCGAATATTCTGTGGGCTCATGAATTTGCCTCCACCACCTGCAAAGTTTGAACGCCATAATTCTTTGTTTTTAAATGTTTTAAAAACAATTAGTGAAGACTCCATGAATGCAGCTGTTCACGAAGCAGTCATAGCGAATGATAATAATTCAAATATAGCTGTGGCTGTGGATGGCACATGGCATAAAAGAGGCTATTCTTCATTGAATGGAGTTGTATGTGCTACGTCTCTCTGTTGAGAACGGAAAGGTTATCGACTTTGAAGCTCTCACAAAATATTGTTCTTCATGTAAGGGTAAAAAAAACCATGTGAAAATTGTGCTAAAAAATTACGAAGGATTCAGTGGGGGAATGGAATGTCGGGGGGTATTAAGTATATTTCAGCGATCTGAAACATCACGAAAAGCATGTTATACGCAGTATCTTGGTGATGGGGACTCAAAAGGATTTCTTACTATAAAAGAAGCAAAAGTATATGGCGACACAGAAGTTGAAAAATTAGAATGTGTTGGCCATGTGCAAAAGCGTATGGGCACAAGGCTGAGAAACATTCTAAAAATGAGCAAAGGCATTAAGCTATCAGATGGGAAAAATATTTCGGGACGTGGACGGCTAACGCTTAAAGAAGTGGACTCAATCCAACATTATTATGGGCTAGCAATCCGTAAAAATTTGTCATCTGTGGAGGACCTGAAAAGAGCCATATGGGCTATTTATTTTCATAAACTAAGTACTGAGGATAATCCTCAACACGCTTTGTGTCCTCTTGGTGAGGATAGCTGGTGCGGTTATAACCGTAGCATTGTTACGGGGAATTTTATATTCACAAGCATTCTTTACCTGAGTCAATTTTATTGAAAGTGAAAAAAGTGTTTCGGGATCTCACAGATAAGGACTTATTGAAAAAGTGCCTTCATGGAAGAACACAAAATCCCAATGAAAGTTTTAACAAATGTATTTGGGAGCGAATTCCTAAAACAGTTTTTGTTGGCATTGAAACTTTGAAATTTGGAGTTATGGATGCTGTAATTTGTTTTAACGATGGATATGTAAGTAGGATAAAAGTCTTTGAAGCTCTGGGCATTAAACCAGGATACAACACGGAACGTGCCTTACTTATAATTGATAACAAACGAATTTTTGAGGCTGAACGTATAGTAAATAAAGTGTCATTGGAAGCCAGAAATAAAAGGTCTTTAAAAAGGAAAATGGATAAACAGAATTTAGATGAAGAAAATGAATACCAAGCAGGGAAATATTAATCAAATCTATAATGTAAGGAGAAATTTTTTTGTTAAGTTTTATTATATTTTTCTCGAATGTTTAATATTTTTAAATTTAGGTACACTTTAAAAAACTATTGTAGCATATTGTTTGAAACCTTTTATATATCTAAACAGGATACATGTGCATACAGTGAACAAAATATCTTTTAGTATGTGTCTAATTTTTTGAAAATTGATTTTATATGTAAAAAAAGAAAATTAAGATTTTCATAATTTTAAGGTTTTATGATTATTTTTAAGAAATTATGCAATTAATTAGTTAAAAAACAGATTCATTATGTTTAATATGTTACTTTATATATATTTGTAAATTTTTTTGTATATTCAAAGAATATTTTTGTAAGAAATGGTACCTATATATGAAAATATGTATTACAAGATCACGAAAATTATGTTCATGTTAACTAAAACAAAGGGAAAAAAACATATGAATTTAAAATTACTTTTGTAACTCTAGAAAATGGTTAAGGATTATTATTAGTCATATAAAAATAGGCAAGGAAATATACTAATTAAGTGTATAATATGTGAAAATATTGTTTTTTTTAGTTTTTTCACTTTTTCTCAAAAGCATATTTTTTTGCATTTAGGTACATTTTAAAAAAAAAACTATTGCACTATATGATTCCTGATTTTTTATACTTCTATACAAGATGCCTATGCATATAGTGAACCTAATTTTTTTCTATTAAAATAGTGCCTAATTTTTTAAAAATTGTTTTATGCATAAAAAAAGCAGAAAAATAAAAAAATTTCAAAGTTTCATAATTTTTTTAAAGAAACTATACTAAAATTTTACTAAAAAAAGGGTTTCACTGTATTTTATGTATTGTTTTATATTTGTGTAAAAAATATTTTGCATAAAAAAAGGATACTTTTTTAAAAAAATGGTACCTAAACATAAGTATATATTACGAGTTCTCAAAAATTATGTATTACTTAAATTAAGTAGTAAAAAAAAACTTTTGGAGTAAAAAGTTATTTTTGTAGTTCTACAGAATAATTAAATTATCTTTATTATAGACATAAAAAAATCTAAGCTCTATTGGAAATTTTAAATTATATATGTCTCATAAGCAAAGGGTCTTAATTTTGGCATTTTACTCTTTCGAGCATGTCCTGGTTCCCTTAAAATATATATTATATAAAAGTAACGTATACAAAATTTAATACTCAAAGTGCATTATTATTGCATTCAATACCTTATTATTGGGGTGGGGGACGATGAAAATTAGGATTGAAAATTGGGTCGCCAGTAGTGAAAGTTTGAGAAGCACTGTCTTACTTAATTAATTTATTTATTTTGCTTAAAAGTAATATACAAAATGTGTGTAATACTTATGCTATTAATTTGCATGGTTTATAATTAAGATCGCGTATAGTAGCTTTAGCGTCAAAGTGCATTATTATTACATTCAGTACATTATTATTGTATAAGGGGTGCGATAAAAATTGTGATTGAAAAGGGGAGTGCCAGTATTGAAAGTTTGAGAAGCACTGCCGTATCTTCTAAAAATCCAATGCCTAGTACCTCGTCTTCAGTGTCTACAGTTTCCACGTCTTCTTCATCTACTCAAGAAAACCTACCTCCTTCCCCATCTGCAATTATACCAACAATACAAAGTGAGACTTTATTAAAAATACCCATTCCTACTACTACTATAACTACTTCCCCTGGCAATAACCTGAATACTTTAGTTTCACCTTTAGAAACTGAAACCCGTTCTCATACAACTTCTGATAAACTTAATTCGCTTTCAACTGAAAACTTACCAAAGTCTGTCCCTAATACATCCAATAGTGAACATTCTAATGCGCCTGAAATCCCACAGTGTGTAAAACGTAATTCAAGAAATAGAAGAAAGCGCCCAAAAGTACAGAAACCAGATATTGAAATAAAAAATGGCTCCACATAGATCTAAAAAGGCAGCACCTACAGAAATAACAACTGATGACGAGGATATGATAACTTATGACGTGCAGGTGGAGGAACTTGAGCAAGATCCTCCGGATAAATTCACCATTGACGAAGATCCTTTAAATTTTCCTAAAGGATATTTACGCTCATTAACTCCATCCCGATACAGGAACAGTAGAGAATAATTTTTTATACCATGTATTGTCTAACCTTGTTTTAAACTAACATTTGTCTTTTTCAATGCTTTTATTTTAAGATATGGTCTGACTTGGTGGGGAATTCCCCACCACAAATTTTGTTTCTTTGGATCATTGAAGACGGTTTTAAGTGATTTGAAATTTAAAATTTTTTTTAAAGTGTAGTGTCATGATTTTTATATATTTTATAAAACATTTTAAATTTCTTAACAAATGTTTGGCGCAACATAGCCAAAATTGGCTCTTGCGCCATTAAACCCCACACTCATTCACTCACCCGGAAGTTTCTAAGAAGGGGGAAAGAACGGAAAATCCCAAACCCTTATGTGAAAGTGATGTGTGTTGAATTTGAAGGTAAAGTAATCAAGTTTCGTTTGAAAATTGTGATTACAAATTTTTATTCTTTTAACTCTTTTATAACTGTATCAGAGCTTATGACACGGATAGAAAAACTATAATTTAAAAAAAAACCCGGATGGGAAAGATAAATGTTTTACTTAGTGAGCGACAATGAGGGTTACATTAACGTCGAAATATAAAGCAACCGTAGGGCTATTAGCGTCCGACCTTGATGTTTTGAACCTTGATCGAGTGATAAAGAAAACACCTGAGCTGGCACCCCCTCTCCTAACTCCCACACCCCACCAGCGGGAGAACATTTGAGCCTCGACAGGTTCAATCTTCTTGAGCCCTCTCTACTTGGTGAATGTTTTGCTTCATCAGATTTACAATACCTCCAGAAAACAAAAAATTGCGAAATCACATTCAGAATACTATAAGACTCACCCAATAGGATTGCAGATGGTAATAGAAGGTATTTCCAGGTAAGTGGGGGACGACTTCTGGATGTCCACCACCGTCGGGTATGTCCAGTAGAGAAGCAAAAACTGCAAGGTTTGGAAGGAAAAACCTCCTAGACACAATAACACCACTAGAATTCTTCCAGCCTTCTTAAAGTATATACCTCTACGTCTCATCTCGGCACTACGTTTTGAGTGAACTGTAGCCATGTTATACATAACACACTTTAGAGGCCATCAAAATTAGAATTGGCTGCATTTATTTCATTATGGTTATGTTCTTTTACGTGTTAAAACAATCGAATACTTTGGTACATTTAAATGCAAGCTTACTTTTCTATATTCATTGCATACGATCAGAAATAGTCAGATTAATACAAAAAAATTCTAGAGTTGTGACTATCTGACTTGAGAAGACGTCGAGCATTTAATTGCTAATATTCTACCGATGTTTTTATTCTTTGAGAAATGTTATGAGGGATATTTATTTGTTTGCTGAAAACTTGGCAACTTTTGTTGTGCTAATTCGAAACATATTCCAAATCCAGTACATTTCAACGTATAAGTTATTAAAGGAGAAAAGGTAGTCCTACCGAAAATTAATTTCAATTTTTTTAAGTGGACCATCATAAAGGGATAAAGAAAGTCTTTATAAGAAACATCGTTTTGCCTTCAACAATTATTGGATTTCTTTTTGTATTCCAAAATATTTTAGAAAGGAAGAACGATAATCGAATAAATGACAAATAAAAGGATTTGGCTGAGCATATTATAAACCAATCATTGTTATTCATTACACGAAAGTGTCCTTGCTGCCTCACAAAGCGATACACACTTGTCGATCAATAGCACTCAATCATATCTTTCTGTGCAATGCCCCTAGTATAGCTTCAAAGTGTGTGGCGTTAATAAGCACTACTCACTCCTCATGAAAGTAAAAAATGTATTTTTATTAATTTTTAGAAAATGATTTCATCTATATTTTTTTTCTTATTTATTAATTTACGAGAATATGCGCAACGGCCTCTTTTCAATAAAATTATTAAATCTATAATATGCACTCTTAATATATGAAATTTTTCTAATCTTTTAAATTTGTGTCCAATTGATTAAAAATGTAAGACAAGATTTATTCGAATAATGAAATATAACACTAATTCTTATTTTCGATTGATTAAATATATGAGACACAATTTTTTTCTTTTACTTATATATATATATATACGAATGTGCTTTCAATAGTATTTATTGTTTTTAAAAGCAAAATGCTAACATTTGAAACTTTAAATACTTTTAGAAAATAAATAAAGGCAATACTGGGTGGTGGGAGGAAGCGTCTGAAATTAAAAGGCGCGATGTTGGTTTCTCCTCTAGAATCGGACCTTATGTTGATTATAAACCCCTTTAAAAAAACGCTGTCAATTTCATTGAAAATACCCTAAATGCAAATTTTAATGTTAGGTCACAAATGCAACTAAACATTATTTAAGCAATTAAATGTCTTCATTTGGTTATGGAATTCCATTCAAGCATTCAGCGATGATCAATAAGTCGGACAAAGTGATTTAGAATGCGCGAGTGCTTATTAACATCGCCCTATAAAGCAACACGAGGGCTGTTGGCGACGGATCTCGCAATTTTGAACAATGGTCAAGTGAGGAGAACAACACCTGAGCTGGCCCTCTCTTTCCAAACTACCACACCATACCAATAGGAGGAATTTGAGCCCCGAGACAAATTTAATGTGTATCAGAACTCTCAACAAGGTGGGTCTTCAGTGGCGCTGGGGTTCGAACTCAAAACACGTTGAGCTCATGATCACTAAGTAATTTAGAATATGAGGCCAAAATAATTTAAAATATGTCCCTAGTGGAATTTTGGGGGATTGGTGTATAATTAATGATTGACTTCGCATTAAATACGAAAGCAAGCTCTTTAGGACAGTAGTGCCTGAGGCTTCTGTTGGCGAAAGATTATGGAATGTTGGCTCGAACTGGCGCGGCTTCAGAGGGGTTCTTATTTTAAGAGAGAAGGGCGTCGGCTTTGCAACGAAACGGACAGAAAAAGAAAAAGTTTTTTTAAAAAAATTTAAAATTTTTTTTATTTATTTATTTATTTATATATATATATATATATATATATATATATATATATATATATATATATATATATATATTTAACCCCGGACCGTACGGTCGTGGGAAGAGAAAGTCCCTTGTTTTAGAAGTGCAATTGTTGTAGACTGGAATTGTTTTTCCTTGTGGAATTGTTTTAGACCGGAGGGAATGGAATTCCCTCGGTGAGAGAGCAACCACAGGGTGTGGTCTGGCATAATAAGAATAGAGATTCTTGGGATTGATTTGAGATTGTTATCTGATTGTGTTTTATCAATAGAACTGTATTTAATCAAGATTTAGTATTTAATCAAAAAATTAAGTTAATCAAGATTTAATTATGATTTATTGATTGATGTGAGAAGTTATTAAGAAAGTAATAAAGACTTTTTTATCAAGGACATAATGTACTTATACAAAAAATCTTAATTTTTACTGGAAAAATTATTTTTAAAGTTAATTGCGATAATTGAATTCATTAATTAGCGCGATTTAGATTCTTTTGAATTATAAAATAAATGCATCATTTTGTCTAAATGTATTTTTAACATTTCTATGAAGAATAAAGTTTGAAAAGGATAAAACTTAGTACATATTGCTTGAACATATAAATAGTTTTAAGGTAACATTTCAGAAATAAAGCCCTATGAATAAAGTATGTTTATTTTAAGCTGTCTTATTATTTTTCCCATGGAAACACTTTTTAGATATATTGTTAGTTGAAAATTTAAATCAAAGTTATTTTTTAAAAAATTCTAAGCTCACAGGGAGTTCGAATGTACCACAAAATATTTTAGATTTCCATCGAATTTTTTCGAAAAAGCACTATTACTTTCCAATTTCCGTCATTAGTTTAATATGTTAATTCATATCTAGTATTTAACCGGTTTCTATTCGACTTGCAATAATTTATCTAAAAGCTTTATAAAAAAGTAATTTTTTAAATTTAATTTTAAAAAGCAAAGAAAATTAAGCAGACATGCTATATTGATAGCAATCCGCTATATTGAATCTGTTGAGTTTCGAAATTGAAAGAAAAGTTTGGGCATTGATTTATTGTTTATAACATCACATATATATATATATATATATATATATATATATATTAAAGCAATATAAAGGTTGGACCTGGAACATCATTAAGAAACGAGTACAACTCCCGATTTTTGACATCCCATTTTCCCAATTTCTTGCATCCCGTCAATGTCAGATTTAGCATGCGTATGACCCTCTACATCAGGGGTGGACTTTAACTGGGTTCTTGAACCGATGAACATGTAACCGACGTATGTACTTAATTTATTCGCTGTCAAGCCCCACGGCATCGCGAGACGTGACGTAAATATGGAAACCCAATCCCGTGAATACACAAGATGTGGAATAACGTCTCAATGGCCAATCTCGCGCTATCATGGGAAGAGCAAAGCGGCAATATTTATTCTCCTCTTCAGTCGGCGTGTAAGGAAGAATTCAATTTTTGACTGGCATCGAGGTATTCAATTTTTTCTATACAGAGAACGTGAACGTGTTTAGCGACATCGGACGCTTCCAATTAATGTTCATCAGTGCTTCTAAGACTTTCAATATTCCCGACCCAATGTTCAATCATAATTTTGGTTGCGCCTTCCTTCCTTATAATACAATCACAATATATTGAATTCAATAATACTATACTTTAACGCTAAAGCTACAATACGTCTTAAACCTTTCGCCACAGGTCTATATAAATGCCTTGCTCTCCCAAAGCGTATATATACGTCTTTCCGAAGTAGCATCTTTTCTGTGCACTTCTATCCATACAGTTATTCCGAAGGCTTTAAAATACAATAGAAGCACCTTGACAGTGTTTGCGAAGAATTTAATAATTTCAGAGGATTTGCTTATTTATTCCATTTGTCCCTCCTCCCCCCCTCGTCAATACAAGGCCGCGGTAGCCGAGTGGTATAGGTATCGGATCATGGCTGGCATTGTCACGAGTTCGAGACCAGTACCGCTAAAGACCCACCGTGTAGGGCAGCCATACACGTTAAATCTGTCTACAGCACAAACGTCCTCCCGTTGGTGTGGTGTGATAATTAGGAGAGGGGTGCCTGGTCAGGTGTCGTCCATGTCACTTGACCATGGTTCAAAATTTCGTGATCCGTCGCCAAAAGCCCTCATGTAGCTGAACAGTGCGATGTTAATATTCAATCCCTCTCCCCAATACATCAGATACGCGTGTGTAGGAGTGGAAGGGTCCATCATCACCTGCTAAGGGGGATGGTCAGTTCCCCCTCCACGTTTGGGATAGAGTCGAGGTGTCCAACGCCACCTGCTCAAGGGAGTTCCAGCTGAAAAAGGGAGTGAAGAGCCCCTTCCCCCTTTGGGGGTTAAAGAAGAAAGCATTCCATCTTTGGGTACGAAGGAGTGAAGTAGTGTACTGAGTGTTACTAATTGAATTGAGTGTTTTTGTTTAAATGTTTTTTTCTTTAAAATAAACTTTAATATTTAAAATTTAGACCTCATGGTTTTAATTTATTTCCGTGCCCATTGATGAGAATCAAATTTTAGTGGCACAGCCGGTAGGTTCAAACCTTAGTCGATCAAACCCAGCAGGAATTTTAGAACCTGAAATTTCGAATTTCTGGATTCCCGCAAGAAAATGAATCAGGTAATAGTTTTTGCTTGCACTTCCCTGTAATGTAAAATGAGAGAAATTTCTGAAATTATACTGTTTAATATCCATTTTATTAAGAGAGAATTTTGATTTTATTTTTATATACGTCAGTGTACGGTTTTTTTTTTGTTGATTTTTTTTCTTTTTGCTCGACATATCCATGCTGTCGTAAATTTTTGAACTCCAGTTCAATGTTGAAAATATATACATCAGTATATATTTTATTATTCCTGTTTTATATCAATGAAAAGTAGGTTTGGGACATCAATTCTAAAAATTCAGGAAAGCTTCAAAATCATTAATTCCTCGGTATATTATTTTATTGTATGTCCATGCAGTTGTAAAATTTTGAACGCCAGTTCTAATTTTAATTATTATATAACAGTATATTTTATATTGTTTTTGTTCCATATCAATGGAAAGAGTTTTAGAACGTCAGTTCTAAAAACCAGAAAACTTTAGAGTCGTTTACTCCTCTGTGTATTTCATTGCATATCCAAGCAGTCGTAAAAATTTTTTTGAATGCCAGTTCAATTTGAAATTATTATACATCAGTATATGATTTATTATTTTTGCTAGTAAATATTAGAACAACACACAGTTCAAAATTTATAAAAACACTGTAATTGTTTATTTCTGCAGGGCCGGCGCTAGGGGTGAGCAACCCGGGCCCATGCGCGGAGCGGCAACCTTAGGAGGCGGCAAATTGGCTTTAAAATTGAATAGTTTATGAAGAAAATAAACAAAGATTCACACATTTAAATCTTATAAAAACTAATATGTTGAATTTTAATATTATATATACATATATTAATAATATATTTATGTTTACGAACTTTTAAATATTTTAAAAGTCAAAATATTCGAAATTCACACAAAGACACCTCTCACAAGCATGAAAAATTTCCATTTAAAAAAAGCTTATAATGTAAACAAAATCACTCTTTTTATTATAATTTAAATATATTGTCACACATACAAAGTTGCAAAAGAATTTTTTACCATGTGTTTTAATGTGTCGAAACATGTATGAAAAGGCGGATGGGTGCGAAAAATCAGTCCTGACAAGCTTTCACGCGCTTTTAACCGTGACTATAAAAGGAACAATGGCAGGTCTATAGATTTACTTATGGAATAATTGCTTTGCAGATTGGTTGCTAGTAAAATAGAGTACGTTATAATACAGTTACTATTTACTGGGCCTTTTTTAAACTTGTGTTGTATTATAAAAGTAAGGTGAGTAGAGTAATTCAAAAATATTAAGTTTTTCTCAATATTTCAATAGCTTCTACAGAATGTTTCTTTTGAAGCGAAGTTTTTTCATGTATTTTTAACCGATTTCAAAAAAGGAGGAGGTTATCAATTCGAATATTTATTGTTTTTTTATGTTTGCCCGGCGATTACTTCGGCATATCTCATCCTATTTGAATGATTTTTTTTGTTTGATAGGGTATATTACTGGATTGGTACCATTGTTAAAAAGGTGGTTTAAAATGTCATCCCCTAATTTTGGAGATAACATTTAGAGGTTGATAAAATGCAAATTAAAACTTTTAAAAGCTACCCTTTTCGCCTTTCGGGATAATATTAAGGGTGAAAAAAAATAAAGTTTTCCGATTAAATAAAGTTTATTTTCCGAAAAAAAAACATAAGGCACCCTATTTTAAAAATATAAGGATTTACTTAACATTATTTCAGTGAAGTCGGTTAAAAATAATTTTGTACTTCTGAGTGCTTTTTTATATAAGTCAATTCTTCTTTTTTTAAAAAATTTTTGTTTAAAATGGTTTTTGAAAAACGCTCAATGAAGAATAGATTAATCCATTGATATAAACCAGAGCTCTTCAAACTGTGTTCCATGTAACCCTGGGGTTCCACGAATCAAAATAAAAATGCAAAGACAAAAAATTAAAAAGGTGTAGGCAAAATATTCACGCTTTCTATGGTGTCCTAGAGTATTTTTCTTAACGAGTATTCATTAGTATATATAGCCGTGTTTCCCAACGCTGGTCCCATGGGGAAAGGGAGAAGGGGCGATAAAGAAGAACTTCGGCATCCGGATCCTCTTTCAACTAATTTCCTAAAACTTTTACTGCTTTGTATAAGTGAATTCGGGTAATATTGAAAGAGATAGATTTTGGCAGAGATTAGTCTCAACAGAAGTAATGAGAAGCACGTTCAAGTTTTATGAATGAAAAGAAAGGGGAAGAATGACTCAGAAAAAAAACCCTTTTTCGAAGAAAACTGAGGGAATCTTGTGTCAATTTGACTTTCGAACTAATTCTTTTTACTTCCTGTGCTTATGCATACAAAACAAACTCGCACAACAAAAAAGGTAACAATATTTTCATTTTAAAATTCTCTTTTTGATTTTTAAGTTTTAATTTCTAGGAATTTTAATCATTGCGTAAAATAAATTGAAAAAAAAATTATTTTGTTGCATTAGGGCTTTTTCCATTTTATTTGTTTATTTTTCTTTTTGCATACATTCAATTTGCATTGTTATTCAAATGCAATATATATATATATATATATATATATATATATATATATATATATATATATATATATATATATATATTTGCCTCTCGTATAAAAATAATTTCTTTAGACGTTTATAAGGGACAATAGTATTTCATTTAAAATGCAAAAAATTCATGAGCTTTTGAGTACATTCATTATTTATATTTGAGATGTAAAAGATACTCTTCGAAACGACGTAATAAAGTATTGTAAAGATCTAGAAACCGTGTTAACTGATGGGAATTCATCAAATATAAACGCGATAGACCTAGCAGACGAGATAGTAGCGGTTTGCTAAATAAAAAAGAATGTCCAATCAAGATTTAAAAGTTCATATCGAACCTAGATTTTGCTGCAAATCTCGGTATAGTTTTAAGGATATCGCTTACTCTCCCAATAAGTGTGGCAGGTGGAGAGAAAGGAGTTTCTCCAAATTAAAACTAATTAAAAAAATTTTACGCTCCACAACTACCGAGGATCGGCTAAGCGACTTGACAACAATAGTCATTGAACACATGAACTGTGTGTGTGTGTGTGTGTGTGTGTGTGTGGCAGAAAAAATTAATTTTAAAGACAGTATAAAAAAATTCTCAGAATTAAAAGTGAGAAAAAAAACACCTTTAAGTTTAACTCTCGGTTTAAATGTATTTTTAATATGTAATTAAGTTTTAATATTTAGTGGTTCTGTAATTTGTTTTAGTACTTTTTTAACATCTGTATTTTATAATTATACTCTAGAAATGACTTTTCTTTTTTTTCTGTGCAACCCTAATTTTAATTTAGTGCCAAACACATAAATTAATAAATTAGTATTTTTTGCTAATCAAAACTTCAGCATTATTGATAGCAATCTTTTATCTCACGTTTTATTTTACCATTAAGTGTAGGAAGGGTTTAGGTTACCTCTTTAATTTGTGTTATAAACGGGCGGCATTTTACCTCTTTGCCTGGGGCGGCGAAACTTCTAGCGCCGGCCCTGATTCCTGCATTCAGGATATTTGTGTTACACTCGGACAGACGTAGTTTCGAACATCAGCTCACGATTTATATGTGCATTTAACATCTTTTTTTTATACAATTTTATATAAGATTGTTGATGTTAAGTAACTACCAAGATTACTTATTGTATGTTATGAATATTTTAGAAAACCCGTTAAGCTGTATATTCCAAGTTGCTATAATTTAATTCGCATAATTTGTTAATTATATTCATAATTCGATGCATTAACCAATATATATCGGTAAAATATACTAGTTATGTGAAATAGTTCGTGTAGTTAAAAATTAATGGGAAAGGATTGCATGTTTTTTATATTTTATTTTATTTTTTTTAATGCACAATAATAAATTCATGTCAGTGAATAACAATTGGGTTTATTGAAAAATTAATGCTAAAGAATATTACTTATTTCCTGTCAATGAAATTATTTGTGTTTATGTACGCATAGTATTTTTTTTTGTTGGATTTATGTGAAAAATAATATTATTAGCTTAAATTGGAGAAAAACTACCGAATATATTTTGTAGTGTACTATTATTCCAGCCAGGAAAAGATTAAGTTGTGCATATCGGTAATATTTTAAGTTAATTATTGTGTATCAGTAATATTTTAACTGATTATTGTTTATCGGTAATATTTTAAGTAATTATTGTGTATCAGTAATATATGAAGTGAGATTATTAAGTGATATAATCAGTAATATATTAAAGTAATTGTTTTATTAAAGTATTTAAGTACACTTGGTATATTGTGAAATATGTGACTATTATTTTTGAATTCCTCCTAATTCATTGAGTGTTGTGAGTAGTAGAAAAGTGGGGGTTCTTTATCACGCGAGGCGCTGAGGTGCGTTAGGCCCCCGCCTCCCCGAACGAGTTCTCTCCGTCCCCTGCACCCCTTCCCGTGGTTCTCTCCATCCACCCCTTCCGGCATCCCCCCCTTCCAACCGGTCCCTCCAATTTCGTCCTTCTTCATCCGTGACACTTTACACCCCTACCCTTTCACTTCTATTTTCTCTTAGCGGGATATTGCATAAACAATCAAAGTAGAAAAACAAATCATAAATAATTTTAGGCTAATAATTAGCATAATATTTTTTTTCTTTAAGCTACAATACTGAAATATTGCTTTTCATTTATAGATATAATTAAAATATGGGATGATTGATTTCGTAAATAAACCATATTGAAAAAACGCGGGTTTTTTTTTAATCTGATTGTAATAGTGATTTCATATGACTAGTGACATCAGTAATTTTCCTACCAATCAGTTGCTTCCAAAGTTACGTCATGAATATGAACCAATCAGCTTACTGTTGCCACCTTGTAATACTCATTTTTTTTCTTTCTGTGTATCATTTCTTCTCAAGCTCTGAGTTGGTAGAATACTTTGATTCTCGATAAAGAATTATCACGTTTCAACCCTATCACAAAATTTCAACATATTTTCTTTCGTGATTAGTGAATTGAAATTTATTTAGTTAACCATGAAACATGTGACACCTCTCGCCTTCTCCCATCCTCGAGCCAAAAGAGTGTGTTTTGATAAAGACAACGGAAAAACTTCTTCGTTTAAACCAGATGCTGTTCCTGAGAATAATTTCCATTTAGAAAGTCACAATTACGCCATTGTTTCTGATTTTGCAGATGTTGCTTGAATTCACTTGCGCCGATACAAGCTCGATGCCATTGGATCGTTTTTACCTATCAAAGATGGAATCACTGTAACACCTTTCGTATGGTTAGCCCTCATAAAAGAATTTACTGCAATCGATGAAGCCTTTGATGATGGAAAAGTATTTGTTATCAAGGACTATCTCTTACTTTCCCGAACTGTTATCGAGAATGTCACTTATATCATATGGCAATGTTATTTCCAGCGAAAGGACTTTTCTCGTAAATTTTTGACTCCAGTTTCTATGCTAAAAGAAAAGGAATGGAATGTATTAAAAGATATCCATAAGCAGATCACGTCGAAACTGTTTCAATCATGTTCGGGGGTGTTTTTCTGAAACTTCTGAGGAAAAAACTGCCTAAACACATTCCTTCTCCAAAATCTGACTGCGTCGATACAATCGACGCAGAAATGGTTCTCACTACATCAATGGTCGAACTCTTATGTAACCATATCGAAGAAAATATTTCATCATTGTTCGTATGCTTCGGATGTTTGGAAGGATACGAAAATCAACTAGGTCATGAATGTATGCCATATTCAAACGGACAGAGAATTTCCGATTATGGTAATTTAGCTATACTAAACAGGGACTGGGATAAACTGGTTGCAGATTTTGTCAATCGAAACATCCAAATGGTAATTTACAGGAATGAGATGTTTCTCAATAAGTTGAATATGAATGTGTTGATAGAAAATGCTAAACAAATGTATGTTGCTACAGATTCTTTATTTTTATTGTAAATAAAAAGAATTATTTTTCTTCTTCAAAGTGTATTTCTTATTTTTTTATTTTAAGAAAGTGCTTAAGTACACACACACAGAGATACGCACACAATTCGTAAAAATGTATTATTCTCAATAAATTTCCAAATTTAAAACCTAAGATTGTAAAAATGATAAAAAATATGCTCAAAATGTATTCATTTCTAAGGTTTTTTTTCTTCAAGGCTAACATGAATTTTCATATTGATTCAAAACATTGTTTCGTGTATGCTTTTGCTTATATGTTTCGCTCGTAAAGATGTTGAATTTAATACTCTGAAAAGTTGGGAAAGAAACTGATTGAAAATAAAATAATTACCTTTTACAATTAAGAGAGAAATAAAACTAATGACTATAAAAATAGCATATTGAATAAGTCAACAGTTTCAAAAAAATTGAGTTCGTGTAAAGTTTAATGAATATAATATATTTATTGACATGTGTCAGTATTCTTTCCAAGTACGCTTAGGTAATGCCATTGAAATATAAGATAAACCGAAGTTATTGCATTAGCTTATTTAGAAATATATTTCTTTTTTTCTGCACATCTACCCCCCGCAGCCAAAATATTGCAAACAAATACCGAGAAATAATTTGTAATCGCTGCATTTAAAAAATGTCTACGAAAAAAAAGATGGGAAGTATTCGAAACTTTTTTCATCAAAACAAAGCTACAGAAAGGTAATTGATGCATTTATGAGATAGAAAGAAGTTTTACTTGTTAACATTACTAGATTCTAAGGTAAGAACACACAAAAACTCTAAGGATTGAGGAACCAGAAAGCCGAAAGCATTGAATGAACTTTTAAAAGATATTTATTTTTATCGGCACATTTAAAAGGAAAATACAAAGAGAAGCCGAACAAACATTTATAAATACTGTGTTCCCCGAATACCTTTGAAAATATAAATAAGGTAACTGAAACTTTTAAATCAAATCAAATGTGGGGAGAGGTAATCATTCCTTTTAAAAAGAGATTTTAAAGTAATATGCACATCAATAGGATTTTTAGAAAAGAGTACTGTGGTGGGTCTAACCGTTGTAGTGTCAGAAAGTTCAAACTATCCTATTAAGTCAAAAGATGTTTTCCAATCTAACAAAAAACCAGTGGTTAGAAAAAATTCTCACGTAAAACATTTTGAAAGAATAAAAAGTAATTGGAACCCTCACTATGACATAGATGTAAAGAATAAGAATTTTGTCTCCATAGGGTAGCAATCAACCCATTCATAGGTATGTATGAAACTCGTGTGTAAGAACTTCAAGATTGTGACAGTTGTATGTCTAACTATTGAAGAATAAATTGCGAAATTATCCTATTAGCTTGTAAAAAAAGCAATTTGTCTGAGTATCTCTTTCAAAAAGCACAAACAGATGTTGCGAAAAGTCGACACAAAACATACGCTTAAAGCAGACTTTGTGTGTGTGCGAATATATCAGTACAAAATAAAAGAAACTTAACAACTGGAAAATGGAAGAATTTGGTTTACTTACAGGGAGGTAGTAAAATCACATTCTTTAAGTTGTGGGGAGAAAATGTGGCTATTGTGAGTAAGTTTGAAGTAATTGGAATTTTATTTTACAGATTTAGACATGCATTTATCTGTAGAGAGAGGCATAAGAGGTGGCATTTCAATGATATCTCATAGATTTAGTTCAGCTAACAACAAATATTTAGACTCTTACGAGGAAAATAAACCCCATCTAAATACATCCTTTATTTGGATGCAAATAGTTTATATGGATGGGCAATGTCCCAACCCTTACCTACTCACGGGTTTGAGTGGATTACACAGCCAATTTAATTTATGGAAATTGCAGATGAGTCAAGACATAGGCTATATTTTAGAAGTAGACATGGATTATCCACAAAACATACACAATTTACATAATGACTATCCCCTGGCCCCAGGAACATTAAATGTGACAAATAATATGCTATCTCCATACTGCAAAGAAATAGCGCAAGAACAAAATTTAAATACCAATAGCTGTACGAAATTAGTTCCTAATTTAATGAGTAAAAAAGGATATATCGTTCATTATAGAAATTTAAAACAGTATGTGTTTCTCTAGGTTTAAAAGTAACTAAAATCCACAAAGTACTTAAATTTCACCAAAGACATTGGCTTAAAAATATATTGATTTTAATAAGGAAAGAAGAAAAAACGTGAAAAGCTTATTTGAAAAAAATCTCTCTAAACTTTTAAATAATGCCGCATTCGGTAAAACCATGGCACAGTAACAAGCAAGCAAGCAGTATTAAACAAGCGCACAATAATATATCTTGTACAGGATAAGAAAAAATCTAAGAAACTCGTTGCTTCTCCAGCATTTCATAATTTTCGTATAATAACAATAGATTTAGTTTCGATAGAGAGAAAAAAAAAGTTTCCCTTTTATTAAATAGACCGATCTACATTGGTTTCTCCATTCTAGACATATCTAAAATTCTTATGTATAATTTTCATTATAAGTATATAAAATCAAAATACGATACCAATGCAAAATTACTTTTTACTGATACTCTTTCGTTGTGCAATGAAATTGTAACACAAGACGTGTATGAAGATATGCAGAAAGATCTACGTTTCTTCGATACTTCTCCGATTATTCCCGAACTCATCCTCTATACTGCGAAATAAATAGAAAAGTGCTTGGCAAGATGAAAGACGAGTTATCATCCAGTTTAGCTCTTGAATTTGTTGGGCTCAAACCAAAAATGTATAGTTTAAAAAGTGCTGAAATGGAGAAAAAAACGGCGAAAGGAATCACAAATTTATATTATTCAACAACAAATTAGACATACAGACAACAAAGAGACTCTGTTATGTCGTCGTCGTGGATTAAGCCAAAGCTAAAAAAATAGAAAGTAACAATCACATTGTTGCAACTGGGACTTATCAAAAGTCGATTCTGAGCCCTTTTGATAGCAAAAGATACATTCTACAAGATAGAATAAATACTTTAGCATATGGTCACTTTAAAATTTAATAGCAAACTTATGTTATTTTCACTTGAAAACAAAATTCACCATGATGAATGAGTAAAAATGTTGATGTTAAATACGTTATAGATAAATACATCTCAAGAATTTTTTATATTTTGTAAATATTTGGGTATTTCTATATATATAAAGGAGAAAAGCGACTCTCAACTAATCACGATATCTCCGGAACTATTAAACATATAGATTTGTAAATATGGTATAGGTAGGTTCCCTTCTTGGAGTAGACATCAGCTAGAAACGGATTTTACAAAGATCGAACCCCAAGGGGCGCTACGGGGGTTTAAGGGGCGTTATAGATAATTATTTCCATTTTTAAACTATTAGACGTACAATCTTGAAATTTGATAAGCGGATTACTTTCATGGTGTAGAGATCCGCTACAAAATAGTTTTGGGGGAAATTGATCCCCAAGGGTCATTGAGGGGATTAAGGGGCGTAATAAGTAAATGTTTCCACTTTTCAACTAATAGACCAACCTGCTTGAAAATTAGAAGGTATGTTCCGTTCATGAAATAGAGTTCCTCTTACAAAGAGTAGTTTTGCGAAAACGGACCCCCAAAGGAGTGGGGTTACGAGGGATTAAGGCGTGTTATAGAAAAACTCCTGTTTTTGAATTTAACCCATTTACTTGAAATTTGTTGAGCACGTTTCTTTAGTTGAATAGAGTTCCACTAAGAATGGATTTTACGGAAATCAACTTCATGGGGAAGCGGGGAGAGTTATTGAGGCGTATTGATAGACAAAATTCCCATTTTAGAACTGCTAAGACTATAATATAAAAGTTTGGTTTGCATGCTTCTTTTGTTGAATTGGAATCCGCTAAGAATGCTCTCAACGAGGTATTGATGATAAAAATTCCGTTTTTGCTCTGTTTGATTTAGACATAAAATTTAGCACGGATGTTTATTTTATGGAGTAGAGATCCACTGAAAGTTGCTTTGGTGGAAACCCACTTGATTAATAAGTTAAGTGAGTGCAAAAAATCTTTCTACTTCTATTTTAGATATAAATGGAAATATTAGATATTATAATTTATGTCCTTATATCAAGAGGCGAGTTTTACAGCTATAAATATATTTTTCAATACAATATCGAATTCTTAATGCTAGATATCAATAATTCATATATATAATAGTATCATAACAGTAATTCATATCATAACAGTATACATTTATACAACATTGTGAAATACCCAGTGAAACGGGTGGGTAACGTCTAGTATATATATATATATATATATATATATATATATATATATATTGCATTAGAGTGAAACATTCCTTCGCCCTGTCAAAATGTTGCTTTGTTTATGAAAAGATTAAGTACATGAAATTATTCTGTAAACGGTATATGACCACCTCTTAGTGTTTGTTTTTCAAATAAAACAAAAAAAAATTAACAATGTACTATTTCATTCCATATGTGAAGAGGAAGGATTCTTTATTTACATGCTATATGTTAATGCTATATCATTTACTCTAATTAATTCAGTTTCATTATTGTTAGAAATATTGTTTATTGTATCTCTGTAAATTCTTATTATTTAATTGTTGTAAATAAACAGTTGATATAAAAATGTTATTGTTCAATCTCAATTATTTGGTATTCATAGTTAAATATTTTTATGCAAGTAAAATTATAAACATATTTACAACATAAATAGTATGAGAAATTTACAAATCCTTGCATTTGCAATGGAGTTTCCAACCATACAACATCCATCATCTACGCTAATAAGTGGTCCTTCCAATTCTGGAAAAATTTACTTTGTCAAAAAGTTGTTGGATTATGAAATGTTTAAGCCAACTCCTTCAAAAATCATTTGGTGTTATGGTGCTTATCAAACTCTGTTTGATGAAATTTCTAATGTCGAGTTCATTGATGGCTTACCCTCAGATCTTAGCTAGATAAGTAATGCTTTAATCATTATTGATGATTTAATGTCCGAAGTAGGAGGCGATAAACAATTATCAACTTTATTTACAAAAGGTAGCCATCATAAGAATATTTCAGTTATATTTATTGTTCAAAATCTTTTTTATAAAGGGAGAATTTCGAACTATTTCATTAAATGCATATCATATGTGTTGCTTTAAAAATGTAAGGGATAAAATGCAAATGGCTTCTTTAGCTAAACAAATGTATCCGAGTCAAGCAGAGTACTTTCAAGAGAGTTTCAAGGATGCAACTTCGGTCGCATATGGTTATTTCTTTATTGATTTAAGGCCAGAAACAGATGAAAAATTACGTTTTCACTCCGTATAATTTCAAAAGGATGAGAATATCTTCTATCAACCCCAATAACTCAAAATTGGTTCATTTCCAAATAGTCCATTTTTCTCGTGGGATCGATTATAATAGTTTTTAAATATATTTAATTGTTAAGATAAGAAATCACACTTTTAAATTAAATTGGATACTTTATTATAGTAGATACCTTCTCAAAAATTGCTGCAACTGGAAAAAAATATATTGTTTAAAAAAAAGTTTACTTGTGGTAAAATAATTAACTTTTAAAAGTTATTTAAAATTTGTTGTACAATAATTTTTTTCATTTAACTTAAAAATGTTAGCGAGTCAACATATTAATCATTTGAAGCAACTGGCTTAAAGCAAAAGCAACGCTGTTTTTTTACGAAATTGTACAATTTCCCTCATAAAGGCTTTGTGCGAATATACCATCAATATTCTCAAAGGAGACGTCCCTTTGACAAAGCATCAAAAGTCTCGGCTGTCCCCCAACAAAAAAGTGCTAAGAAAATTAGCAAGTAGGAAAGTACCATTATATAAAAAAGGAAACTTCTTGTACAGAAAGGCGAAGGTTTTCTGAGCTTCCTCATACTTACAGCAGTTTCTGTTATATCTTCATTACTTCATGGAACACACTAAGAAATTCGTCCTTGTACCTAAAGAGAGACTTCGACAATTCACTGGAAATCATTTAACCGATTTTGATAAGGAAATGAACAAAATTCTTCGAAAACCTAACTTAAGCCATCAAGAGAAAGCGACTTTATATACTCAAATTATTCAAAAGTATACAAATTTTCCTCTTCCAACCCAGAACATAACAGAACTAATACATGAAGTTAAATCTGAGGACTTTAATACAAAAATGAGAAAAAAGAAAAATTTGACCGAATGAATTCCTCTGATGAAATACGAATAAATATCGAAAATGAAATTTTGAATCAAATGCCTCTGAAAAGAAGATACCAAGCTGAGAAAATTATGGAACTTTTTCAACAAAATAGTGCGTCATTATCATGGACTAATGAGAAAGAACTAATGATCAAAAATAAGATACTTCCAAATACCAACATTGTAGACTTGGTAGCGTTTTTGTTAAAAGATAGAAAAACTGAACCGAATGGACTTCGGAATTTTATTGATATTCTAAAAGAGTCTGATTTTCCATCTCAGTTAATAAAAAACAGATATTTTAAGTTCAAGACTATGTATGCAAAACCTGCTACTTGGATTCAATATTAAATAATTTATGTATGCTTGATATTTTAAATAAAGCTTTTTTTCATTGAAACATTGTGGGCGTTTTTATTAATGATATGATTAAAGAGGGTTAATAAAGCAAAAAAATTTAATTAGTGTATTTATTTTTGAAAAGCAAAAAAATAGATAGATGAATTGAGAATTAATTTAAAGAATGAAGGGGAACAACAAGAGAGGGGTCAAAGAAAATTTAAAGAATAAAGGAAAGGAATAGAAAAAAGTGTTAACTTGTTTTTAATTAAAAGTTTATAAAAAAGATAATAGTTTAAAATTGTAATTAGAACTGCTTATCGCTTGATAAAGATATATGGAAAACTTTACATAGTAAATAGAATGTATATGTGTGATAAACTATGAAAATAAGAAATAAATTTTTTTTCTTTATTATTTTTTTTATTTCTTAAAAACCATCTTTAAAGTTTAAATTTTTTTGAAATACAAATCCAGTCTAAAATCATTTTTCTTCTGGTTAAGAAAGCGTCCCAAAATGTCACTCATTGAATGTCCTTTGCAACTCTTAAGAAGATAGAATATGCAATAGTGTCCACAAGCATTGGATGTGAGGCTCTGTAATGAATTTTTATTATATATTACATTTGGAAATAATTTCACATATTGCGAGATATGAGGCTCGTATACCGATGGCGGAAAGTCAAAAAATTCGATGGTCTTTTCATCTTGAATATACATAGCTAACCAATGAGATCCTTCTTCATCATGGGGGTCTGTATTTACCACGAGTGCTGCTTTTTTCTTGATCTTGGGTATTTTGTCAGAAGAATACACACCTAAGAAATCTCTAGGAGCCTCCTTTGATAAAATTTTACTTATCTGAGAGGTGAACATTAATTCCAAAAGTCGAATAAAGCGTTTCGTGTCTTGTTTATTTCAATCAATGATTCAAATTCAGCGAAAACAATAAGTGAGACAGTTTCATTCAGAGCCTTATTAAATTTTAACGCGACTCTCAAATTGCTGTGACGAATGAAATTAAAATGCTCTCCTTCACAAAGATCTGGGGATAAATCAAATAAAAACAGGGAATAGCCTTTAGCAAATTCTGATCTAGACAAATGAAGTCCTTCAGAATTTAAAAATAAGTTATTGTAAGCTTGAATATAATTTCCTTTTCAAAATCTAGCTCTAAATGTTGATGGGGAACAGGTTGACCGTCTACCCACTTACCGATAAAATTCACATCACAATGTTTCAATTCGCGAAACAAGATATTTATAATTCCCATTGAAAGCATCATTATCTACCCATGCTATGGCAATACGCTTAGGCATTTGCTCAGAAAATACATTATCTTGTATGACAGAATAACTAGATTGTGGGATTGAAAACACCTTGCAGCTAACTCGATCAATTGGGTATTTCGCCGTTGTTCTTCCTAAAGCTTTCGCTTGACCTATAACAACCACCGGATTAACTTGTACTTTTCTTACATAAAGGGAGACATGTTCAAAAATGACGTTGTAATCTCCCTCTCCCATAAAACAAAATGATGGCTTACTTCGGATGAGTTTTAGTTTCACATCCACTAAATTTAATAAAAGTCTGTCTTGGTTAAATAAATCCACATGTAGTCGTCCAACCATATCAACAATTCCACTTCCTTCAATGATTTTCACGCGGCTTTTGAATCCTTCATTCGGTTCCTTATCATTTTCATCATAAACATTCATCCTGCCAGCAGTGTCTTTATAATAAAGTTCAGATGTTAGCTGAGAAGTTTTGCTGTCGTACCCAGGATTTAATAAAGTTTCTATTATAGTTCAATAGGGATATTTATTATTGCTAGAGGAAACTGTTCTTTCGTTTAAGCAAATGTCTACTTGGGAAAACAAAATGTGCAAAAATAAGAGTTTACAGGTCCAACTTTATTTTCATTAGTGATTACTTTACCAACGCTTTTAAAGATTTTTGCTCGAACATGTAATTGGATCTGAGAGAGATATAGGTAAGCATCACCCCTTCCAGGTATGAGGAATTCAATAGGACCTCCATCTGCAACATTAGTAATGGGATGGAATTGTACCCATTGACCTTTTTCTATTACAGTTTGGGTAAGAGGAGCTAAAAATAAATTCAGCTCAGATTGAACACATTCAGGAGACTCCTTTAATAGAAAAAACATCACTCCTTTTGATCGAAATAATCTCGTCCGCTTTTTTTCTTCGATTTGGAAGAACTGATAGCTTTCATTACTTTCCTCTTTCTTTTATACCTTTAATGCTTCTTACCACGCCCTATCATTTCATCAATTTTTTGGATAGCTTTTTTTATTAGTTTTTTTCACTTTCATTAGTCCTTTGTCTAGCATACTCTAGAAAACTCCAACGTGTCATTTGCAATTTGTGTGCTTGTTTTCAAAACTTCTTTTCCCACTGATTTGGCACCACTCTTAAGAAAAGGTAAAAAGCTGTACGGAATATAATCGTTTGAACCATCCACCAATACCATATCCTTTCTGAAAAGATTGTCCAGCGTAATATGGGAGTCCATTTCCTGTTTGTGAAATGTAATAGTCTTCAAAAATTGCTTTGTACAACAATTACAAGGAACAAGCATCTCTTTACTCATTAAATTTCTTTCAAGAAATGATTTTTATATTTACTTGCATCTTCTTTTAAATGATTTGTCTCAGTCTAAAATGTAACACAGCTATCACGCGACCTCTCTCAAAAGTCACCAGAATGTAATCGCAGAATCATTTCAATTGTTTGGAACTGTTGTCGAATAACAGGTACGTAGTGAGGTCTTTTATAGTGAGCATTGACTACTTTTCTCCATCTTTTCCTTCTACTTTTATAATTTTCAGGAGTGATGCTTGAGTGTGACTGACGATCTGAGGTTCAACGAGATCTCAGTAGGCATACATGATAGGAAAGGATGCTGTAGGATCAGCTATATATATGGACTTTCCACTGATTTTTTATATTCATCAGGTTCAAAACCTAATAATTCAGCTAGGCCTTTGTATAAAACGACTCTATCCTGATCACCAAACTTTATCTTTACCTTCTTTGTCACAGAATGATAAATAAACTCGATTTTATTTTGGTGCATTTCCAAATGAATTCCTTTTACAATATCTGGCACAGATTCATAACAACCTGGTGGAACTCGTCTCACGAGTAATTATCCATTATCTACATCAAATTCAAATATATTATTATCGTTTCTTATGTTATACCATGTGTGTGGATATATTAAATCTACTAAGCCAACTTCCCACTCTCCATTATTCAAAGTAATGGGCAATGGAAGTTGAGTCATGAAATGAGATATTTTGTTTTCTGTGGGGAAAAAGCTTGGAATTGTCACTAACTGAGCAATGTAGAGTGGCATCTTTCAAACTAAGGAAAGAGTATTATGCGCTCCCATTTATATCATTCTGACATCACTTACCCCTGCATTAAATTTCTCTGGGTATCCCTGAAATTTTACTAAATATTCGCTTTTACCATTCCTTTTCCTTGTTCTAATAACTTTTTCAACAGGATAAAATCCAGAATCGGATACTTTTCGCAGTTCTTGCCGATAAAAGGTGCTCTGAATAATTTCACCAGATAAATCCTTTACTCTGTAAACTATTGTATTTCTAGAGAGAATTTGGTGAATCGTGGAAATTTCTCTCGTCCAGTTTTACTCATAACCTTTTTCAAAATTAAGTTTTTCTCTGCTGATTCGCACGGTATCACCCACTTTGAATATAGATTTTGATTCTTTCAGAGATTGTCCGTAAAAAGTTAGCCACACTTGAGTTTGATTTCCTTCGCTTACCGAGCTAGGTTAGATGCGAATGCTCCGATGCCACGTATGGTTATAACTTTACACTAATTTTCCTAGGACCTCAGTGTAACACTTTGTGTTCATTTAAGTAAAATACTACCACATTTTAGTCTTCAAAGTACAATTGAATCGTTCTACAATGAAGGCCTTTGCCTTATTATTTGTTGTAAAAAATCCAACTTTCATTTTCTTTAGATATTTTTGGAACACAACGTTCACACAAATTCTTTCCCAGCATCTGTTTGTAATTTTTTTGGAATGCGCTCAGAAAAAATATTTTTAAAAGCCGATACAATAGATTCGGATTTTTTATTCTTCAATGGTATAGACCAAGCATATTCAGAAAGAACGTCGATACAGGACAACAAATATTTGTAACCGTCATTAAAAGAAGATAAGGATTGCATATCAACTAGATCTGCCTGAAATTGCTGATTTATTCGGCCAACGATTACTCGATTCGTATCAATTTTTTTCCTAACTGGTTTATGTAAAGTATATGATTCCTTTGTTTGTAACCATTTTTTTATATCTTTTCTGGAAACCTTCCCTTTTAGAGAACGATGTACAGCATCGATACCACCGATACTACCTGCGTGTTCGGGAACACGATAAATGTTTTTCCACTCCACGTTTAATTCAAATACTGGTTTTAATCATTAATACCGTGTTAACTTTTGAAAATTTTTTTAGATATGATTCAATTTGGGAATAATTTTAATACTTATAATTACGAGAGCAAAGACAAGGAAAGGGGGTTGTAAAGTATCACGGAGGAAGAAGGACGAAATTGGAGGGATCTTTTGAAAGGGGTGGATGCGAAGAACCGCGGGAAGGAGTGGAGGGGACGGAGAGAACTCTTCGGGGAGGCGGGGGCCTCACGCACCTCAGCTCCTCGTGATCCAGAACCCCCACTTTTCTACTACTGTTGTGTTAGTATAGCGGATGCTTATTGTTGTGTGTTTTAATGAAAGATATATTTGTGGTATTTAATTTTTGCAATCCTTTTTTAGTGTTATTTTCGTTTGATTATTTGTTTATTGTCGATATATAGAAAAAAAAATTCGAATGGCATTTTTGGAGAAAGCAGAAAAGCAGGATTTAATTTTTTTGGCTGAAGATTTGGGTCTGAGGATATCAGATAAAATGACGGTTACAGATTTAAAAAATATCATAATATCGGTAATAAAGTTTACGAAGAAGGGTTCGTTGAGTTTATTTATCCGTTATTTCAGACGCATGCGTTGAAAAGAGAAAAGAGGAAAAAATCGCCAGTTCACACGCAATCAAAAAGCAACGAAAAACACACGAGTTCGAGTCAGGAAAGTTGCGCTTTGAATCCGAATTGCATAAACTGAGGTTAGTAACCGTAAGTATTCGGTCAAAAATTAGACGGGGGAGTTATGCAGAAGATTCTGAGAAGGCATCTTCAAATTATTGAATTGGTATCGGGAGGGCCGAGGAACATGTGAGGGAAACATATCCTGCAGTTTTGATGGCAAAGATACCAGTAACTACTCCTATCAAGGAAGAAAAGGGAAAAGACGATTCATTGGTCGTTCACGTCAAGGGTGAGCAAGGAATTGTGAATGTTGCCATAGACACTGGGTCCCAGATACCTGTGGTAAGAGCAGATGTTGTCGAAGGACAAAGCGTCGATAATAGAGGGACAATTCAAATTATGTCTGCATTTTGGAGCATGACAGAGGGGGATTGAAAGGTTTCAAGATGGAAAACAATGACCTTAGGCACGGTGTTGGCCCTATCCCTAAAAATTTGGTTAACGACATGTTAATCTGTTCTTCTGATCATGAAGGATTAATAGAAAACTCGCAATTGGTTTGCAATCCTGCGATACTTCATGTATCTTCAAAAAAAAAAAAAAAGAAATTATTAATTCAGTAAATTTAAAATCAGTTTGCAGCCAAGAAGTGGTCACCCATATACTCCCTGAGACTTCCATGAAGTTTTTTTTTTATGTTCCAAATGAAAATTTGGTTGTAGTGGAAAGTAAGGCTTTGAATGTCGAAACAAAAGGACAAGGTATACAAGAAAGCAAGAGAAATGTAGCTCTTTCTGCCGATTCATTGGATTCTGAGAATATCTTTAATCTCTCTGAAAGTGTTGTAGAATGCTGGAAATATAATGTAATCACCTTATTTTAAATGACAATGACGAACATGTGAAAAATCAGTTTCGAACGTTTGGAATTACTGCAATTTTGCCTAATATCGTGATCACGCTGAAGCGACGAGGAAATATTACTGACTTCGTATCATTCGAAAAACCATTAGTTTTGTCGATAGTGTAAGAGTTGTTGGGGCAACGCCAATATGGGATATAGAGTCGCTTTTGAAAATAATGTGTATTATACCAGAGGTCAATGTTGCAAAGAGTGAGGTTGCCTTAACTTGTGTATTTAAAAATGGAATCTTGCATAGTAATAGGTGTGGTCAGCCCCGTAAGGAATGTATTTCTAATTTTATTGACTCAAACCTGGTGCAATGCTTTCGTAATCTGATAACAGGTATTGTTAATTTGGAGTGGAAAACATGATTGGAAGTACTAACGGTTTGCGTGGATATTTTATGGGCAATAACATGCATAGGTAGCTCTTTCTCGCTTTTGAAATTGGGAATGATCGTTCCCAATTGATCATTTCCATGGAGGTAAAAAAAAATGGATTTTTTTAGATGTAAAATCTGGTACAATATAGAAATTAACTGTATTTGGTTGGAGGCTTAAGCATGTGAAGGTAATGCATTATCTAAGCGGTATCATTAAATATGATTTAAGCCAATGCTTACTTAACGTTTTTCTGTATAATAATTTCTGAAAACTGCTTAAGATTAAAACTTTAGCTTCTAAATATACTTTGCTAATACATGCTGTATAATTATTTTAGATTTTGTGCTATATATTTTAGTAACTTGTCTTTCTATATTCTAATATTTTTTTTCAGTATTTCTTGTGTTTGTATCTTGTATGGATATTAATTTTCTAGCGTAATAATGTCATTTGCAAAAATTATTTTTGTGGGATTGTATTAGCAAAAGCTCTTTTTACATGACACCTGAAAAAAAAATTTCTCTCGTTATCTCGTTTCTTGCCATGTTGTATGCAGGTGTTTTTTTTAGTAGTTTCTTTTCAGCTGCATCGTCCTTGAATGACAGATGAGCTTCTTAAGGGGGGTGTTGTAGGAGGGGAAGGGTCCATCACCACCTGCTAAGGGGATGGTCAATCCCCCCTGGAATAGAGTCGAAGTTTCCAACACCACCTGCTCAAGGGAGTGCCAGCTGAAAAAGGGAATGAATAGTCCCTTCCCCCTTTGGGGGTTGGAAAAGAAGGCATTTCATCTTTGGGTACGAAGGAGTGAAGCAATGTACTCAGAGTTACTAATTGAATTGAGTGTTTTTCTTTAAATGATTTTTCTTTAAAATAAACTTTAATATTTAAAATTTAGACCTCATGGTTTTCATTTGTTTCCGTGCCCATTGATGAGAATCAAATTTTAGTACGTACCTACGTGAAAAAAGGGGGCATTAGGGAGCTTATCGAGTAACACTTTACAGGTAGTTAAGGGATTAATTATAAACCGTACAAATGATCAAGATAAGTGTTATTTTTTGTACATAATTTTATATATGACAAGCCCACGGGTTCACTGGTAATTATTAAATTTGATCTTATAGTACTGTTAAATTAATTATGAAATTTATTGTTCAGTACTGATGCATTTATAAGTTTATTATATCGGTGTGATTGTGTATTTTATTTTTTATTATGTCAGAATGCATTTTGTTTGTTTTTTTTTCTCAGTAAATTAATATATTTTTAAAAATCTTTTGCTTACGACTTTTCAATAGGCTCGCGTCCCCCTCGTAGAGTTATCATGCCCCCTAGGGGGCACGCCCACAGTTTGAGAAACTCTGATGTATATGCGTCGTCCATACATTTATCGAATCATTAGCAAATATAGTGACATCGATTGTGAAAAGCTAATTCTGCAGTCTAGCTGGCTTTTCTAGAATTGGTAAATGTTGCTTGATTTGGTAAAATTGTTTGGCGGTATAATGCATTACAACCAAAAGAAAAACAAAAGAGAGAGAAAAATATCAAAACTCGAACCAATAAGGTAGGATAATTTTACCTTTTTTTATATTCCAATAGGTGAGTTGTATTATTGTATTCCATTTAGTGAATATTAACGTCGCATTGTTCAGCGACATAAAAGGCTGTAATTTTGAACCATGGTCAAGTGACGAGGACGACACCTGAGCTGGCACCTCCCATCTCCTAATTACCACAACACACAGACGGGATGACGTTTGAGCGTTCGACTGATTTAACGTGGTTCACTGCCCTACACGGCTGGTATTTAGCGCTACTGGGCTCGAACTTGTGACTTCCCAGCCACGATCCGATACTTTGACCACTAGGTTACCGCAACCACATTTATATTCCATTAATGTGTTTTGTAACTTTGGATAATATTTATTGTTTTGATATAAAATGGTATAAAGTTTTTCTACTAATTCTACATAAAATCGAAACATTTAATGCGGGGTATACCCATATCACCCCATATAAGGTTTTGAGTGGATTTTTTTTCGATTCCTACTATTAGCTCACACTATCTATGTATTTATTTTTTTATCTTGGTGGAATTTTCAATCTTTAATAAAATGCATTTTAAAGCGCTCAATTAACCTGAAATTTTATATACATGATTCTTTTGGATGACAATACAGTAACTCAATTATAATTAATAAAAATTTATTGATTAAAACTAATTATTAAAAGAATTACAAATACAACCAAGTCGGCATCATTTTTGGCGACTTGTGTCCAAACTTTAAAAGTTTTTTTTTCTCACGTTATAAAGCATTCAGTTGAACTGAAATTTTATATATACGATTGTTTGTGAAAAAGAATACGATACTTTAATGATAATTAATAAAAATTAATTATCACTTAATGTTGTGATTCTATCATATGTATATACATATTTATATGAATTGTAACTATTTAATAAAAAGTAGCTAAAAGGAAAATTTTCTTTGTTGATCTAAGTAGGAATTGAATTTAAAAAATTTTATAGCACTTGTTTTATATATATATATATATATATATGTATATATAGCATATATAGCATAATATATATATATATATATATATATATATAGCATATATATATATATGTAAGGATAATTAAATTAGATTAAAAATTAAATTCCCTATCTAGCACTTGACTCATCTTTCTCAGTCCCCATCTTCAAGTATCAAACTAATCACCCATTTATTTCTTCCGAACATATAGCCTAGCCAATAAACATGTCTAATTCCAGATCGTTAGATTTAATAGTCAACATATGTCAGCATTAACTTGCTAGCACCTTCTTCAAAGCAGCGATACTTACCATATGTTTTTCAAGTGTTATCCACTTGAAACCACCACCATGGCGTGCTTTTTCCTCTCTGCTCTCGGGGTCAGAACAGATGTACAAATGATTGAATAAAGATCTCCTTTTCTAACTTTAATCTGATTCTGTCTTAAAACTCATGACGGAATTAAAGCCGGCAGGATATTTTATCTGCGAGTGGATTTTGAATGTTAACGTAAAAAACTAATCTCTTTTATAAAATAATTTTAATATAAAACCTAACGCCAACGAACGTAATAACTGATACGGAGAATTTTATGGAACTTCGACGGCGCTCAACCTCTTGGATGAAGACGTCAGGTTACCGGAATTAAAAGAAATACTGCTCTATGATACAAAAAAACACACTAATATTCCCTGGAAGAACATCGCTCTTAACACCGAGAAGAATGCAGTGTTTACCACCGAATGCTATTTCTACCGTTGCTGAAGAGACCAGCAAGTTTGCCATGAAAGAACCAACTTTCGAATGGCGATAAAAGAAACAAAGCAAAAAGAGAAGCGTGAATTCCCCAACTCAGTGATGAAAGACGTCAATCCCTTCCGCCAGAATAATAATAATAAAATATATTCTTCTCCGAATCGCATTGCGATTTAGTTCCAGTGATACAATGATGGAAGGACCAAAACACTGCTAGAAAAAAAATCTTCTTCGCCGGAAAGTCTGCACGGTAATACTGTGAAATAGTGAAGTATCAACATGGAAAAATAAGTAGATAAATAAATAAAATTTTACTAGTGAAATAAAGTGACAACAGCATCTTGATTACGGTTCACCAAGGGTTTCTGACGCTGCAAAGTGGAGGTCAGTTAAATTGTATATTTCCAATTTTAGTAACATTGAAGTAACTGAGTTTTGCTAAACAGAACTTTACGAGAAAGAATAATATATGACATGATTTATTTAATTTTTATAATATAGTTGTGTTAAATGAGATATTTTCTTTATATTTTAATTGAGAAAACAAAGTATATAGGTTTAGTCATACAAAATTTTGAGAAATTTTAATATACTTCTCATAATTTTATCTTAAGATGTCGAATGAGTTAACAGTTATGAGAGAAATTGATGTTTTAATGTTGAAAGATATAAATTAAGTTATTAGAGGAATGTCTCTAAGGTACTAGTACTAATGATGTTGATTTTGAGAAGAAACAAAAGTAAAGTCACGTTGCATTCTTTTTTCTCCACTGAATTTAATTGTTTTGTTAATTATTTTATTCAGCAGCAATCTTATTACATGTCATTAAAAAATTTTTCATTTGGAAATTGTGTGTTTTGATATACCGGCCATATATCAGGATTCACTATTTCTCGGAATTTTCCTTATCTAAAATTAAAATTAATTTAATAACTTGAAGCTTATTTTTGGATATTATACAGTGGATAAGGGAGAATACAATCATTATAATTTTGTAAATGTCTCGAAACATTAAGAGGACAATCTTGTTTAGTTTGATATGTACACCTCTCATTGTTTCTTATCAGCATCCCTGAACATCTGTGAGTTGATGACGCAGTATTCTCAGAGAGATGTGTTCAAAATTAAGTAAGGTGATACAGTTTTATTAGTGAATGTGTGATACAAGAGAAACTCAAGAATTTTTGTCTATGAAACGTATTTTTAGAAGGTAGCGGAAAGATTCAAAATATTGCATGCGATATTAAGTTACAATGAATATTGTGAAAATTTTTCAGAAATACTAAAAAATATTATTGAAGTGAGTCCACTTTTCCGACTCAAAATAATAAAAAAGAGCTCTTATATTCTTATAATTTTTATATTTTATAGCGCATATGAAATAAAACATTGTTTATTGTGTTGGATAGTGCATAGAAGTTGTGTGTTATACACCGTTTTCATATTATTAATAATTTCATTTGATTAGTGTCTATATTTTTTTTATCTTATTAAAAAATGTATTTCATATATGCAAAATGTGTGTAACAATATAAAGTATTACTACGATGGCGCCAGAGTAGATTTTTATACAAAATTATTATTATTATGATTTCATGTATTTTTATATTTACTATCTTATTGTTTGATATGATACTATTTTCCAATATAAATTGTTTTTAAAAACAATATCTACTAGCTATAATACGAATCTATTATTATGAAGGAATAGGAGGAAACGCGAGCTCTTATTCTAGATGTCGAATAGATTTGAATAAGCTAATCTTCAATTATATGTATCGAACTTCATGTTTATCGATTGAAATGTTGGAAGTGTCCTTACTGTGTTTGTTGTTATAGTTTCGTTTATTGTATTTCATTCTGATTTCAATATTCCTATTGCTTAAATATTTCTACTGTGTGTAATATATCTTTCTAAGTAATGCTATTTATTGTTTTGTGTTTGTTGAAAATTGATTAAGTTTGTAAAGAGAGAAAAAAACGACTCCCTTTTAAAATTGGGGGGCAAATGTATGGATAATTAAATTAGATTAAAAATTAAATTCCCTATCTAGCACTTGACTCATCTTTCTCAGTCCCCATCTTCAAGTAACAAACTAATCACCCATTTATTTCTTCCGAACATATGGCCTAGCCAATAAACATGTCTAATTCCAGATAGTTAGATTTAATAGTCAACATATGTCAGCATTAACTTGCAAGCACCTTCAAAGCAGCGATACTTACCATATGTTTTTCAAGTGTTATCCACTTGAAACCACCACCATGGCGTGCTTTTTCCTCTCTGCTCTGGAGGTCAGAACACATGTACAAATGGTTGAATAAAGATCTCCTTTTCTAACTTTAATCTGATTCAGTCTTAAAACTCATGACAGAATTAAAGCCGCCAGGATATTTTATCTGCGAGTGGTTTTCGAATGTTAACGTATATATATATGTATATATATATATATATATATATATATATATATATATATATATATATATATATATATATATAAATATATATATATATATATAGAGAGAGATGTATATATAGATGTAAATAAAAATGCGTGCTTGTTTGTGTCTTGTTTTTATTTTAGAATATTTAGCACAATAACTATTTCAGCCATCAGTGTGCACGTCTGCTCTTATTGTTTAATGTATACTGCAAGAATACATCAAGATACATGAAAACCAAACCAGAATTTTTTAAAACATGTGAAATATATATATATATATATATATATATATATATATATATATATATATATATAATGTGTGTGTGTTCAAGAAGCTAATATTATGACTTGCTGTCTACCAGTTGTGAATTCTGTTGTGGAAAAGCTGCGTTTGGACCGGCATGCTGTTGGCCGCTGGAGTCGTATAATAGGGATCTTTCTTTCGCAAGTGAACTCTTTTCCGCCGCTTCTTCACCACCCATGCCTTGACGAAAACTATGAAAGTCCCGATGAAGTCATACATGGTCACCAAAGAAACTCCCAACCACATTCCGATGTATCCGCCGATACTGCTGAACATCTCCAGGCTCTAAGGGAAGAAAAAAATTAGAACATGATTGTCCATCAGGATGATGAAGATTGATACTTTTTTTTAATTTCCCAGTAACAAACTTAGAATCATTTGATTACTTTATAGTGTGACGCAAATAAAATTATCTCTTCCCCCTCTGAACAGAACTCAGTGGCGATACAGCAGATGAGGGCCAAGACCTAAGGTGCCTACCTCAGTTTACGTGACCTTATGCACTGAGGTGCATCTGCAGATGTTTCGGTGAAGTGGTCAGTCTGACGGGAAATCCCCAGAGTACATTTCCGAAGCAAGAATGGTAGTCATTTATCGGCCCACTAAAGGGATAAAAGGCTGAGCCGAACTTGCCCAACCTGGGATTTGAATCCTGGTCATGATGTGTGAAAACGCGATACACTGCCATTCAGCCATTGGGCTTCACCTTCTCTCTCTGAGGAAAAAATAAACCCGAACTTTACCTCAAAGAAAGCCACTGTGGTATAACGTACAATTAGATTACATATAAGAAGACATTGGTGATCTTTTCTACATACGTTATTCAATCTGGTCTCAAAGTATGATAGCAAATTTAGAAAAACAAGTGTATTATGTTTAATTTTGAAACTTAATTTTAACATAGTTCAATTGAAAAATTCGTTGAACCTAAGGTTACGAATAAGAAAATGATCCTTACCTCAAATTTAGGATTGTACGTTAAATTTGTAATCTCAAATCTGTCGAAGAGAATAGCAATGTCAATTGTAGAGCACCTGTAAGAATGGAATGAAATGGAAAATTAGGTTCTATTTCATTTTGTTAATGCATGGGGACTCAACAAAAAACACAGAAGTTATCTGAAAAAATATTTAGCGGATACAATAGACTGCTTGTATTAAAAGTTTCTAAATTACTGAATTAAAAAAAATTTTACTTACTCAGGCTCCCACACTTTTTCTCCGCTACAATCAAACTGTAAAAGGTAGGGAAAAAGGCTCATTAAAATTTTGGATTTTGCGTCGAAGTTATTTTTAAGATACGATTTTTCAGAAACTTCACGCACTTTTTTAACCTTTAGTCTAAAATGTATATTTTCTATGTGTTTGGTTATAATCCAATGCGAGTTCAAAAATTCAACAATTCAATCCGTAATACTTGTATTTTTTTTCTCCACATAACATTAAGCCTGGTATGCGGATAAAGAGTTAGATTGAAATTGAGAGAGAGAGAGAGAGAGAGAGAGAATGTTTAATTAAGTAACTGTGTAAATGAACTACCAAACAGAAAAATATATTTTACTTTGATACTGCCTTCAAGAATTATCCGTATACTAACACTTCTTAGTGGACAAAGAGTACTCAGCCTTTTTTCCCCCGCGAGCCCCATACATATGACAGGTATTCCAACGCGGGCCACAACATGAGTATAATGTGGGAAACACTACAAGACCAAAACAGCATTGGACAAAACAAAATATCAAAACTCTCATTTTAGGAGTTTTCATTTTAATACATTATTAACCCTTCTATCAAACACACACAAAAAATATTTACTTTTTTGCTTTTTTTTTACTGAGTTATGGGATGTTATGATTTTTCCTTTCATCCTTTTTCAAGTCACTAGTTTACATTCTACTATCGAAAACAGCAAATTTATAGAAAAACTGATAGGATTATAGAATTGAATAGAATAAATAGAATAGAATTTCCCACTAACTTCTAAGAATATTGTTCTTAAATAATTAAACTGGTTAGGGCAATGGGCCATAACCGAGCCAATCAGGAGAGACCACCGGGCCACACGTTGAGTATCATTGTTTTATGCTTCTTAAATCATAGCCAAGTGACGAGGACGACACCTGAGATGGCATTTCCCTCTCCAATCTACCACACCAACAGGAGGATATTTTTTTATATTGAGAACATTTATAACTTCGTGCACCATAAAGCATCACATAGAATTAAGCGTGAAGCACACATCACAAAGGAGAGAAGAAATACAGCACAAACATGCATGCTTTACCCGGGATTCGAACCCAGCCCCGATGGCGCCGCAGTCAGCGTCACTAACCACTATACCGGGTGGGTGGCTAAAGGGAGGATATTGAGCTTCCACAGATTTAACGTGCATTGGCTTTTTACACGGCGAGTGTTCTGCAGCACAAGGCTCGAACTCATGACACGCCAGCCACGAGCACGCGATTTTGACCTCTGGCTAAGGATTCCACACTTGGGTTTTCTCCTATTTATAATTCGGTAAAGTTTGGATTTATGTTTCATCTTTTTAGTTTTAATAATCATCCACATTTGCACTTCGTTACATTTCTTACCAATGTTTGGAGACAAGCTTTTGATCATGCCACGAACTTTGTTATATTCGAATCACCACTCTGCCAGTCCAGATCTTCGCCATGCGCGCGTTAAGTGGCTCAGAGTCAGTTCTTAAGCGCTTTTATTTCTGTATTTTTCTGTCTGCAGATTTTAGACGATGGGGTCGCAGAGTCTCCTTTCTGGAGAGGTGTTGATTTGCTGTTGATGGATTTTTTGAGCGAAAAATAGAGAAAATTATATTTCAGGCATTACTGCAATTGATTTATATCTGGAATAGGTGTCAGCGTCACTTAGAACGTTTTCGTTAACGATATAGGTCAGGGGTGGCCAACGTGCAGCACGCGTGTCGCAGTGTTTTTTTTTTTTAATTATTATTAAAAAAATTTTTTTTACTGTTTTATAGGAAGATTATTGTCTCAGACAAAACAAAGTGTCAAAATTTAGTTTAAATACACTTAATTAAATTGCAATAGAAAATTATAATAAATACAACACTTATTCATTGTAGTGTGCGGTGGTTTTCCAAAGGAAGTGCATTCGTGAGATTCTGGTATTTGAGTGAGCGTGTCTTAAAATATCTGGGAAAAAAGTACGAACTGCCCACAGTGAGTGATTGTTTCTCAAAAATGAAGATAGGCTTTGGGATTTAGCTTTTCTTACCTATACTTTAAGACCATTAAATACTTTAAATTTAAGAGTACAAGGAGAGAGATTGTTCTTATCCAATCTGGATTGATCCTATATCTTCTTTTGTGAACACACTTGCTTTTTTGTATCTTTTTTGGAAGAAAAAGAGAAAATGATGCACACTTAAGGCAACCCGGTTTTGTTGGCATCTTCGAGAACTAATGCTAACGTAAAAAAATCTACAAAATGAATCCTCAGTAAAAAATCTACAAATTGAATACTCAGTAAAAAATCTACAAATTAAATACTCAGTAAAAGTATCTGCAAATTGAAAAACCACATTAAGAAAGTACTAACTGTTTAGTAATTATTTAGAATTAAATTTTTGTAGCAAATTATTTTTATTTTAAAACTTACTTTAATGACTGAAACTGAAGTAAAATTTAACAAAAAAAAAAAAAAAACCTCTACATCGTACTTTCGTCTGATTTATTACATTATTTATAAATTTCCACATAGCACATATTGCATAAAATATGTGCTATTCGCGTAGAAATTCCATAAGCTTATAAGCAGTTTTTAATCTTTTCATATTCCTTTGTTTGTTGGAAAACTTCGAAATGGCACGCATACTTTTTTTTATCAGATAGTGGCACTCTTCACAAAAAGGTTGGACACCTCTGATGTAGGTAGTCACTTGTTGAAATTCTGGGTCTGGTTCACGCGTGCTCAGCAGCCCCATTTTCTTTTCATTATTCGGAATTTAATGGAAATACCTTAGAGACTCTCAATGAAATGCAAATCCAACCATTCGAGTTAGATAATGCTGCCATCTAGTGCTCAATAACAGAGTCATCAGTGTGGTAATATACCACTTTATAACGGGTCTTACATGGGAACCTTGAATGACCGTATTATTTGAACCACCAATATGCCGGTTCACAGTTAAGCCCTGCACACGTTAGACCAGAGGTTCCCAAAGTTTTTTGCCTTATAGACTCCTTGACAGGTTTTTTTGGTTGGGGGTAGAACCCTAATTACCTAATATTAAACGTTTGCAGCGACCTTACAGCTCAACAAAACGACTCCAAAACTGAACTGAATTGATCTGTTATTCTTGTAGCGTGCCTGGTTCACCATGTGTTGTAGTTTTTGGAAGCTTACCTCCTAATTGCTCATTTAATCTTTAAAGTTAATAAATGTTTGTTGTTATTTAATTCAACCGTGTTGTAGTGAAGAACGTCGAACCACGCAACGCGGCAGTGGTGACCCCTTTTGGACTTAAAAACACGTAAGCTATTCTGTTCTACTGACGAATGCAATACAAATTCTTCTACTACGGATGATCAGTACGTAGCGAAAGATTTTTTTTTCTCCTTCTGCTCAAGGCCACTTGAAGCATCTGCTCGGAGATTCGTTTCGCTTCGTGCTTATTCAAAAATATGACTAGTGAAACCGTTGAAGTCGCTCGTAGTGCGTTGCGGCTGCCGCCGTTTTGGAAATCGAACGTTCGTCTATGGATTGCGCAATGCGACCATGCATTCACATTCAGTGGTATCTCCAGTGATGATACTAAGTATTCTGCTTTGGTTGCGAACCTGGATGCTGAAACTCTCTCCTACGTGTCGGACATTGTGTTAAGCCCTCCGAACAGTGACAAATATCACACTCTCTCGCAGCGGCTCATCACCCAATTTAGCGACTCGGATACTCAAAAAATTAAGAAACTGCTTACTGACCTTCAGCTAGGAGATGAGAAGCCCAGCTACCTGTTGCGAAAAATGAAAGAGCTGTCTAATGGCCAACTCCAGGATGACTTTCTGCAAAGTTTGTGGCTTCAAAGAATGCCACCACATATCCAGACTGTTTTGTCTGCATCCTCAGAGCCTTTGGATAAACTGGCTATCATCGCTGATAAGGTTTCTGAGGTTGTTGGTGCGTCCTCGACTATCTGTGCTGCCACAACTGTTCCTCCACCATCCCAGTCATCTTCATGCAGTGTTCTGCCAACCATGGACTCTCTCGCCAGGCAGATCCAAGAGCTGTCTCTACAAGTTGCTGAACTGACAAGAGAGCGCAATTCCTCTCGCCACCAACGATATAGTTCTGACCGCCGGAGATCACATTCACGCTCTAGGAGTGTCAATAGAGGAAGTGGCATCTGCTACTATCATCGCCGTTATAAAGAGCAGGCCCGCAAGTGTGTTTCACCTTGTGCATTTGTGCAAAAAAACGAGTAATCTCTGCCATAGCTGGAATGGCAGAGCCCTCGCAACATACCAGCCGGTTATTTTTATTAGACCGCAAGTCTGGCCAGAAATTCCTCATAGACTCTGGAAGTGAAATCTGTGTCATCCCACCTTCTCCAACTATGAATAAATCACCTCAGTCTAACTTCTCCTTATTTGCTGCTAATAATTCCAAAATTCCAGCCTATGGTATGGTCCGTAAAAAACTGAACCTGGGTCTGATGCGACCTTTTATCTGGACTTTCATAATTGCTGATGTATCATCTCCTATAATTGGTGCTGATTTTCTAAAGCACTTCAACCTTTTAATCGACCTTAAGAAAAAACGGTTGGTGGATGTGGAAGCTTCTCTTTTCACTCCTTGTATTTTTTCAAATATTGTACAGCCCTCAATCCTCACTGTAGATGCAAACATTAGTTTTAAAAACATCTTATCGGAATATCCAGACCTCAGCAACCCTTCTTTAATTTCCAAATCAGCATCATATGGCACAGTCCACCATATTATTACTACTGGCCCACCAGTAACTGCCAGGCCTAGAAGGCTACACCCTAAACTGTATGAAGCAGTGAAGGTAGAATTGGAATTTCTTCTTGCTCAAGGCATTATTAGACCTTCCAAAAGTCCCTGGAGTTCTCCTCTTCATGTTGTGCCCAAATCTGACTCTACAGTTAGACCTGTTGGGGATTACAGGCAGCTGAATTCTGTTACTGAGTTCGACAGCTACCCCATGCCTTATTTGAATGACTTTGCTCATGCACTACATGGCAAGAGGATATTTTCCAGAATAGACATTTTTAAGGCATTCCACCAAATCCCTATAGCTGAGTGTGATATTCCTAAGACAGCTGTAACAACTCCATGGGGTCTTTACGAATATACCCATTTGTGTTTTAGCCTTGTGAATGCACCACAAACCTTTATGCGATTCATGCATGAAGCACTAAGAGGACTTCCTTTTTGTTTTGTCTACTTGGATGATATTTTGTGTTACTCAGAAAATGCTGAGGAGCATCGTTCTCACTTAAGAACTATATTCCAAAGACTGAGCTCATATGGTTTAAAACTAAATATCTCTAAATGTGTATTTGGTGTGACTGAACTCATTTTCCTTGGCCACCTTATCACTCCTGATGGCATTAAGCCATTGCCTGACAAAGTTCAAGCAGTTCTTGATTACAAACAACCAGAGACTGTTGGCTCTCTGAGAAAATTTTTAGGACTGTTAAATTTTTATAGACGTTTCTTGCCCAAAGCAGCTGAACAACAGTATCTTTTAAGTGAATTTTTAAAAGGTTCTAAAGGTAAGAAGGACTCAAAGCCTTTAACTGGTCTTCTGAGGCAATTACAGCATTTCAGAGGTGTAAATAAGCTCTTGCTGATGCTGCACTTCTTGCTCATCCTTCACCTTCTGCCCCGCTTGCTCTTCATGTGGACGCCTCTGATTATGCCATAGAATGTGCACTTCACCAAGTTGTGGACTCTGAGCTACAGCCATTGGCTTTCTTTTCCAGAAAACTTACTTCATCTGAAAAGTCTTACAGTGCCTACGACCGTGAACTCCTTGCTATCTACTCGGCTATCCGACACTTTCGGTATATGCTGGAAGCTAGAGATTTCACAGTGTTAACTGACCACAAGCCCCTCACTTATTCTTTTAGGCAAAGAAGTGACAAGTGTTCTCCACGGCAGATCCGTCAGCTGGATTTCATCTCTCAGTTCACCTCAAATATTGTACACATTCCAGGATCTGACAATATTGCTGCTGATGTTCTCTCTCGTGTTTCTGCAATCACCTTCCCAAGTCAAATTGACTATGACTGTATTGCTGAGACACAACAGACTGATCAGGAGCTTCACACCCTAATAGCATCTGGAACTTCCTTGGAACTCAAAAAGGTAATTTCTCCCAATTCGTCTACTGAAATTATGTGTGATCTATCAACGGGCACAGAGAGAGCCAGACCCTACATCCCAAAACAGCATCGCCAAGATGTTTTCTCTGCTATGCATAATTTATCCCATCCTGGCATACGTCGATCAGTGCATTTGATGAAGCAGCGTTTTGTTTGGCCATCAATCTCATCAGATGCAGCTAAGTGGGCAAGACACTGCCTAGCTTGCCAAAAATCCAAAATTCATCGTCATACTAGATCACCTCTTTCATTATTTCAAGAACCTTCCCAACGTTTTGATCATGTTCATCTGGATCTCATTGGACCTCTACCTCCATCAAATGGCTACACCTATTGCCTGACAATGATTGACCGTTTTTCGAAATGGCCAGAGGCCCAACCACTCAAAGACATAACTGCTGAGGCTGTGGCTGAGGCCTTCTTTTCCTCTTGGGTCCTCGCTTTGGAACTCCTGCAATTCTCACAACCGACAAGGGCAGGCAGTTTGAGTCCTCGCTCTTCAAAGCTCTTAGCAAACTACTTGGTGTTCAGAAGTGTCGTACAACTGGATACCACCCTCAAGCTAATGGGATGATCGAAGAATTGCACCGCCCATTGAAAAGTGCAATCAAGTGCCATGCTACTGAGCGTTGGACAGAAGTACTCCCTATCATCTTACTTGGTCTACGAGCTTCTCTTAAAGAAGATATTCTGTGTACCCCAGCTGAATTAGTTTTTGGGACCACTATTCGACTGCCAGGGGAGATGTTTGACTCTTCCAATTTAGATGATGATGTTGTGAATTTTGTTTCGAAACTAATCACTTCACCCTAAACCACCAAAACACCATGGCAAACGTCCAGTTTTTATCCATCCAGGACTGTTGGAAGCAACACATGTTTTTCTTCGCCGAGATATGTTACGTCGTCCACTTCAACAACCCTATGATGGCCCTTTCAAAGTCTTGCAAAGGAAGGATAAAGTGTTTTTCCTTGACATCAATGGTAAACGGGTATCTGTATCTATTGATAGGTGCAAACCTGCCTTCTTTCTTAACACTGAGGACTTGCAACTACCTCAAACCAAGAATGAAACACCTGCTACAGTGGACCATGATCCAACAGCTTCAACGCCTACCCAGCCATCTACACGTTCTGGTCGCAAAGTACATCTTCCAACTAGGTATCGTTGACACTGGAAGGGGAGTATGCAGCGACCTTACAGCTCAACAAAACGACTCCAAAACTGAACTGAATTGATCTGTTATTCTTGTAGCGTGCCTGGTTCACCATGTGTTGTAGTTTTTGGAAGCTTACATCTTAATTGCTCATTTAATCTTTAAAGTTAATAAATGTTTATTGTTATTTAATTCAACCGTGTTGTAGTGAAGAATGTCTAACCACGCAACGCGGCACGTTTGTAAATTCATCAACTTAAATGGGTTTTTGACAGCAGATATAGAGCTGCATCCTTAAAAAAATTAAAATTTTTAAGTGTAGTGAAGTATTGTACTTAAAAATTAAGAAAACATATGTTAATTAATTAAATTAAAATTTAATTAATTAATTCACATGTGTTTTCTTAATTTTTAAACACTATTTTATGCATCAATTAAATTAAAACTTAATTAATGCATAAAATAACTGTTAATAAAATAACTGAGCAACTAACAAATGTTTTTAGGGGGAGGGATGAATCTGGGAAAGCAATAACAAACTTTCAGCATCTAACATATCTCAATCTTGTCAGGTTTAACCCTAAATGTCTCCTCGGTTAATAGTGTCCAGTCTTTTCTTCTTTTTTTTTGTTTTGGAAAATGGTAAGCGCGATGAAAAACTCCTTCTCAATCGGAAAAACAATTAAAAACTTTCTCGAGATATTCCATGATGCGGAATAAATAACAGGTATATCTTTTTAAAGCCAAAGTTATTGACATCCGTTTATAAACTTAACTTTAGAATCGTAGTTCGTGCTAGTTTCTAGTTTTTGTAATCTGACTTTTTTTTAAAGTGGCCATATGAATTAATTGCCTATTGTGGTATTACGATAGTCAAAACATTTTCAAACCTAGTTTCAAAATCGAAAAGAGGGCATTTAAATGCTGAACGTAGGTCGCCTTTTTCTTGGCAGATTGTCCGTGACAATTGTGAAACCGGGAAAATTTGAGATGTCCAAAATTATACTCTTTTAGCTTAATTCTGGCACACAAAAGAAAGGCGGAAATGTGGTCCTTGTTTTTAAAAAAAATATGCTGTCACCTTAAAACTGCAAATTGACCTCATTAAATTTAGTAAATAAATCTATTAAATAGGTAAGTCTAGTTTCCACTTGATTAAATTTCCTTTTAAATATAAAATCCCAATCTGGTTTAATGAGAGCCTCTATCGTAGACCTCCCATTTACACTTCATGGACCTCCAAATTATTTTTCCGCTGGCGTGGACCCTTGGAGGTCGTCGTAGTCCCCTGGGGGTCCATATAGACCACTTTGGGAAACACTGCGTTAAACGAAAAGGCCAATATTTGGCAAAACATTCCCGTGGAACGTATCCAGAAATTTGTTGAATCTATACCTCGTCATGTGAAACCCATTATCAAGGCCAGAGGAGGCGCAACTCGTTACTAGGTCGTTATCCCTAATTCAGTGGCACATCAGTGCATATTCCCAATAGGTTGAGAGCCATTTTGAACGTTTTCCGTTGCATACAGTCTCTTGTTGAAATGTCGGGGTTGTTTCACGTGTGCGTAATAGGCTTTTCTTAATCACTTCTCGTAATTTACTGGGAATATCTTAGCTAGATACTCTCTACGGAATGCATAATCAACCACTCGATTTAGGTTATGCAGCCCTCTAGTGCTCAGTTTCCGACCAATGGGGCTACATATTGCGGTGACCTCGGAATGAGTTTACAACTTGAACTACCAACCTGTCGGTCCGCAGATAAGCCCTGCACGTGTTAAACGACTGAGACGAAAAATAATCCCTTTTGAAGCAAGAACTAAGATATTTATTCCTGTACATTTGCTATTTGTAACTTTGCAAGATAACGGACTGCCACAAATGGATTAGTTTAAAAAACTGGTCTTTTATTAGTAGTATTTAATACTTAATTGAATGATAAAACCCATATTAAATAATAAAAAAATGTTAAATGTTTTTACTCGGAACAATTTGAAACCCACTCTCCATATCAAGAAAAGTCAAGTGATAGAATCACGTGTTGTGGAAGCATAATCACAATGTTAAGTTCTTTAGTATGTGTCAAATGTTTCAATGCCGGAAGATGACACTGTTATCATTTTAAAAATTGGGACGTAAATAGTATCCAGTGAGTGACTGTGAGAATGTTTTGTTTTTGATCCTCACGTTGGTGTAGTGTAGTGTTTGAAAAATGGAGTGCCAAGTCAGATGGCATCCTCGTCATCTGAGTGTAGTTCGAAATTACGTAGTCCGTTGACAACAGACAATCCTCGTATTTCTTATATAATGTCAGTTATATAAAAACCATTATTTATTAATTCTATTTTGGATCTGATGGCATGATTAATCTTGTGTAACGTGTTGCGTTTATTTTCCACTCATTCACAAAGAATAGAATAAAAAAAAAGAATTTTCAGAAATAATCCATTTTAATTTTATTTTTTCTAGTGTTAAGATAAAGCTGACACAAGAAAAATAATTGTTTTTAACCAAGTAATTTTAAAAATCCACTTACCCCTTTGACTTTTCTTCTTGAATCCTGTAAAATAAAAAGAAATTACTGGGCATTAATAAATCTTAATCAATAAATTTTTTTAAAAAAAATTTCAATTTAAAGCCAATTTTAAGCACTTTTTGCAGTTCTATTCTGCATTCATATTCTGATCAGATTGATTATACAAATATTTCAACGAAAAAGGAAAACAGAGGAGAATTTTTTTTAAAAAAAAATGTTACATTCTTATAAAATACTTCCACATATACATCAGTTATATAAGGATACATATTTTATACACTTTAAGGTGTTTTCATATAAAATACGGTTGTATTCTAATTTCTTGTCACTCTATTCTCAAATTTCGAATCAAAAATTAAGACTTTTTGACGTTTCTGATTGCAAGGGCAATAGTGAGTACAGATAGCAGATTCCAATTAATTTTAAAAGACAATTTATCTCAATTTTCTTAATCGCTTCTTAGCTAGCTGACTCGGCACCCTGGTCGATTATGCGTCTTATATGGACTTTCCTTTAAAGCGAGCGATGGACAAGGCACACCTTTGTCATCTTTGTGCTGTCCATTCTTTTGATTCATCTAACATGGTAGCCATAATACTCATGTGTGAGCAGGATGGCCCACTATCGTGAGGGAGATATGCCAGGACTTGTGTGCTATGCGTATAAGTGACATGTCGATTTAAGGCCGTCCGTATGACTTTCGACATGTAGTGACAAGAAGGTCGTGGGCCTTATGGAATTTTGTCCCGAAAGAGATAATGATATTTGTGATAGCGTCGGTGGTGTCTTGTGCAATCGCATGCCCTTTCCAATCAGAAATATACAGAGGGTGTGAGTGATTATTATCCCAAAGGTTAGAAGAGTATTGTTAAAGATCAGAGAAACCAGCGAGAGTAGCGAAAAGAAAAACAATTGTGTGTGTGCATATGACCTCACGATAGAAGTAAAAACTTCTGATTTATTCTGGGCAAGATAATCCAACTGTTCGGATGTACTATGTTCTCTTATACAATAATTTCGCATACAGGCATTAAGCAGTTCTCTTTTCCGGGCCCAATTCATTAGTGGATTAATTTATTTCATCCATTTTCTGTAACGTGCCATGTTTAAATAATCATCCATTCTTATACATTTCTGTATGAGTACATACAGTTTAAGTGTAAACCAGTCCAATCATTTAATAATATTTATGAGTAACTTGCTTATGTAGATTATATTTTTGTAAAAATATATATATATATATATATATATATATATATGGTACGAACGTACTATCGCAACAGTGCCAACTTTCATGGTAACTTACCAAGTTGGGAACCCTGATTTCCCATGTATCGTACGCTCTTAATTGGCAACCATTTGCAACCTTTTATAGAATGTGTCGTCAATACTATTACGATAATACATAAGTACCACTTATATAACAGATATATTGCCATTTATTACGTAAACATAGGAAAACTTATGCCTTGAGAGAGTCGTTTACTTTACTTAAAATTCTCTAAGCAAATAAAGGAAGAGGTTTCGTACTTTTTCACAATTAATGCTTTTATTTTTGCGTTATCTCTCAGCTGTCATCCCTTCTTCTATAAACCAAAATATTGGCAACTTTCTTGCCAGTTAACTTCATCAAAGTTTCGGATTTTGATTCTTTCGGCATATTTTTGTGCGTAAATGCTCTTTCTACCGAATCAAAAAATTAAAAAAAAAAAAATCGCATGTTTCGTTTCTTCTTACCTTCTCTACTCCTACATTACAATAATCCATCTCTTTTTTTCAAATTATCTTCATTTGCTCTTCTCTTATTCATTCGCTGGAGTTGAGTGGAAGTTGACTGCATGTCAGTAATATTTAAATAAAGATTAAACTTCACGGGAAAATGTGTGCTTTTAAAATTTTTACTTAAAAAACACGCACCAATGAAGTTTTCAATTCAAAACTAAGCGATACGGATATGATTTCCGACAAGAGCCGAAAAAAACTGAGTTACGTAACCGACATGAACCTGGCGCTTCATTTAAATTTACTCTTCAGCAAAACGCGCCTAAAGAAGTTATCACTTCTAAAAGCTAGCTTCTGCTTAATTGTTTTAGTGGTTCTTGGACCTTACGAGAGCACGGTGGAGAGTATGTACACGACGACGAGACAAAAAGTATCCGATAGCTACGTTTAAATTTACTTACCCATCGATATTATAGTTACATGAGATAACTTACGCTTAAAAAATTGTAAATAAAAAAACTTGTGTTACTCAAGCTGTGTGATCCATCTCTCTATCCAGAGCTTTAAATAAACCTGGAGTCACTACGTTGCCATTTAAACAGATTAAGTCAATCAATAATTATTCTCTTTTTAAATTTAAATTTAGAACAAAATTAAAAGGATTGGGGTAGCCAAGCACCCGGGGAGTTGTTGGAGTGCGAGGAACACTGTTAAATAATACAGAGAGAGATAAATAGGTTGTACTGCACAAACTGGTGTGGGTCTTCTCATTGTGCTTAACACGCTAGCATAAATTAAATTCGCGTTCCTTAAACTTCTCTATGGGAGAAATCACGAGATTTGAAAAGAGCAGAAACCGGAATGTGATTGTAACTTACCTCGGCATTACCGAGAAATGAAGATTTCTGCAATAAAAAAAATAATAATTAGTTTTTATATGTTACGTGTAAATAAATGAAGAAAGGTACTACACACTACATAGCATTTGATGCCACGGAGAAAAAAAAATTCCTCTGAATCAGTGCTTCTCAAACTTTCAATATACGCGACCCATTATTCAAACATCTTTTTCATCGCGTCCCCCTCCATAAAATAACAATGTACTGAATTCAATAATACCATACTTTTACACTAAAGCTACAATTCGACTTTAAATTATGTGTCATCGATGTATAAAAACGTCTCACTCAGCCAAAGCATTAATTTTCTGGACGTATATATACGTCTTTCCAAAGTACGATCTTTTCTGTGCAGTGCTATCCATAAAATTATTCCGACGGCTTTGGAATGCTATAAAAGAACCTTCATAATTCTTGCGAATAATTTATTTATTTCAGAGGATTTGCTTTTTTATTTCTTTTCTCCCCTTCAAAAAACATCAAAATACGCTCGTCTACGTGATAAATGGTGGGGAGCGATTCGCGTAACTTTTAATCGGCAGTTAAGGAATTATTTATAAACCGTACAAATTATCAAGATAAGTGTTAATACAAGCCCATGGGGTGACTGATAATTATCAAAAACTTGTTCTTAACTTAGTATTGTTAAATTAATACTAAAATATACACATTGTACAGTGCTGATACATTTATAAGTGTATTATATATTTTATTATATCAGAATGTATTTTGTTTGTTTACTTTCCGAAATTAATAATTTTTAATAACCTTTTGTTCTCGACTTTTCAATATCCTCGCGCGCCCCTTATAGAGTTATCACACACCCCACAGTTTGAGAAACGCTGCTCTAAATAAATAGAAAAATGTGTGTGTGGATAATTAAATTATATCTAAGACAAAAAAATTCCCTAATTACCACTTAATTTTTGTTTTCCGTAACATCTTCAAGTCTTAAATTAAACACACTCTATTATTTCTCAGGACAAATATTCCAAACATAACATTTTTAATCCCAGATCATTATTTTTTATAGTGTCCATATGTTATCCTTCACTTTCAAGTGGAACACATATAATGTATATGACATGTTTTTTTAGCTAGAATCAGACTTAATTTTAAAAAAGGATCTTTACTAGAAGAAATCTATATAAGTTCTGACGCTGAGAAGCAGAGAGAAAAAGAACGCCAAAGTGAAATCTAATTGTTTTACCACTTAAACCAGATGTGAGAAGTACCTCTGAATTTATGACTGCACTTGAAAGTTAATGCTGACATATAGAGCTATTAAATCTAACGATCTGGAATTAGACATGTTTATTGGTTAGGCCATATGTTCGGAAGAAATAAATGGGTGATTACTTTGATACTTGAAGATGAAATGAAAAAAGTGAGTTACGTGCTGGATAGGGAGTTTAACTTTTAATCTAATTTAATTATCCTTACATATATATATTTATGTGGCATGCAGCCAAAAGCAAGTGATCTTCGCGCGCAGGCGCAGCAAATCCAAATCAGAACTGAAACTTTGGAGAATTAAAAAAGAGAGCAAAGAGAGAAAGACTGAGGTGCGCGAGCAGGCGTTACCGTCGACACATCACAGAAACCTATCTGTTAGAATAGCTACCTTTTTAATTAATTTTTGTTAAGTTTTAAATAAATTAGAAAAAATACAAATGTCTTGGACCCCTTGTTGTCTCCCACAAATTATGGGGGCTCGGCCGGGATCGATAAAATTTCGATTTTGATCAAAATTTGGACAGTGAACTAAAGCAGCGTCCGTGGAGGAGACGCGCCGCCATTTTTTTGGAAACTTCGTTCAACCTGTGTAGAGGTTGAATTTTTCATTTGCATTTGAACCCAGTGTGAATATTCCGCCTGTGTAGAGGCCGGAACTATTAATCAACGTTTTTCTTCAATTGAAATTTTGATTCGAACCCAGTGTGAATATTCCGCCTGTGTAGAGACCGGAACTATTAATCAACGTTTTTCTTCAATTGAATTCTTCATTGGAACCCAGTGTGAATATTCCGCCTGTGTAGAGGTTGGAACTATCAATTCGAACAATAACCTGCGAAGAGGTGAGATCTGGGGAATCAACGTTTTCTTCTATTATTGGATACATCGTACGTGCGAGCAACAAGGGAGCTAGAACAAAAAGGTAGGATCTTTCCATATTTTTTCTAAAATGTATAAAAACGCTCTTAAAGAGGATCTCATAAGAGTTGTTGAGGATCTAGACGGTACTGTGGAGAGTACGGACACCATAGCTAAACTAAAGACTAAAATTCAGAAGAGTAGTACATTTGAAAGTGATCCAGATTTCGTTAAAACTTTAATTAAAAACTGTATAGATGAAAGGGTATCGCGAAACGAAAGGGATTTAGAAAAACAGAAAATTGAGCTAGCGAAACTTCAGTTAGCACAATTAGAAAAAGAAATCGAACTTCAAACGGCTAAAAATGAAGCATTAAGTTTAAATTCTGCAGCTAAAGTCAAAGAGAAACAGTTTGAAACAAACATAGAAAATATGATCAAAAGCATTAAAACTTTGTCTCCTCCTGTTCCCACCAGATCTGAAAATTTTAATCTGTTCTTCCAATCATTAGAACGCGCATTTCTAACCAAGAAAATAAATGACGAATATAAATCTGAAATTTTAATAAATCTTCTGGGCGAAAGAGCTCATAATGACTTACTGTACATTAAAAAGGAGGAATTAAATGACTATGAAAAACTAAAATCTATTGTACTCAGAGAATTCCAAGTAACCCCTCGCGAGTGTTTAAACTCATTTAAAAATGCTGTAAAATCATCAGGCGAGACATACATCCAATTTGCTGCAAGATTGACGGCAAACTTCCAATATTATTGTTCGTTAAGAAAAGTTAATTCCTTTGAATCTCTATGTGATCTTTTAATTTCTGATAAATTATTTGAAACTTTAAATAAGGAAACCGCAACTCATATTGGCATTCGAGAAGCAGAAGATTGGTTCAGGCCTATTGATTTAGCTAAAGAGTGCGATATTTATATTTCATCTAGAAGCGGATCACGTAGGGAAACTCTTATTGCTTGTGGATATACCCAAGACCCCTTTAAAAATAGATCACGAAACTTTAAACCAAAGATTAAAGATAACTATCCCCAATATCTTGAAAGACAAAATAAAAACTGCTATATATATATGCGGTGATTCATCTCATTACGCAAGAGATTGTGAGAAGCGTTTTAAGCTTAAAGAATCTAACGGCCACATCCATAATAGAAAAAACGCGAATACTTTGAAAGTCAAGAGCGAAAAACAAAACGATGAGTTCGCACAGCTCCAATATGTAAACATTTTTGTGGAAAATCAGCCCGTAACAGCCTTGATTGATTCAGGTTGCCAGATCCCAGTTCTAAATTCCTCACTAATTAGAGTGAACAAACCTTCCGAAGAAATAATGACATTAAGCTCATGTTTTGGCGAACAGCGTATGGTAGAAGTTAAGCCGATAAATATTTCTCTTAATCAACACTCTCCCGGTCTAAGTGTTCGAACGGCAATATCACCGACCTTGACCGAAGAATTTATTATACATCCCAGTGTATATGCTGAAATAAAGAAACTAGACCACGCAAAGAGCGATGTTTTATTGAATGAAAGTGAATCCTCTTTAGGTGCTGTTTCTGTTTCAAATGTGATAGAAAACTCTAGTTATGATTTGTCACATGTTAAAAACTTTAATATTAGAAATGATTTGAGTTCTCTAATTATAAGAATTATAAACCTAATAAAATTAAGAGTACTAAGTTAAAAAAGAGTATTATAAGAGAAAAATGATTTGATATAGTATTGTGTAAGAAAGTCAATGGTGCCATGAAAACGAGTTCCGTGGACTTCAACTCCCGCTTACCCACCCCTTCACCTATGAAGAGTAAACATAGACGGTTTGCAATGCTCCGGAGGATCTTCGAGCCCTGGCAGTGGAAACGGAGGAAAAAGAGAGATCGTTTTGAACAGACGTCCAGAACTCTAGAGAGGAAAATATCGATGCGTTTAAGCAAAGAAGAGCTTATTAAAAAAGGCGTTCTTATGCCTGATGGATCTGATAAAAACCAAGATAGCAAAATAAATGTTTCCCTGTTGAACCTTCCTGATGTCAAAGAGGTGCCTTCACATGATGGAGAAACTGTCTAGTTCAGCAAAATTATGATATGTGTGTATGATATGTGTATGATATTTGTGTATTTGTTGTATAGTCCTTGTCTGTTCCGTCTTTTTTGTATGTTTCAGATTCTCCTCTGGTCTCGATGAAAAAGGAAAAAAGGAATACGTACCGCTGCGGGCAGCGTACAGTCAGGCTGGCCGTTGTGGTATGCAGCCAAAAGCAAGTGATCTTCGCGCGCAGGCGCAGCAAATCCAAATCAGAACTGAAACTTTGGAGAATTAAAAAAGAGAGCAAAGAGAGAAAGACTGAGGTGCGCGAGCAGGCGTTACCGTCGACACATCACAGAAACCTATCTGTTAGAATAGCTACCTTTTTAATTAATTTTTGTTAAGTTTTAAATAAATTAGAAAAAAGACAAATGTCTTGGACCCCTTGTTGTCTCCCACATTTATATTATGTGTTTGTTGATTTACCAGGTGCTATGCATAAATACTTTCCGGATTAACTAAGAGATTGCGCCAGCGAAAAGTACGCAACGTATTAATTTGACACATACGTCATTTTGTTCATCTGACATTAAACTACAAACACACTCAAATTGAAATCGCCAAAGATTAACGTCTTTGTTTTATCGTCCAACAATCATGTCGAAATTTGTGCCTTAAAAAGAACATTTGCAAAACGCTTTTCTTTCCTTAATTAATCAAAAGAAAAGGGCAGTTGAAAGTCATCGTTTGCTGGTTGAAACATGGTGAACACGCTCCATCATTTAGAGCACGTGAAACATGGTTTCGACAATTTAAAAGTTATTGGATGATGACCCAACTTAAACTCAACAGCAATTGTCAAAAACATTAAATGTGTCCCAAAAAACAATCAGCAGACTTTAACGAGCAACGGGGAAGATCAATAAATTATGTAAATGGGACCCACACCAGATTTGAACGAACATCAAATGAAAAATCGTATACTTGTGACATGCTGTCTCAACAGCATGAAAGAAAAACATTTCTGTATCGAATTGTAACGAGTGACGAAAAATGGATTTATTTTGAAAACCCGAAGTGGGAAAAACCATGACTTTCAGCTGGCGAGGCCGTATCTTCAACACCAAAGCCAAACGGCAAGAAGACCATGCTTTGTGTCTGGTGGGACCAGAGCGGTATTGCGTATTATGAACACTTGAAGCCCGGCGAGACCACGCTTTGATCGAAAGACGACCGGAATGGGCCAGAAGGGATTTTGTTACACAATATATGGCAAAGTGATTTTGTTACTCGATAATGTACAGCCTCACACAGCAAAACCAGTGAAAGACCCCTTGAAATTGCTTGGATGGGATATCTTCCGCACCCGCTGTACTCCGCAGACCCGGCGCCAGCTGACTGTCACCTCTTCGATTCAATGGGGCACGCACTCGCAGAGCGGCACTTCAGCAATTTCGAAGTTGGAAGATGGCTCGACGAATGGTTTGCCGCAAAAGACAAGCATCTTTTCTATCATGGTATTCATAAATTAACTGAAAAATGTGCGAAATGTGTTGATGCCGATGGCCAATATTTTAAATTAAAAAAATAATTTCTCTTGAAAATTACGTGTTTTCTTTACCAAAAAAACCAGAAAAAAACTTATGCATACACCTAGTAATTTATTGAGTTTGTCAACGTTCTTTCTTTTACTTAACAATTCTACGAAACCTGAATTCGATATTTTTGTCGTCATTCACGCTTTTCAGTGTTTTTATTCCATAAAATTTTCTATTAATTTATATAAAAATATTTCATTTAGTCCTCCCCCCCACCTATATGTAATGTATTATTTGAGCTATCTGCTATGAGCCTTTTATCAATGAACAGTTTCTCCAAAAAACCTTCAAAATTTTTCTCATTTTGTCTATACAAATTTAAAATATTAATAAAAATACAAATTTAATTTATTTTGAAAGTGGTAAATATCCCCATATAAATAATAATAAATTAACTTACACCTCTCTCTTTCAGAGAAAACGGCTCACATTTATTTCTGTATTCTCAGATTGCTTTTATAATACATAGAAAAAACAATACTTTTTTTAATTTTAAATTTAACAGCACACATAACATATTTTGGGGGCTTTTTTTTCTTTTAGTCACTCAGTAAGAATTAAAACATACTTACAATTTGCTTTATTACAGTTATTTCTACTTCTTCTTCAGTGGCTTCGTAAGATATGGAACTGGAATTTAAAAAGACGAAAAATTTGTTTGAAAGATAACTTTGAAATTGAATTAGAAAAAAAATTTTGAATTATATAATTTTAAATTAATTTCTTTAAATAAATTTGAAAATTCTTTCTGGTGGGTATAAATTTATATATATATATATATATATATATATATATATATATATATATATATATATATATATATATATATAAATGTTGTGTTGGTTTGTGTATGCGCGCATAACTCAAAAAGTTCTGCATGGATTAATCTGAAATATTGACACAACGTTGCATTTGTCTCTGGTCAGGATTTTATATACTTTTTATTTCGAAATTCTCTCTAAATTTTTTTAAATTTAATTTTTAAGTGATTTTTTGGTGTTATGTCGTCATACGACGTCACGATTCGCTCTTGAATGCGGAAATTTAAATTTTACGCTTAGATTTTTCCAAATTATTGTATAACTCTTCTATGGTTATGTTTATGCGTTGTCATATTTATCTATTTATTGTCCTTTGATACGTAATTGGGATTATTTTTCGAATAAATTTTTTTTTAAATTATTCTTTCAAGAACTCAAATTTTGTTTTGTAGGTTTGGCAACAGTTGGATAGCATTATCGCGGGATGTTTACGACTTTGATTAAATTCTACATCGTGTTTTTCTGTAATTTTAAGCTAAATTTATTTCTCTTTATTAAGCGAAAATGAAACTAACATAATTGACTTCTGTGCGCTACTTATTTTTCTACCAAATTTGTTTCCGTCAACCATTTACCTGAAATAAACAGACGTTGCCAAATGCCGCGATGTAACATTCAATGTTTGGAAACTATATTTTTTTCCCACTTGGAGATATTTTAATGTGACAAAATTAATCGACGGAGTTTTTAACAGGAATGTTTTTTTTTCTTTTTTAGACAACTTTTTAAGCTTCATTTGATTCTTACGTATTATCGCAACAATCGCCAACTTTAATGATAACTCGCGAAGTTGGCCATTCCATTTTCGCAGATGTCGTACGCGCGGAATCGGCAATCGTGCTTCGTTTTATACAATATCGCTAATAGGTTGCGATAATACGTAAGTACCTTTCATTTGATGTTAGTATTGAAATACAAATGTTAAAACTAAGATTTTCTGATTTTGAGTCATCAAAATATTGCACCTTATTTTGTTTTTCATTGCTTTATAAGATTATTACCTTCTTAAACAGATTCCATTAGTAATTTGTTAAAAAAAATACTGGAAGTTATTATGGTTTGTTTTTGTCAGGGACGTAGAGCTACCGCTATATCAATGATGCAGGAGCCCCAACAAATGTTATTACAATTCCACTTAAATGGTGCTCATATCTGAAAAAGGGCCACAAAGGAATTCGGATACAAGGCCCACTCAGAGCGGTTTTGTAATTTCATATGTTTTTCTTTAAACCTTCACTTTAACTGCAGTCAATCGGCTTGAGTACATAAAATTGTATTGCAGAAACTCGAACTTAGGTCATCATACTGGCCAAGCAAACGCAGTGTGAGGGATAAATGCTGATCAAATTAGAGTAAGCATCAGTGAATGAGCAAAACAGACAGAGGACTCAAATACATGTTGAGGAAGCAGGTTGTCATAAGATTGTAATTATTTTTTCAAATTTTACTTTCGCGTTGATAAAGATAGTACAGCTCTTTTTATGTCAATTACTGTTTGTATTGTATATCATTTTTCAATTTATTTTTAAGCACAGAATATTTACTTTGGATAATTTTTATATATAAAATACTAAATTTAATTCTGTACACTATGTATGTGTTTAGCGAGTAGTATACCGATTAAAATCTTCCACCTACCGTAAAATCTGGCTTATAACGCGCACTTTGAACACAAACAATAAGATCAAAATTTACAGGTGTGAGTTATACGCTGGGTATAAAAATGAGGGCTTTAAAAATTAAAAAATTAATGAGCATAAAAAAGTTAAACTTCTAAATATTTCGAAATACTATTTATTTAAAGGACATGACATTCTTATTGAACTTAAAAGGTGGTAGTTCTAAAAGTATACTATTTTTGCAATTGCTTAGATAAACACCTTGAATAAATCGCTTTTAAACATAACAGCATTGCATTTGTACATTTCAGGTTTCTTTGTAAAAAAGGGGTGCACATTATATAGCGAATATACCTAAAACTTAAAAATTGCAGCTTGAAAGTATGGGTGTGCGTTATATGCCGGACTTTACGGTATTTTATCTTTCTCCAATGAATCTAAATTAAATAAATATATAATTTTTTATGGTACTTATATTTTTTCTTTAGTTGGCCATTTATCTAAAATCAAAAGACATCGCCAAATACTTCAATATGCATTCAATAAGGGAAGAACATTCTATGCCTGTTTGTGCACAATAATAATACTTTCTTGCATTTGGTAGTGAATTTTTACACGAAATAGTTATTGTAGTTTTTAATAGTTGGGGCAATAACATTAGACTCACGAAATATCTATTTTGTGTAATTTCAAAATTTTATTTGGTGTTACTGTGAAATATAAATGGAAAAATTAAGATTTTCTGATGTATATTTTGTGTTTGTTTTGATATTTATGTATTATCGCAACCATATTGGCAACATTAGCACTTAATTGCCAATTCACCATGTATGATGCGAACAAAATCGGGGTTGATATAGTTGCAACAGTACCCAAGAACCTTTGTTTGCAACTTTTTTTGGTGATTTTATCAAAATGATAATTTGTTGTTAATAATTGGTTTATGATAGCTTTTTATCATTTAAGTTTGTTATAGCTAGTTAGCTGTTTCAATGTTTTCAATCATGTTTTCCTGTGGCTCAGTCTGGTTAAAAAGAAAGAAAAGAGAAAGCACACATTTCTAATATCTTTAACTGCTTGCACTTGAGGTATGATTTTTTTTATAAAAAAATGTGGAAATATACATTAACAAGACTTTTCTAAACAGATTTATTTCATTTGTAATTTGTTAACAGAATACTCCCAAGTTATGGTTTTTTTGTCATGGTATGAATCTAAAATTATTTGCATTGTCTCCATAGAAGAGGTGCCAAGTTTGAAAACAAATTAAATGACTCTTCTTGAGGTGAAAGGGTTAATTTTACAATGCTTATGAATAGACATTTTGTGTTGCTTCATTGCCTGTGTATATACAGAAATTGTCTGCTGTGCCTGCTTTAGAGCAGTAGTTGCCATTTTCAACACTTCACGAACCACTTAATGTATAACTTTATAATTAGCGTTTCACACTAATAGGATTGACCTCTATGTGGTGGAGCACTATGGCTATATTTACGTCTTTATTTAATATTCTATGCCCTGAAAGTAAGCGGTAAAATCCTAGGAGAGCCCACACCCTTGGCGACAAGCCAGAACAAGATGGGTGGCAAGGAAATATAGCGGGATAAGGTGGATGCATAATGAAAATATATGTAAGCAATACAGAAATTAAACCTTTGAGATAAAAAATATAAAAACAGCACTTTCTTTCTTACTGCTGATCTTTTCCGAGTGGAGGGGACAGCGTAACAACAGATTTTAAAAAAGTCTTAAAGGTCTCATCGCTAAGCGAATGATCGTGTGAACGCCGCCATATTTATTCTGCGAGGTAATGGTTGAACATACATTCAGCGTGGCTGGCACGATTTCGAAGAAAGCGTTTTATCATCATGCTGATCATTACATTTAGGACATTCATAACTCGAAGCAATCAATCCTTCCTTCATACACCATTCAATCAATTCTTTCTTCCCTTTCGCATTCAACAAAGTAAAAAAATTCTAAATTAGATTCCCTCACACACGCAACCAGCCCGGAGACCAACAACAAAATGAAATTTGAAATGCACGCCCACAAAATACGAAAATGCTAGAAATAGTTAGGGTTGTCGTATGTAGTGTTTAAAAGTAGAGTTACCAAGATGGCGCAATTATCGCCAACCAAAGTAATTCGTGCCAAGGGTGTGGGCTCTTCTAGGAGTGAACCAAGTAAGCTTCATGAAAAGCAACAATCAACAAACTGAAGTGTTTTGCCTACAATTTTCCAAAAAATGGTTGAGGCTACCAAAAATCGCTAACCTCAGGAATTATGTTTTTTTTTTGTTTAGTTATTTCAGTAACAAAAAGCTTTTAGTAAAGAATAATTCGTGTTCCGTAATATGTTGTTTTGTTGTTCATCTTTTTATATATATATAAACCGAATCTTCATAAAAGTATAAATAATTTCCCAATTTTTCTGCATACCATCCAAAATTTTTCACGCATCACCAATCGGTTGCTGCTGCTCTGTAACACACATCAATAATTATGTATTAGCATCACTGTAACAAAATTGGTGCCATGTATATCGTACCTTAATATCTAAACAATAAAGATTCTAACATTTTTTTTTTATGAAAAAGGAAATGGAGGGAAAATGTTGTGATTTTTGCATGGCGGTAATTTGGCTGTGGTGATGCTAATATTTAAGTACACAGATAACAAATAATTGTCCATGTGAAAAGCTGTCTGTGTAGATAAGAGCCACTCTGTTTTAAAGATAGGCCCTTAACTTTGTTGAAAACAATTGCTAATGTTAATCGAATTGTGAATTGCAATGATACTCCATCATTATCAACACTTTGTCGTAGTTTTCTGCTGCAAAATCCGTGTTTATATTAGAATTTTCCTGGCGTATATTCGATTAAAAAACCTTCAGCTTTCATTGCGTTGAATTTCAGTTGTGTCAATTGATGCACGTTTAAAGTTAAATATTTCATTAGCATTTTTTTATTTTTTTTAATGTTTTGAAATTTTATGTTTTTTTAATTTTTCTTTTCTTTTTAAGTGTAGTTTTAAGTTTTTAAGAAATTTTATATGCTTTGTTTGATTTTTTTTCTTTTTAAGTGCAGTCAATTGGCTTCACTAGATAAAAATGCCTTGCGGGAAATCAAACTTAGGTTGTCATACTTGCAAGGCAAAAGTACTACAATGAGTGTAATTGCACATCAAACTGAGAAAGAATGGATATCAGCAAACGAGAAAAGCAGACAAAGAATGTCACAAACACAGGTTGAGGGCGCAGCAGAGCAACATGCAGCCAGACTTGAGGATGCACATTTGCGAGCACATCATTCGTGTTTTACATCAGAAAGATGTTAACCAGAAACAGCACATCTGTGTCAAACATGACTTTGTGGTGATCAATCACACAATAACAGTCAACTTGCATTCCGGTACAACCCAGTGGAAGATTCTAGGTTCAGGCAGCATGTTCTCATTTACACAATGATGGAAGTGTATCCTTATTGCAATGTTCTGAATTTAACCAATGAGAACGTTTTGTACCATTGAAAAAATTAAACTGCCTCAACTCAGAGAACAGAGCCATTACAAATTTAGCTTGCTAGATATACTGCAGAATCAAAACATTTCCTATATAACATCAGAAAATAAAATTCATGTATCCAAGTGACACTGTTTAGATAAATGTGCATTTGTGAATACACCTCTGATTTAATAAAAATATCCGTAAGCATTGTAAAATTAACCCAATTCCCTCAATGAATCCAGAGTGGAGCCATGTAAAATTTATCTTCAAACTTGAGGTCGCCATCTTAAAGACAATGTAAATAAATTTAGGTTCAGAACATGACATAAGGACAAAAACAAGCTGTAATAACTTCAAGCATTTGGTTAACAAATTATAAATATCAGTTTAGGAAAGTTTTTCGTATATATATTTATACATTTTTTTTATAAAAGATCATACCTGCAATGCAAATTATTTAACATACTGAAAATATGTCCTTTCTGTTTAACAAGACTGAGCCACAGCAACGTGTGGCAGGGTACAGCTAGTATATATATATATATATATATATATATATATATATATATATATATATATATATATATATATATATATATATATATATATATATATATATATATGTATATATATATATATATATATGTGTGTGTGTGTGTGTGTGTGTCAGGTTCCTGGTAAATGAAGGAAGTCGTCATCTTTAAAATATTTGTACATTATTATTCATCAAGCATAATTACTCCAAAATGGCGGCCTCTTGACGCCTAATTGGATGTAACAAAATACATCATTCAAGCAAGAAGTCACCAGCCTCTCTCACTCATTTATTCTCTTATTTACGTCCGTGTGTTCACTCCTCCTTAAATAGTCCTATTTACCCAAAAATCCCTACGCAATATAGTAAAAAGTTCGCTCTATTTTTTGTTGTTCAATTAATTTTTAAAGTTAAACTTTCCAGTTCTGACATATATATATGTATATATATATATATATACAAAGAGCTTTTCTTTTCACTTATTTATGGTTGAGAGAAATATTATTGTTATCTTTTCCTAATTTCATTTTATTCTACTGTCTTGTTTATCATCTACGTGTGTCAGAAATAGATTTAACTTTTCAGCATGGCTCTGTTCTTTTGATCTTATGTCGAAATTTTCTGCTGTATGGGGAAGGTGGATCCATAAAGCATTGCTAAACCTTAAATTGCTGGCCTAATTCAGTGAAAGCCCTAGAAATCCTAATAGGTCTCCATTTTAGTCCAAAGACTCTTCTCGTATCTACCTTTGTTATGTCTCTTGAACTCCAATTTCGTTCTTCTTTGGCATAGTAGGTTGTACAACTTTTTCACTTTGTATTTTATTTTATTATGCTGTATACATATACATAAATGTGTGCGTGCGTGTGTGTGTGTGTAGATAAGTAATTTTTAATTTAAAATAATTTTGTGAAATGGTTTTATTTTTATTTAAGTGTTTCATTTCAATTCTTTATAAAATTTATAACTATGATAATTTTTTCTTGAACTGCTTAAAATGACGGCTGTTTTTCTTAAAGATTTAATTTTCTTGAAATTTATAGAATATTATACATATGGAAATGATGCCGAGTTTCAGAATAACGTTTCGATATCTACGGAGAGCAACAAAGAAGTTTAAAAGTATTTTCTCGATTAACTTTATGTTATACATCGGTGGGGAAATAATTTTTTTTCTCATTCCCGAAAAGCTGGTTACTGAGAAAATTCCACTTACATATTAATTTAGACTGATATAAAAATTATTTTAGTTTTAATTTTATCCTGGTTATATTTTTTTTGAACTTGCCGCTTCGGTGACGTTTTCTGAAACTTTATTAGACATTTTTTTTCCCTTTTTATCGTAAATAGTCAACTTATTTCTATATTAATCTCTTTAATTCAGTGTTTTGGGGAATCTATGGGAGATTCAGCAACTTGTATTTTGGTATCTTTAGAAACATCTGTTACATTTTGAAATGCAACTACTTACTCGCAGGGTTGATTATAATTATCAACCAAATCCATGCATTCTTCTATGGGCACATTCACTGAAAGAGAAGGAAAAAATTACTGAGAATTGTTTCGAGTACATCTTTCATTTCACGAGATCGAAGCCTGTGAATGCATAATAAATGGTCAATGGAAGATAAACCAATTTTTCAAAAGTAAATAAGCAACAATACTTTATAAATAAACTTAAATGTTTAAATGCACTCAAATGCCACTGAATTAGAGATACCTACCCAGTAACGAGTTGGGCATCATCTGGCCTTGAGAATGGATGCCACACGACGAAGCATAAAAGCAACAAGTTTCTGGAAAGGTTCCATGGGAATGACTTGCCAAACATTGGCTAAAGCTATCCATGATTCATTACGGTTCGTTGGTGCACTGTTATGGCATTCTACGTCTTGTTTCATAACATCCCTAAGATGCTGAATAGGAATTAAGTCATGGTCTCTAAGTGGCCAGGAAAGTTAGAGGAATGCTCATCCAACCAAACAATAGCCAACCGAGATTTGTAAGAGGTACAGTTGTCTTGCTAAAAATTTCCATTATCGTGCGGGTAACAGAACAGCATAAGTGGATGGAGGTGATCATTTAGCAACTCTAAGTGCCGAATTTCATTGAGTGAGGTTGATACACGCACCAAAGATACCAAACAGTGCCACGAAAAAACATCCCAGACCCTGATTGAGCCCCCAAGCTGTTATACAGTTCCAAACTGGCATGCAGAATCCATAGCTTCATGAGCCTGATGCCATATTCTCAGTCTCCCGGCGGCGTTAAGTTGTTGGAATCGAATCTCACCACTCTGTGCTACTCGTTTCCAGACATCTACACTCCCGACTGTGTGTTCTCCTGCCCAGGCAACACGTGCCGCCTGATTGCGAACGTTGATCAAAAGCACTCTCGGGGGTCGACGGCTCCCGAAACACATACGGTGACGCAAGCATTCCACAGTCCGTTTACTGACCGTACGACTGGCACCGTCATTTAACTGGGTGGTAATTTGAGCTAATGTTTGGCTTCACTGGCTACGTACAATACGCCTCAGTTGTCCTTAATCACGCACTGTCAAGGCTAATTGTCCTTTGCAGTTTATACGATTGCTAGATTTGTGTCCACCATCCATGTATACTTGGTATACTCTTGCCATTGTTGACCTTGAAAATCCTATCTGTATGACGATTTTGGGAATTGAATTAACCATGCGTCGCGCACCTACGATTTGTCCGTGATCGAAGGTGTGTTTAAATCAGGCAGTTTATCCATATTGGCAGTTCCAACAACTAATGTAGAACAACTACAGTACGCAGTATATATGCATATACCACAGCAACCTTACTAGCGATATATGATGCGTAGCGATACACAATTTACATAGCCCTTCCTATCCCTAATTCGGTGGTACTTCATTGTAGTTTACGGTAACAGCTCATGACTTTTTTTTCCAATTTATGATATTTGAAAATACATAAAGGTCACTCAATTGAAACATAGATTGTTGTTTGAATAATTGCAGATACTTTATTAAGAAAGAAAAAATTATGAGTGTGCTTATGACCACACGATGTAAGGGAACACTTTTGATATATTCTGGTCAAGAGAATTCAATTACTTGGATGTATTATGCTTTCTTGTACGATATATACATGCGCGCATTAAGTAGTTCTCTTTTTCATGATCTTTCATTGGTGGATTTGTTTATTTCATCCATTTTCTGCAGAGGGCAATGTTTAAACAATCACGCATTCTTATATATTTATATATTGTATTCATATTTAAATAGCAATTAGTCCATTTGTTTAAAAATATTTATGTGTAAATTACTTATGTAGATTATATTTATATAATATACAGGGTGGTCCCAAATTCATGGTACAAACTTTAAGGGTAGGTACAGGATATTCTAACAATCATTTATTGTATAAAAATAAATGAGCGCAAGTGAGGCGGTTAGGCACAAACACGAAAAACAAGAAATCAAAGGAACGATAAAGTGTTCATTGAAAGCGTCATTGACAAGTGTAATGTTTAAAATAAAAGTTCATAACTGTTCAGCAAATGAGTTATGAAACCCAGCTGCAACGTTCATTCCTTTACCACCCACTGGTAGAAGTTCATGTCGAAAGGACAGTCTCCCGGTTTCAAAGCCTGTACTTGCTAAGTGGTATAAGGGATTTTCGTTTAACACTCTACAAATTGTCTGTTGACTGGTACCTATGTGATGAGCAACAGACTCGTATCTATCAGCAACAACGTTTGAGTTGCTTTCTCCCTGGCTTGGATTGCGTACTGCTCTTCATCGACCAGCATCATGTCTGATGACATGGAACGAACGCGTTTCACAAAATTGAGGTAGGAAAACTCTTTGAGCAGGCATTCGTATTTCAGAAAACTGCACGTGATGCATTCGTAGGGATGCGTTCTGCCCATAGTGCTTTCCCCTACTGAGATGCATCCTGTTGAACGGTGGCTATACATCTACTACCCCCTACCGGCAGCGCAACCAACCGATGTGACTCCCTTTCTCTTTTCTTTTATTTTCCCTGTTTGTGCCTCACCACGTCATTTGCGCCTATACATTCCTATGCAATAAATGATTTTTACTCAATGTCCTGTATCTTCTTTTAAAGTTTCTACTATGAATTCATGCCCCCCCTCTGTTAATGTTTATATTGCACGAACGTACTATCGCAGCAGTGCCAAAGTTCAAGATAACATGCGAAGTAGGCAACCCTGATTTCTATGTGTACTACGTGCTAAATTAGCAACCATCTGCTTCCTTTCATATAATGTCCCAATACGGTAAGGATAACATGTAAGTACCGTTTGTACAAGTTATATAACACCGCGAAATATGTAAGGATAGGAAAACTTATGCCCAGATAGACGTTCACTTCACTTAAAATTCTCTAAGCAAACAAAGTAAGAGGTTTCGTACTTTTTCATAATTAACACTTTTATTTTCGCGTAATCTCTCATATGTCATCACTTATATAAACCAAAATATTGGCAACTTTCTTGCCAGTTAAGGGGACACAGTACGATTCAATTGACCAAAATCGGTCAAAAATCAAATCTAATATATATATATATATATATATATATATATATAGTATAAATTATTCTTTATATACTTTTCTATAACTACACAAAATTTGAAAGCTCTAAACTTAAGAAACGCAGAATTATGATGCATTTTTATTCACATCCTTATTACAAATCTAAACTTTAAACTTACTTATCTCAGAAAGATAAAATAATTAGTTGATCTTCTTTTAAAATGCCAAGGCTTTTTTTTTACTGTGCCTAAAAAGCTTTGATATTTTTACCTATTGACAATAGTACATGTAACAAAAGTTGGTATGCATTTTTGAATCAAAATTCAATACTCATTATTTTAAAAATAATTCAACTCGGATTTTACGGGTTTTTTAAGGAATTTTCAATAAGCATTCATAAAAATAGATATTGTACGAATACCAATTATGCTATTTCAAAACCCATACCAACTTTTGTTATACATAATTTGACATAAGAGTAAATCAAATTTCATGCCTGTATGTCAATTTTTGTAGGAGGAGAGAGAGAGTAGCACACATTTTAAAATCACTTCATAAATTTTAAATCTTTTCGTTAAAAAATTATGTGGCCAGCGTTTTATGAAATTTTGAGCACAAAATCTGTTTTACATAGTATACACACATAGGAGGCAATCAAAACAAATTTAAAAATCCTTAAATTAAAAATTTTTGCGTAAATCCTTAACTTCATCAAAATGCGTAAATCCTTAACTTCATCATGTCCCCTTAACTTCATCAAAATTTCAAATTTGAATTCTTTTGGCATATTTTTGTGCTTAAATCCTCTTTCTACTGAATCAAAAAAAAAAAAAAAAAGATATCATGTTTTGGTTCTTCTTATCTTTGATCTAAAAAATACATAAGAATAATTTTTTTTCAATTATTTTTACTTGCGCGCTACTCTTCTCTCGTTCACTGACTGGAATTGAGTGCAAGTGGGCTGCATGAGAGTAATATTTAAATAAAGGAAATGAATCTTCCCTTAAATAAGTTAGCATAACATTTTTATCAACAAAAAAAACATGTACTTAAATACTTTTCAATTCATAACTAAACGAGATTTGGCGACTGGAGTCGACTAAACCTAATTGAGCGTAACGCGGTCGAACCAGACGCTTAATTTAGATTCACTCTTCAGTAAAACGCGCCTTAAGGAGTTATGACTTTAAAAACTATAATAATCGAGAACTGATAACGTAACTGTCTTAATGTGGTACAAATTCTCCATATCTTTCATGAAAAAAGGCTGATGATCCTTCCGTTTTTTTCTACAACATCATGAATTATAAGCTTGATTGTAGATAACGAGTCGTTCTAAATAGACTAAATACGGGATAACTGCAAGGAATTTTGATACGTTCTGTAAAGCAAGTGATCCAATAACTCCCAGCAAAGTACCCAGCATTGTGTTATCATGAAGTAAAATTACAACTTGAGACAATTTACCTAAAATTTGGCAAAAATTTTCTTTTGTCGTCAGATTTTCACACAAAAATGAAATAAGGCACGCCATACTTAATTTGCCCTTTTCCTTTTACTCCATACCTAGGAATAAGCGCCATCAGCTTACGACGAGTAACCTGATATAGTTTAGAAACACAATACAAGTTACCACGAAGTAGGATTCAAAAGTTACCGGACTGAGTCTATAGCTTAAAAAATATTTCCAGTTAAATTGCTGAAATACATCCTCCTTCGAAATAAGATTCTTGTGCAAAACAATACATTTTTGCCACCATTTACATATATCATCCAAACTTTTCTGGAATTCATTTTTAGCCATGTCGTTTAATTCAGCCGGCGTTGCACTTTAGCTTCATCTACAGATTAAAATCGATGACCCTGCAAGCGATGTGCCACTTCAGCAACTATTCTGAAGTTGCAGGAGGTGAAATCAGGGGAGTAAGGAGGATGTGGCAGTTGTTTTCATTTTCACCCCGTCGTTAATTGAAGCCGTTTCTTACGTACCACCGCAGAAAACTTTTTAATGTTTTCCGCGATGCTTGAAATTTGGGGACACCCTGAGCATTTGTCTTCTTCGATACTTTCCCTACCTAATCCGAAACGTTGATACCACTCAAAATCTTGCGTTCGCGATAGTGTACCACTGCCTTAAACATGCTTCAACATTTCGTAATACACCGTAGCACTCTTTTCAAAGCCAACGCATAATTTAACATTATTATGTGCTCAACAAACACCATTTATTTCAAACACCGTCAACTAAATACATCCACCTACAAAATATGACGCCGTGGCAAGCCACTGATCCCGTGATTGGGGCAAACTTTTTTTTAAAAAAAGGAACAATACACAGTGACACAGAAATGTTTTCGTAGTCTTTCTACTGCAAAATTCTTTCACTTTATAGGCTCAGTCCTGGAACTTTTGAATCCTCAACTCAAACTTAGTGGTGCAATAGCCCATGAGGGCCAGAACCTACTGTGCCAGTCCCTGTATACGCGACCATTGGGAGCTGAGGTGTATGAGCATATGTCCCGATCAGGTGGCCAGTCTGAAGCGAGATCCCCAGTGTTTAATTTCCTTTAGCAAGCTTGGTACTCATTTATCGACTCAGTGCAGTAGGGAATGTAAGGTTGAGTCCACCTTGCCCAGCCCGGGAATAGAATCCGGACCATGTGGTGTGGAAGCATGATGCGCTTCCACTCGATCACTGGGCCTACTCTTGAATCCAACCTAAAATATATTTTAGAGCATTTACCACTTCTACGTCACCGACTCCAGAACAAGAGATCAAAAGGTATCCATTTATGTCTTTAGCCTTAAATAATAGACAAATTGTGGATTCTATACTAAACTGCATTTGTGCAAGTGTTCCATGGGGTAGTCATGTGTCCTTTTAATTTGAAAGTTATCGACAAATCTATGGCGGGACACAAGAAATGGGACTTTCCATTAAGGAACCCCAAATCTCTCTCACAGTGTCCCGAATGTGTCTTCAAGCTGTCTTCGACTAATATTAAAGAATAGGGACCGAATTCGAAATATTCTTTCAGATATAAAAAAACTCAAACATTAATATTATATATATTCTGGCTACACTATCCTGTAGAGAATCACTTATTTTATCATACTACTCATTTTTGTCACAGTTGACACATTTTTTCTTTCATAAAATGTGTTTTGCATTTTTTTCCTGTACCATAATGCTAAATGAGCTCTCCCTTTACATGTTAAGAGAAAAAAACTTAGCAAACAAGAGGAGAGATTAGGTTGGGAATGTTCAGTGCTGGTAACGTGCCTGTAAACACATTACTCGTAATTCAACGAACATCTACTGTTTTAGTTACGTAAAGTTGTATGGGCCGAACTTATCTCTGGAAATTCAAACGTTCTGCGAAATTTTGTTACATCGCTAGCTCAGTTGTGCTTCTCTTTCATAGTGGTATGACAAATATTCCCCTCGTTAAAAGCTTTCTCTATGTTTCAGTTGAACGATCCATATACACTGAGGGAAACCAAGAAGAACACCAAGAAGGAGTTGTTCTAAAAAAATGAAAATTGGTGGATGTGTTTTTACAACTGCAAGATTTCAAATTTCGCGTTTGTCGCATAAGTAGAGCGCTAGTAGCGCCACTTTAAGTATGCAAATCAGACATTTTTAAAATAAGGGACATTTAAATGTCGGACGTAGGTTAAAACGTCATTTTATTGGAAGAAGGTACGTGAACAATTGAAAAACTAGAAAAATTCACAACGCCCAATATTACAGTTCTTTCGCTTAATTCTAGCAAGAAAAGCTGAAATAATTGTATCTGCTTTAATAAAATATATGCTACCTTATGATTGCAAATTAACCTCAGGAAATTCAGTAAATAAATCTGTTAAATAGGTAAAATCTGGTTTCTATTTGATAAATTTTCTTTTAAAGTTATAGTCACGATTTGGTTTAAAGCGAGCCACTATCGAAGAACCCCACATTTACACCTCCAAATTATATTTGTGCTGACATGGACTGCTTGCAGGTCTTCGTAAACCCCTTTAGAAATCACTGGTGTAAACCCTCGTTAGGTGAATTTAGTGCCCGATGGGTGAAAAAAAGGAAATATGTATTACATCTAATACAATTACAACCAAAGGTACATCTAAAACAATTGAATTTCTTTGATCATACTTTGGTTCACAATCATTGAAGACTATACACTGGTGTGCAAAACTTAAGCAACAGGTGGGTTTATTGCCATAACTTCACGAAAAATCATCTTAGAGACATGAAATTCAGAAATGAGGGAGAGTATTATGTACGTAAAGGATGACGAAAGCATCGGCGCTGAAAAAGGAATACAATGCATACGGTATGGAATCAAACAAAAACAAGCTTTATTGAACGCATAGTATCGTGACTCATGATGGTCTATCCAACAGGAAGAACAACAAGCAGATGTTCCTTAATATGGTATATGCCCTCCCCTCACTGCAATGGTTGCTTCGCACGGTCTCCGCATACTCAGAACCAGCTGGTGCAACATTTCTTGCGGAAGGAGTGTCCATTCTTCAATCAGTATCTGTTTCAGTTGTTCGGTGTTCTCTGCATGATGTAAGCGTGTTGCAATACGTCTCCCCAAAGCATCCCACGCATGTTCGATGGGATTTAAATCTGGGGAGTATGCTGGGCAATCCATTCGAGTGATATCTTCACTTTCCAGCAGCTCCTCAACAGCAAGAGTCCGATGTGGCCGTGCATTGTCATCCATAAAAATGAAGTCTGGGCCAATGGCATCTCGGAACAGTCGCATATGGGGAAGAAGTACCTCCTCACAATAGCGGTTCCCGATTACAGACCCTTTATCGAAAATGTGGAGCTCAGTTCGCCCGTTCAGCATAATGCCTCCCCAGACAAGAACTCCAGGACCACCGTAATGGTGTATTTCCTTGATGTTACTGGTATAAAACCGTGATCCGTTTTCTCTCCATATCAAAACGCGTTGAGAATCGCTTCTGGTACTGAACCGACTCTCATCCGTAAAGAGAACACGACTCTATTGACAGTTGTCCAGTTTTTGTGCTCTCTGCACCACTGTAAACGGTAAAGTCAGTGGTCACCTTTCAACGGGAGGCAGCATTCAGGATGGAGGGCGAATAGGCAACCTTTGTGAAGGCGTCTGGCCACAGTAAACCGCGACATTTGTCGCCCCGTTGCTGTAGAGAGTTGCTGAGCAATGATGCTTGCTAACTGTCGTCGGCTTCTTTTCGCTTGCAGGATGATATATCGGTCATCCCCTGCAGTTGTCGCCCTCGGGCGGCCACAACCAATCTTTCTGACAGCTGTACCTGTGGTTTGAACCGCTTTCCAAGCGCGTGAAACGACACTTTTGTTGATTCCGAACTCTGCAGCTACACTGGTGACGGTACGCCCCTCCTCCAGCTTTCCGATCATTCTTCCACGTGTGAAGTCGTCCAGGTGATTTCTTCTAGCCATATTTCACGAACTGACTCACTGGCACTTGCAGCGAATATGTTCAATTGCGTCTGCGTCCTTCATTTTATTTTACTGTTAAACAGCACACGCCGACATCATGCGTTTTGCGTACACCCTCGTCGCTTCTGACGTTTCGTTCCTGATATTTGCATACGCATGACGTTTCTACTGACTTACGTGTTCACTGTACTGATCTCCAAACCTCCTCTTCTGCAGTATCATGGTTATCTGCTTAATTTTTACATTCTTGCTTAAGTTTTGCACACCAGTGTAACTTAAATATGTTACTCTTTTAGGAAGCGTTATGATCTAAATACAGTCGAACCTCCATAGTACGAAACTCTTTATTTTTCTGTATAGTGAGCTCTAACGTGGAACCTAGAACCTTTTACGATTTTCTTCGTAAAATAACCTCCTAATAGCGAAGTGCATTTTCTATCTAACGAACTTTTTCTCTTGTGATTCAACTTTTTTTCTCCCTATTTTAAAAGTATTTCTCGACATTTCAAGTTGTCCTCTTTTTTAACACAATTTATAGTGGTCATAAATCTTAAACTGCTTTTATTAAGTGCCTAACTTGCCGAGAACAATAAAACTCTGGGTGTTTCATCCAAGAAGTGCAGTCTTTAACCTCCCATTGTCCTGTTCACTGGAAACATATTCGATATCCCCTTTCACTCTCAGTGGAACTTTATCGTGTCCCCGAGTCCTAGAACTAGTCTCCTTTCATTTGTAGTGTTGATCAGTCGAACTGGTAACTTCGTTTCTTGTAGCTCGAAAGTGTCAAAACGTAAGTGCTTATACATCAAAGAAAAGTTTAATTCTTCAGGAAGTGGATAAAGGCGTCAAGAAACTTTATTTGCAGTTTTTCATTCATTCTTTCTTATTTTTTCTTGATAAGTAAGATATATGAAATAAATATATATTAATTTACAAAAAGGTGTAAATAATTACTTTTTTTAATATATAGTACTTATGAGTTTAAAATTTGTTTTATGTGGTTTCTAAAAAAAAATTGAAGGATGAACCTCTATATAGCGAATTTTCCATATAAAGAGCTTTTATTCGGGATTCAGCGACTCCGTTGTATAGAAGACCAACTGTAGATGTTACAAGGAGAAAGAACAAAAAAGATAGATATAAAAAACATCAATTCTTACAATTTTGAAAATCATTTCTGCAGATGCTATAGTTGTGAGGGTAGTCCACATTCAGAGGGACACATCCCCATAGTTCGTTGTACATGTCAGCTCGGCACTTCTGTACGATTCCCTACGGAAAAAATATCGCTCGATATTCATCAATACTCTTCAGTTTCATTTATATTGGTAAATATTTGAAATAACTTTCTGACACTTTGAATATGTTTTAAACATTGATAAGGAACATTTTTTTTTGTATTGGGAAACACCTTAGTACTTCCCATTACTTTACATGCAGGAAAATGTCATGAAAAATGAACTCAGTTTTCTAATATTGAGTACTTTTAGTTTATATGTGCTCAATAATAGTGATTTACAAGGAATAATTCAATATCATCAATTACAGTTCGACGTCGACAAATACACGAAATGACAATTTTGTTATGATAACCTGTTTGAAGTAAATGCTTTGCGGCATTTCAATGTCACCTCTACTAGTATATAAGGTCGAGTCATAAGTAACTTCCATTTCTTTATCAGATATTTATTTCGCTCTCATTAAATAAAAAAATACTACATTAATTCATTACGTATTCATCATCGTTATCTATAACCTTCTCCCATCTTCCCGGCAGTTTATAAATTCCTTCCTTGTAAAATGCGGCTGGTTTAGACTGGAAAAAGTTTTTCACCGCCTGCAAGATTTGCTCTTCAGAATTGAAAGTTTTCCCATGCAAAAAATTTTGTTGGGAACAGAAAAAGTGGTACTTTGACGGGACAAGATCCGGGGAGTAAGGAGGATGTGGTAAAACAGACTATCCAAGCTCAAGAATTTTTCTTAAGTCACCTTTTCTGTATCTGGTCGCGTATTGTCATGCAAAAGGATGACATTTTAGCGATTGACGAGTGTAGGACGTGTTTCACGGAGTTTTTCCTGAACTTTTTGCAACTGCTGAACACATCTGTCCTCAGTAATCGTCAAATCTGGCTTCGACAACTCGTGGTAAATTATTCCTCGACAATCCCACCAAACACAATAAGACTTTTTTTTGCCCTGCATGTTTGCTTTCGGATCTGGTAGAGGAGGTTCGTCCTTATCAAGCCACTGTCTTTTGCGGACTATATCCTTGTAGGGGATCCATTTTTCATCCCTTGTTACAATCCTGTTTAAAAAAATGCTTCATTTTTACCCGTGAGAGTAGACTTGTGGCGATTGACACGCGATCTTCTTTATTCTGTTCACTGAGTTTGTGAGATACCCATACACCTAACTTACTGACTTTCCCTAATTTCTCCAGTTTGCGGATAATGGTTGATTCGATGTATTGAACATTTCTTCTATACATCTTGTCGATTGACGTAGATTTTGCTCCAATACTGCGTTTAAAAGGTTGTCGTCAAAGTTGAAAGGACGTCCCGCTCTCGATTCGCCTTATGAAGTCCTATCTCCAGAATGGAATTTTGCGAACCAATTTCTAACTGTCCAATCAGTTATCCATGCTTCACCTTACACTCTGCATATCTTTTCAGCTGTCGTCTTAGACCTATTGACTTGTTTAAATTCCCAAATCGTCACATGACGAATATCTTGAGAGAATAAAGAAGCAGTTTATTTTAACGTGTATCATACAAAGTTTTTGACAAAAGACTAACGGAAACCTCTCGTGTAACTAATGAAACAAAAAATCGTTTCCATGGTAACTCATAGCGGGTAAATTCGAATAATATAGATTCTACATAACTGCGTCAGAAGTTACTTATGACTGGACCTTATAAGAAATAAAGCTAGCTTTCTGAGACAGAGTAAGTACAATAGGTGATTTGTTGCGAGTATATAACCATGCCCTTTGCAATGTTTTTTGACAAAGTCATCACCTACATTGCCTTATGACTACTGTCGGTTAAACCTATCGATTAGTCACATGTTCAACATTTGTAGTTTTGTACAGTGGTGGACAAGAGGCTTTGGAAGTCAATTACACTTTTAATACAGTAAAAAATCATCAAACTGAAGTGTAATTAAAAGAAATTTCCTATTTTTACAATGATCCATACAAAATTTTTATTCGATTCTATTTTAAAAGTATTTAAAGTAGTAAATTTGAAGTTTTTAAAATATTTACCCTTTTTCTAAGTTATAATAAGCTAAAGTACATTTCTTTAATATTCAAAAAACGGCTCTTTCCACGAATAATATATCCATGTATTACTATATTTATTTAAAAACAAATGTTACGTTCCTTTCTAAAATCCAAAGATTGTGCAATTTTAATACTTAAAAGAGGATCTCTTGGTGCAAAGAATCATTAACTTTAGAGCTAAAAGTTTTATGGACATTATAAGTGTTAGAAGAAATTCTTTCTATTGATATGAAGGAAAACCTTCTTACTATTTGATCAATAGGTCCTGTTCCTCTGTTTTCTCTCCACGTTTTCAGGTAATCTGTGCAATGGGTTTGGTATGGACTCGGTAGAAGATGAGTCTCCTCCTGGAACAAAGTAGAATATAAAGAAGGAATGTGTACAATTTTTTCTATGGAAGGGGAAAATATTCCATGAATCACACGCAACTCGATAAATTAATTCCAGAACCCTAGAGGACATATGATGGATTTATCCGCGTTCCTTTAACCTTCTGGCCGGAATATCAAATTTTTTTTGCCGCTCTTAGAAACATCTGTCTGATAGAAGGGTGCGCAATTTTTTTTAAAATTTTATTACCCTAAGGACTGTTTTAAATGTCCTTATCGCTCATGAAATTGCTTAGAATTTTTAATATTTAAGTCTTTATGAGCCACACTATATTAATATATTTTCATAACAAGAATTGTGACTAGTATATTTATAAAATCTGATTAGAAACTATTTATTTTCGTGTAAAAAAAAATAAAAATGAATGTTTATTTTTAGTTTGTTTTTGTGTCATCGACGGACCAGCCATGCTTATTTCTTTTTTTATTTTTTATTTAATCACACAACATACCGGGTGATCAAAAAATCAGTATTAGTTTGAAAAATTAGTAAATCACGGAATAATGTAGATAGAGAGGTAAAAATTGACACACTGGCTTGGAATGACATGGGGTCTTATTAGAAAAAAAATAAATAAGGTTCACAAAATGTCCGACAGATGGCGCTTCATCTGATAAGAAAAGCAATAATTAGCATAACAAATTAAGACAAAGCAAAGATGATGTTCTTTACAGGAAATGCTCAATATGTTCACCATCATTCCTCAACAATAGCTGCAGTCTAGGAATAATGTTGTGAACAGCACTGTAAAGCATGTCCGGAGTTATGGTGAGGCATTGGAGTCGGATGTTGTCTTTCAGCATCCCTAGAGATGTCGGTCGATCACGATACACTTGCGACTTCAGGTAACCCCAAAGCCAATAATCGCACGGACTGAGATCTGGGGATCTGGTAGGCCAAGCATGAGGAAAGTTGCGGCTGAGCACACGATCATCACCAAACGACCTGCGCAAAACATCTTTCACGCGTCTAGCAATATGGAGTGGAGCGCCATCCTGCATAAAAATCGTACGTTCCAGCAGGTGTTTGTCAGCCAGGCTGGGGATGATGCGATTCTGTAACATATCGGCGTACCGCTCACCCGTCACGGTAGCAGTTACAAAACCAGAATCACGCATTTCCTCGAAGAAAAAAGGCCCGATAACGGTAGATGTGGTAAATCCAACCCATACCGTGACTTTCTCGTCGTGCAATGGAGTTTCCACGACAGTTCTAGGGTTTTCAGTAGGCCAAATTCTGCAGTTGTGGGTGTTGACAGACCCTCGGAGCGTGAAATGAGCTTCGTCGGTCGACAACAAGTTACTCAACCAATCGTCATCTTCCGCCATCTTTTGAAATGCCCACACCGCAAATGCCCTCCGATTCACGGAATCGCCAGGTAATAATTCATGATGCCGATGGATTTTGTACGGATAGTATCGGAGGGTACGCCTAAGTGCCGACCAAACAGTAGTGTATGGAATGCCGGTGCGACGTGCGACTGCACAGGTACTGACTTCCCCGTGCATAGACGAACCCGCTACAGTCTTCCATTTCATCCTTAACCGTCTCAGCAGCATTCCGCCGTGTGCTCGGTCGGCCACTACGGGGTCTATCGTCTAAACAACCCGTCGCTTCGAACTTCGAAATCATTCTCGCCACAGCTGCATTTATCAACGGACCTTTACCCCTTCGTATGGCGATAGGAACGTAACGCTGTATTAGCACATTCCCCATTCTGATAATACAGCTTCACTAACAGTGCCTTTTCAGGTAACGTCAACATGCTGTGACTGCTGGTGCAACTGATTCTCTCTCTCATGACAGCCCCTTTTCTACGCGATTTTCATGCGCAATCACAGACGTTTTGTTGTCCAGCGCCATCTGTCAGACATTTTGTGAACTTTATTTATTTTTTTTTGTTCTAATAAAACCCCATGTCATTCCAAGCATGTGTGTCAATTTTTACCTCTCTATCTACATTATTCCGTGATTTATTAGTTTTTCAAATTTATACTGACTTTTTGATCACCCGGTATATATGCTATTTACAAGCGCAGCAAATTTTAAGTAATTTTCATTGTGAGCTTCGAGTATTAGAGTCGTATATTAATGCTCACGTCTGAGTATTAAAGAGAAATTTTCTCGTCTGTCTTGTTCCACAGAAAGTTGTCAACTGCCGGCACAGCGCGGCAAGGAAGAATATTTGCATTTGTGCGCATGACGTTGGCGCGCATGCACCAACATCCCGCCCGGCCTTGCCATGTTCACATGCAAGAACTTACAAATATCATAATTAGCCCAATATATAAATTTAGCACATAATTAAATACAATGATTACAATTTAAATGTAATAATAAAGTTAAATCAACAACTTTACACAAATGAAATATAATATAGCAATACATATACACACAATTTACTTAGTATCAATTGGGAGAACAGCTATTTTACTAATAGCTCTTTTAAATTCTCCTGATTGAGTTTTAACCTTGACAACTTTCACTTTTCCATCTGACCCATGATTTACTTCTAAGATTCGACCTAAAAGCCAAGTATTTATAGGTAAGAAATCCTCTTTGAGAAAAACCATTTGACCAATCATTAGATCATTTTTTTCAGTTATCCATTTCGATCTAGCTTGCAGTGTATTCAAATAATCAGATTTTCATTTTTTCCATGTGCGTTGCACAACCTTGGTAATCTTTTCCCATCGACTGAGACGATTTTCATTTACATCTATTAAATTTGGCTCAGGTATTGATGTTATAGGTCTCCCTATCAAAAAGTGACCAGGGGTCAAAACATCGAAGTTATCTGCGTCGTTACTGAGGGGAGTCAGTGGACGCGAATTTAATATTCCCTCTACCTGAATCATAATAGTTTCAAATTCTTCAAAGGTAAAGTGAAGATTTCCTATCGCTCTTTTAAGATGGTGCTTCACAGATTTTACACCTGCCTCCCAAAGACCTCCCAAGTGAGGGGACTTGGGAGGAATAAATTCTTAATCAATATTTTCTGACACGAAATATTTAGCTAAATTTTCATCCGGAAAATTAATTGATTTATGAAATTTCTTTAATATGGAGTTTGCTCCCACGAAATTAGTAGCGTTATCTGTGTAAATTTTGAAGCATTTACCCCGTCTACTAGTAAAACGTTTAAGCGTTGCTATCAAATCATCGGAAGTGAGATCCGATAATAACTCGAGATGGATAGCCTTCGTAGAAAAACATATGCAAATGCAAATGTACACTTTATTTAGAGTTCCCTTTATCTGATTTTTATATTTTACTAAAAAGGGACCGCATAAATCAAGTCCAGCAATAGTAAATGGGCTCGATATGTTTACTCTTTTACTGGGCAAATTACCCATAATTTGTAAAGAGAGAACGGGTCTGCTTTTGAAGCATGTCGCACATTGATGAACGATTTTACGAGCGATGGTACGACCGCGCAAAGGCCAAAATTTTTGTCGTACAGCATTTAACAATCCCTGTGGGCCAACGTGAAAGAGTCTTGTATGCACGCTGTTAAAATAAAGTTTACTTAATTTTGAACCTTTTGGTAAAATCGCAGGATGCTTATGAAGATATAGCACAGAAGCATTTTCTAATCTTCCACCTACGCGAACTATTCCTTCCCCATCTACAAATGGAAATAAATTAGAAATACTACTTGGAATTTCTTTTTTATCAAACAAGGATCTTTGAGCATTCTTAATCAATTTAATTTCTGACTCCTTGGATTCGGCTACAGTTAAAGGTTCAACCTTTTTGGACTTATTCCTACAGTTGTAGTTGAATCTGAAAATATAAGACAAAATATTAATAACTTTGAAATAATTATTAGAAAGTTCTAAAAGTTCGTCAAGGATGTGCCAGAGGAATCGCTATTCAGCAAGACAGTCTCTTCACTTCTGTCAGCTTCAGGCAATTTTTTCCTTTCTTGAACTACAGTCTCTTTCTCATGTTCGGTGAGGTAGTCTAACTCAGGAACCACTTGCTGAAAGTTTTAGGAAATTCAAAATCGGACAAAAATTCTGCACCTGTACACCACCTGGAATTTGACACCAGACAATCAGCGCTCAGTCCACGAGAGAGGAAGTCTACCGGGTTTTCCTTATCAGCACAATGGTACCATGAGTGGGGATCTGTTAGGCTGGTTATTTCGTTGACTCGGTTAGCAATAAATTGTTTCCATCGGGTTCTGTTACCCTTTATCCAAAACAGAACTATTTTGGAATCAGTCCAGTGATATTGTAAACAAGATCTTTTAAGATTCACGATCTTTTTCACCTTAGATGCCAGACGAGCAGTGACTAGAGCTCCAAGAAATTCTAGTCTGGGCAGGGTTACACAGTTTAATGGTGCTACACGGCTTACAAGTCACAAGTTTAACAGAAATTCCATTCCTTGACTTTGTTCTCAAATATATGGCTGCGCAATATGCCTTTTTGCAGGCATCGCAAAAGCTATGCAACTCTACATCATCTTCCAGCAAAATAGAATCTAGAACTAGTCGAGATATTTTTAGATTTCGTAAAAGGAGTAGCTTCTCACACCATTTTTTCCACTCCTTTTCAATATGTGTTGGCAAAGGGTCGTCCCATTGAATTTCTTCTTTCCAGAGATCTTGAAAGAGGCGTTTCATTCTAACGGTGAAAGGAGAAATTAACCCTAATGGGTCAAAGATCTTTCCAACTGCTTGCAGTATGAAGCGTTTCGTATTTTTATCTAAGAAAACAAATTCCAATAGACTTTAGTATCTGTAGTCAAGTAAACTTCATTAGTGTTCCACGATAGTCCTAGGACCTTTGTTCCATTTGCTCCTAAACTTACAGTTTCATGTACAGGATGTACATTAAAATTTTCTTTCTTCCATTGCTCCATTAAATTAGCATAATTAGTAATCCATTTTCTGAGGTCCATTCCAGCAGCTTCCATAATATTTTTTGCTCTTCGTGAAGTTTGAAGAGCTTCTTCAAATTCGTTACCACCGGAAATAAGATCGTCAACGTAGAAATTTCTATCTAAAAGTTATACAGTGTCAGGGAATTCATGTTTATATTTCTCAATATGATGCCTAATCGTGGCTGCCAGAAGAAATGGACTTGAACTAACACCAAAATTTACTCGATTAAAACGGTATACCTGTAGTTTAGGCCTTTTATGAACGCACGGTTCGTCATCACTCCAGAGAAATCGAACGGCATCTTTGTGTTCGTTAGCAAGACAAATTTGTAAGAAAGCTTGTTTAATATCAGAAAAAAAGGCTATTGCATTCAATCTAAAATTAATTAATAAGTCTAAGAGATTGGGATTTAAATTAATTCCAGGCCATAAACAATCATTTAAGGAGAGTTCATTATTTTGATGACTTCCAGCGTCAAATACAATTCTTTTTTTTTATGTTAAGCGACCGTCTTTTCTTACGGCCTGATGACGTAAATAATATACAGGTCTTTTTAACTCGTTATCTGTAATTTCGGTTTTAACTTCTTCTATAATACCCTGTTCTGTGTAATCGCGAATGATTTCACGGTATTGTTGATATAATTCCGAATCATGACCAAATCTTCTCCATAAATTTTGGAAACGTTGCTTAGCTAGGGGATAGTTATCGGACAATTCATCATAGGATTTTCTAAAGGGAAGTTGTACGATATAACGGCCTTTTTCGAATTCAACAGTTTCTTTAAAAATTTCTATAGCTTGATCCCTTTCATGAAGAACTGGATCATCTCGTATCCCCAAACCCTCTAAATCAAAAAATAATTTTAAAGTATCTTGAATAGAGTCATTGTTTACTAAAAAACACTGTCCTTGTTTATTAATTTGTCTTTCTTCAAGTTTACCACACGCAATCCACTCAAATTCGCTTTCTTTGAAAAACAACTCTTCATTTACTTTATACACGTATTCTGTTTTAAAACTTTAAAAAATATATCAACGCTTATCAAAACGTGAACTTCGTTTGCTTCATAAAATGATTTGTCAGCTAACGTCAAAAACTTTGGAATTTCCACATTGGAAATATCTAAACTTGAGGAGGGTGTAAATTCAGTTATTTTGTCTACAATCAAGAAATCTACTGGTTCAGCAAAACTGCTATCTTCGTTTGAAATAATTGTTTTTAATTTTCATTTTATGTTCTGTGATAATCCATTTAAACCGGATACTGGTGTCTTTATTTTTTCCTTTTTTATTCCTAAGCAATTACTCATTCTTTCTGTAAGTACACAAATATTGCTCGCGGAATCGAGTATAGCTCTTAATTTTATTTTTTGATTATTTGCTCTGCGAACATATATTTCTGCTGTTGAAAACAGAACATTTTTTTTATTTATTTCATTGGGCCCTGTGTTATTACTCAACACTGATGCCGGATTAGAATTCTTGAACTGTTTCACAATATTCTTTTTCATTTCCGTTATCTAAAGGGTTTTTTATTTTCGATTTATTGGAATTTCGAGTACAAATCAAATAACTGTGTGAATCACCGCAGTTGCATCGATATTTGGAAAGGCAATTAATTTGAATATGGTTGGATTTAAACACAAATTACAAAGTTTGTGTTTGCGAATGAATTTTAGTCTTTCGTCAATACTGAGTTTTAAAAAAGTAGGACATTTATATATATTGGATGTTGTGACTTACACTCTATACAATTTTTATTTTTATTTTCGTTTACTATGAAAGCTTTTGGCTTAGAATTGATGGCATACATTTTATTTGGGTTCACTTTAGCATTTCTATCATCAGACACAGACAAAAAAACGGATTCCCGTTGTTCTATGAATTCAATAAATTCTTGAAATGTAGGGACGGTTTTGGATTTATGTGATAATTCAAAATTTCTTCTCGATTCTCTATCAAGTTTTTCAACTAGAATATTAATAAGTAAAACATCGGATAATTTATTTTGCTCATATTTAAGTACTTTTAATGCACGTAAATTTTTTTGAACGCAATCAATCATATTTCTAATTTCTGTGGAATTTTCATTTTGTATTTTTTCAAGCTTCAAAATATTTTGAATATGAATATTGATTATTAATCGTTCATTTTCGCATATGTGTTCTAAAAATTTATATAAGGAATCAAAATTATCAAAATTACTACATAAATAATTAACTACATGAGTTAAACAAGATCCGAGGTAGTATAGCTTCTGAGATTCACTCAGCAGTATGTTATTTGTGATCAGATCGTCAAATTGGATTTTAAGGTGCCTGACTAGTTGCGAAGACATTTTTTTGAAATTTTCCTGAAAATTTATTTTTAAACTCATTTTTTGTTTAATTATAACTGAAAACTAATAAAAACAGCAAAAAAAATTTTCTTTCAATGTATTTTTTTTAAATATGGCCAATTTTAGGTTTAAATTAGACGTTATTTGTACGTTACGTTAAACATAGTAAAATAAATTCTAATGCATAATATTTCAAAAAACCCACATAATTTTACTCAAAAAACAGTTACTAATGAATTGACCTAATATCTTTGAAAAATTTTAATTTGTTACTGAACTAGAAGTCAAAAGTGCACGCAATGCAAATTTTTCAAAAATTTCACATTTATCACACAGAAAAAAAATAAAAAAGGTAAATATGCTGTTTTTTCTTAATCCCTACGTCACAGCATACATACTATAATAATGCACAATTACACAAAATTACAGACAATTATCTACAGAACTTTTTGAGATATCATGCTTAACGTGTTGTAAAATATCAAAAATCTGTTTCAGAGAAAATGCATTTAAAGATTTAAAATTCAAAATTTAAAAAACTATACTGCTGAAAAAACCTAAAACCTCTATATATCAAAAGAACAAACATTTTCAAAGCAATTATGAATATTATATACTTTCTTCAAACTTTTATCTTTTAATATTTTTAACAATTTTAGTGTCAAAAAGCTTTTTCTTAAAGTCTAAGTACACAGTTTACGAAATACAGATTAGACGTATAAAAAGCACTTTAAAAAACCTTATTGCATTAAAAATAAAAATATTTTACATAGAAAAACAAATATATATTATTCCATATTATTTTTAGAAGTTAAGAAATATATCATACAAAATATATTTGTGTTGTTTTACCAGTAAACATTCACGAAAAAACTCTTGAAAAATATTGTTTATCACAAAAGTTATCATAAATTAGAATAAAAATCCTGCAAAGAAGTACTTTAAAACCCTCCATATGAATATACTAAGCCTTCTGTTTTTCATCCTTAGTACTTTTTTGTTTTTCTAGCTGCTTTTCTTTTTTTTTTTTTTCGAGACGATTTCGCAATCGGTAAAGAATGTCTTAAAGATGTTGAAATCCGTTGTTTATCAAATTTAAAACTCTTGAGCAACACTTTCAGGAAGGGAACCATTTACATTTCGAATTACTGATAATATACCAGCATAACCAGAATTATAAAGTATTAGAGCTAATAATGCACCCAAACGAAATGTTTTCAGTCCAATAAATATATTTTTGGGAACAATATTCCACAAAATGTTGTTATAACTTTCATTGCAGTTCTGTGTCTTACCATGAAGACATTTTTCAACAAAAAGTTTCATTACACAGTTTTAGATATGTAGGCTTTATTTGGTTTATAATTTTATTAGGAAGTCCTTGCTCAATTTCTTTGAGGGGACTCCCAGCTGCTTTTGCCCTTTGGTAACGACACCAACTCTCAGATCCTTCAGGACACTGTCCATGCAATGAATTGTTTTTTCCAGATACACAGTGAAAAAATGCAGCTATTACACTACTCATCATCTTTTGTAGATTACCTACATTGTTTCGAATAGCTATTCCATAATAGTTCTGAATTCTGTCGATTAATTTATCAGTTAATTTATTTTTCCTCCCAAACCTTTCGTCGTTTTTTTTTTTTTTTTTTTAATTGACGCAACCGCCCCCCACACGTTTCTGTACATGACCTATACACTCGAGTTTGGTTACTGTATTAATTCCATAAAAGTTTTTAACAGATTCATATCCTTTGAGTCCCCATCTCCGTAGTATTCATTGTACTGTACATTCCTCACATTTGATCTCTCAAATATACGGTAGGCTCAACAACCTCCATATTCCCCGCGGTACCTTTGTAGTTCGAACATACATGTTTCGATGATTGGCTATTGCCTTTCGCGCATATGTGGCAATATTGTGTCATAACTTCAATGTCTAAAATTTTACCGGTGTCAACTGATATGGCACTTACACACCCATTCAAAGATGAGTAGCTTCTGCGTTGCCAAGTACCATCAATGGATATTCCACATTTAGTGAAACTATTTGAGCCTTTGATTTCACTCAATGCAGCGTTGATGTTTTCTTGAGCAACGCGTTCAGTTGCTTTCAACAGTTTTCTTTCTTGATTGCGGAAAGCAAGTTTTGACAGGAAAGGTAAACCGAGGAAAGCACATAATTTTTTGCCAGCTGAAAATCCTTTCCCGATTATCCTTAGCCCCAAAACAATTGAAGAGTTTATAAGACAAGAACCTTTCATCTTCTCTGTCGTAGGGAAACCTTTAAAGAAGGAGCAGTTTTTGCACTTTAGGTTCATATGTGAGCATAATCCACTGACAGAGTCTTCTATAAGTTCCAAGCCCTGAGAATAACAATCAGGACAACAAACTATGGCAAAAATGAAATCAAAGTTGTCCAGCTGACAATTCTATTGTCTTTAGAAGTTTCGAACAATCTTTCTGAGAAAATTTCCAAAATTGTATGGCTTGATTCCAACTTTTTGGCACTAGCGGATTCAGTAGAATTGAGCTCAGATGTTTCATCATTCTCATTAATTGTGGCACGAATGGTATAACGATTTCCAGTAAATCGGCGCTTCTTAGACCTCCCAGATCTTGATTTAGCCATAATTAATCAATATTTTGTCTTAAGAAAGACAGTTTTTTTCATAAAATATATCAAAATAATAAATTAAACGAGGAGCGAAGAATCGAGTAGCTACAACATAAGCAAATCGAAAAATGACAACAAACCTGTAAAGTTGTTGCCAAATTTTACTAAAACTATTAAATAATTTTTAAAAGAATATCACCATATTCAGTTTTAATGTTACCAAAATTAATATTTTATAAATAAATTCAATAAAATTCCAAAAAAGAGTAAAAATCTTTCAAATTCAAAGTACTTCCGGTTTCGATTTCTAACTTCCGGTTCGTTTTTGTTGTTCTCACTTGACATAAAAACTGCTATAACTTCGTAAATAATTGGAGTACAAGCAAAAGTAAGGTATTTTTAGAAAGAAGAAAATTCAAATATTAAAAATATCAAATAAAATTTTTTTTGTCATGTTCATCAAAATTGACGATTTTACAATAGTCAGGCACCTTAAATGAACTAAATTCTTCGTATTTTCCCGAGAACTCGGGTAAAACTAAAGGAGGTATTTTAGTTGTTTATTTCGAAATTATCATTTGTTTTCATTACTGCTCCAGAACTTGATTTCTTAGAGGAATTAAGAATACTTTCAATTCTTACCTCTAATGACTCAAGGCGAACTTCAAGAAGATGAAGATCTTCGTCGATGGCAGTTAATTCTGCATCTTTCACATTCGGAATGGCGTAATACTTTTTGCGGAGTTCCTCCACATTTTTTTGCAGTTGAATCAGAGTTCTTAGCTTTACTTTTATTTCAACCGAATTGGTTTCTTCGTTGGCACTTTTAATGAACGTTTCAATTCTGCTAATTTTACCTTCTAAGGTACTTTTTAATCTGTTTTGCATATCCATAATCCACTGATCGCTCCTGGCACGAGCGGAACCAGAATGTTTATTTTTAATTTGTTTTTGTTTCATCGACGGACCAGCCACGCTTATTTCTTTTTTTATTCTTTATTTAATTACACAACATATATATACTATTTACAAGCCCAGCAAATTTTAAGTAATTTTTATTGTGAGCTTCGAGTATTAGAGTCCTATATTAATGCTCACGTCTGAGTATTAAAGAGAAATTTTCTCGTCTGTCTTGTTCCACAGAAAGTTGTCAACTGCCGACACAGCGCGGCAAAGAAGAATATTTGCATTTGTGCGCATGACGTTGGCGCACATGCGCCAACAATAATAATACCGAAAACTAAAAAATATAGGAATATAGGTATGATAGACGATGATAGATAAGAAAAATCGCACATATCGTGAGTTGCCACACCACAGCGTTATCTACAGGCATCAAAGCAAATCATCCCCGTCTCTGCTCCGGTCAGAGGGTTAAATTCTAAACCTCTAGGGAAATATGGGGACCTTGGGAATATCGGAAAGTATTTTAAAGCTCCCCCGAAGAAGAATATGTGACCATGCAAATTAAGACTTGTTTATAAAGTTTAAACTTTCAGTTTGAAGGGAGAGAGAGGTTAGACTGCTAACGGCTAGCAATGATTAATTAAACGTGAAGTAAGGCGTGGATATTAAGTAGCTGATTATTGTAACATTAAAGTTGACGATTTGTCAACTAGGAATCAAAGGAGATTAGCTAGCTAAAACATAAAAACTATTGCCCTGACATAAGTGAAGTATGTTTTCACGTATCACGCATGCCTCGTTAATTGTTTTCCATATTTGATATTTGGGTGCATCTCTTAACTTGGTTAATTGAATTTGTGTTGTTGTTCTTATATCTAAGAATAAATTGAAGTTATTTTCAATAAGGCTCTCTAGTCTTCCTTTCGAATCTCCGACACCATTAGGCGCAACAGGGGGATCTTTACAAACTTTTTATATATATTTAGTACAAAAAAGAATTAATAGTTTGCATAGTAACTGGCATTATATTGCAGGAAAGCGTAAAGATATAAATCTGAAAAGTTTTAAGAATATATGCAAAAACGCTCCATGTCAAGAGCGAGTTTAGAATACTAGCAGAAGATGGCTCAGTGCTTCGGATTTTAAATTGTGGCATCGTATTTAAAAGTAGGCTTTAACATAAATCTATTTTCTCGCTGAAGTTCATTGGATAAACGAGCGAAATTATTGGCGGCTTACAAAAATGCTCGTGGCCCAGACTAATGGGAAAAATTTATGACGGTCACGTGATAAATACAATCACGTGTTCAGCCGCCCATCCGGTATAGTGGTTAGAGAAGCTGAACTGCGGTGCCGTCGGGCCTGGGTTCGAATCCCGGAGAAGGCATGGATGTTTGTAAATGTATAGTGCCTTCGCCGCATGAGGGAACTCTAAGTAGCTGTCTAACTGCATATCTTCTCGTGAGGTTGGTGGAAGGCAGAGAGAAATGGGTGGCTCCTGACCACTCCAGGGTGTTCTCCCTCAAAATTTGGATGGAACCGAGCCAAATCGTACTGTCACCTGCATGGGGCTCAAAACTAAGGCTAAAACGACAGGCGTAAAAATCTAGCCCTTAGCCACGAAGAATTTCGTTGATAAGCCACAACAATTTGTGTTCTCCAAAACAAACTGACATTACTCTCGTATTTGTTCTTTTACTTCTCAAAATTTACGTACAATTTCAAATAAGTAAATTGGGTTTAGATGTTCAAACATTAAAATTCTTCAAGAAGTTTTTCAATTTTTTTTTAAATCTTATTCCACACGTGTAGTGCATTTTGTTTACCTATTTAAGTTTTTTCCTTAAGAAGCAAAATTTGAAAACACAGAAGCGCATGAATTGATTTGCTGGAAACACGTGATTGTATTTATCATGTGACTTTGACGTTACTTGAGTTAAGCCTTTTGTCAACAATCTTTTCTGTTCAACATTTCAAGATTAATACCATGAAAAGTATGTGGTGGTGGTTTCTATATAAACCAGTAACAACCTCCATACTACGATAATCATTTTATTAGAGTGGATATGTTCTGTGCTTACGTACTAAAGGTACCAGGTTCTAACCTTAATTGGTAAAATGCATTGATAACTTCCGCGGTTCATTGTATTTCCGGCTTATCATTTTTTTTTAGAATTTTTGAGAAAGGCATGTAAAGGAGTTTGTATGTCGGCTGCTTTAGGTAAGAATTTTCAATAAAAGTTCAAAATATAATGATAAGCGGGAAATCAATGCACCACGAAAGCTATCAATGCATTTAACCATTGAAATTTAGAACCTAGAACCGTTGGTACGTAAGCAAATAACATATCCATTCCACTAAAATGATCATCGTAGTACGAAGCTTGTTACTGACTTAAATAGATACCACCACCAAAAGTATATAAGATGAGTTGTTTGGTTTAAAGCAGTGTTTCTCAAACTGGGGGGCGCGAGCATATTGAAAATAAAAGGTTTAAAACATAATTTTTTGGAATGAAGTAAAACAAAATGCTTTCTGACAAAATAAAAAATACACATTTAATACACTGATATTATTTATTTTTATCATCTGGTGATCATCAAAAATAAAAGATTCCCCTTCAAACGCTCATTAGCCATCTTTGATCCTATAATCAAACTAAAAAAAAGTATTTTGCTAGCTTTGCTGTAATCCCACGATGAAAGATTTTTTTATTACGTTTCTTTTAACCTAAAATAATAATTTAGCTGATCTTCGAACTTACTGGTATGGTTATCTCCGTCCTTTTTTTAAGGGAAGTTGTAAATAATATATTTCTGTTTCGCCTTTTTCCATGCGAAAGAGTTTTATGATATATGGATAAGCATATTAAGCACTTTGAAGAATTATATAGCCAAGAAGTATTCTAATTTTTCTGAAACACATAATGCATAATAAAAAACGTTTTACACAATTATTTTTTAGAACATGCTGCACTTTCCCCATGAACAAGTTTGTGGTTTTGATTGCTGTGTTGTACGACTTATGGTTTATAAATGAAAATGAGCAGAGAATTAAAAAAATGGGCATCTGTGATCCCTATTGAAGGAAGTTGAAACTGATCAAGCAATTGAAGAACCTACTGAAATAATACATATTAATCAAGACACAGACAGCGAAAGTTAATATCAGAAAAGCGTTAGACATGAAACGTTTCAGTTGATTTGAAATTTTCAAATTCTGCCTAAAGATCTCTATGAAGAAATCTATGAAGCCATAATGTAGTATTTCGCCTTGTCAAAAAGACACAAGGAAGAAAAAGTTCAAATGCTATTTGTAGATCATCAAACGATAGCAAAATTACAAAAACGTGAACAAATCAAGACAGTTTTGCTGGAAAATAACGTTCCTGCGTTGTTAGCGAAAAATGTCTGTGATTTATGTCTTTTATTAAGGACACGCACATTTGGAACGTTTTCCTTAGTTTTATTGGATTTTGTCTCAAATTTTCAAAGAAAAATTGAAAAGCTCTTGAAAGTAGGGGTAAGCATATTTTCTCTTAATTAAATTATTCACTGGAATTGTGATTTTTATCTTGCATAGTAAAAATAATTATAAAATAAATTATAGTTTTAAAACAAACTAAAAAACACGCTTTCATAGTGAATCGAACTAGAAAGTAAAAAAAAGTAAAAATGTATATTACTTAAAAGTAACATAAACAAAATTTAATACTTATCTTGTTAATTTGTACGGTTTATAATTATGATCGTAATGTAGCTTTAGTGCCCCCCCCCAAAGTGCATCATTCTTGTATTCAATACATTATTATTTTTAGGGGGATGCGATAAATATTATGATTGAAAATTTGGTCGCCAGTAGTGAAAGTTTGAGAACCACTGGTTTAAAGAATAAAAAGGAGTGCTGTAAGAACATTGAACAAAATTCAACCTTAAGTCATTTGGCGGTTTATCTGAATGTTCGAGTTATAATGAAGTAGTTGCTTGGAGTATTCGAAATGACTGTTGTTTTTCAGCAAAAATTGATTTGGAGATTGCTTTTTTTTAATCTGAATATTTATGTCAGTTTCATCCTTAAAAACGGGCATTGTTGTTGGAAATTCTTGCTGTTTTATAAATAAATATTGTGATCTCAAGAAAATAAAAGCTCACAACAATATATTCTCTCAAGAAGACAAAACATCGAAACAATACAGGATGATTCATAATCAGTGTGACCAATTTTAAAAGCATATAACTCTTTTTTATGATAAATTTTAATCGCTTTATTACAAGTTTTATTTTAATAATGAAATGTTTAAATTACCAATCTAACAACTTTTATCTGAAATCCGAAACGAAATTTTAAAGCATTTGGAGGATGCTTGCTCAAATTCTGTTATAAATAATGCATTCAAAAATCAGAAAAGACATTTTTCTAATGGATTACTATCTAAACTTTGAAAAGAAATAAAATTTGATTGGCAATCAAAAGCTCCAGAAAAAAAATGGGGAAAAAAGAAGCTGAAAAGACTACTTATGGCTGAAGAAATTCGTCTGCCTCAAAGAATTTTAACAAAGAAACTACAATTATCGCAAGCGACAATTTGTCTTCAGTTAAAGAAAATTGACTATAAAAAGGGAATAAGACAATCTCCCATCAATTGTCTGAAAATCAAAACAAAAATACATTATATTCTTGTGAAAGGCGTCGCAAAGACGCAGCTGTTTTGCAAAAGTCAAATTGGCCATTAGATGTTATAGTATGGATGGGAATGGCCTCACAAGGCTTAAGAATACTATTTTTTGTAGAACCAAAGGCTAAAATTGATGCTAAATACTATCCGAATTAAGTTTTGAAGCACATGAGCAAAGAAAGTAAAAGTCTTTAACCTCAAGAAAACATTGTTTCTCACCAAGATTTTTCACCAAGTCATACTGCAAAAATAACTATAAAACGTCTGAAAGATAAAAAAACAACAATGTTTTTCCTCCTGAGAAATGGCTATCATCATCCCCTGAGTGTGCTACTTGCGATTATTTTTTATGCAGATACTTAAAAAAAACAATTAAATATATGTAAAAAGAGAACGCCTCAAAGTTCTTCAAAAACCAATCAAAGAGAAAGTTGAAAAATACCCTCAGAAATGGTAGAAAAAGCTCTTTTGGCTAGGTCTAAACGTTTGCGTAAAATGTACAATGCTAAAGAAAACTACATTGAAAATTTCTTCATAATAACTTAATTCAATAAAAATTTATGAGACTCTATAAATTGAAATTTGTGAATTGATCTGTATGTATGCTCTCAAGAAGACAGAGCCTCGAAACAATAAACTTGCTGTTAACATCCGTGAAGTCTAATGAGCGTGCAAACACTTAGTTGAAGAAAGACTGGTCTTTCTCTTTTCCTAACTCGCTTTTATAAGCTTCACTTGTATGTAGCGGAATCTATGAACTCGATTTTTACCCACTTTAAAAGGTCAGATTAATTAGAAATTTTGTACACTTGTCAAGGACTGATCACAAAACAATAATTTCATAACTTTATTCCATTGTCCTAAACAGGATCATCAAGAATAACGATTTCGAGATTTAGCGACTAATTCCACGTATCATTTCCAGATTTAGTGACTGATTCCATGTACCATTTCCAGATTTGGCGATTAGTTCCATATATCATTTCCAGATTTGGTGACTAATTCCAGATCCCATTTCCAGATTTGGCGACAAAGAGATTAACTTAAAATCCTAAAAGCGAAAACGTGCGTTAGCAGTTTCTTACTATAATAGAAACAATTGCACAGTTTTTTTCTGAAAACAGAAATAAAAAAAAACTCGAACATGTTAAAAAAAATTGTATACTAATAAGACGCATTTATGATTAATTCGTCAATGAATAAATGATAATTTAAAAAAGTAAAAATACATGCTTTTATGGTTAATCGAACTAAAAGGTAAAAAAATCATACTTAATTTTAGAATAAATGACCAACTAGAAAATATTTATGTTATTGTGGTAAAAGCGTGTGTGGGGTGCTTTGTACTACATTTTTACACTAACTCAGCATTTCGGAATAGAACCAGCAAGAAATATAACAATTAATACAGAACCCTTTTACCCCAATGACATTAATATTTTCTCGTTAATCGTTTAGTAATATACTAAGAACTAGCTGTATGGCCTGGAGTTGCACGGGGGCTTTCTGTACTTATATAAACAAAAGCTAAATAAGAAATAGTATATATTTTGAAGAATTAAAAAATACGCTAACACTTATATGTGCATCGATAAAATTAACGTAAAACATGGCAAATAAAATTGATAAAAGTGTCTATTTTATTTTTGTTTAACATTTTAAACTATCATTTTAAAAAAATTAAAAATTATCAGTGTTATTATATTTTTCAAAAGTAATATATGGCTAATTATGTTTTGTTTATTATTTTCATGTGTGTAAAATGAATTTCATATACAAGAAATATTTTTATAAGTGGTATGTATGTAAATGAAAAAATATAATACAAAATTATATTATGTTCAGTAAAACAATGAAAAAATATTTTCAAATTAAAATTATTTTTGTAACTTTAGAGGATACTTGAAGTATCACAAAAGGCATAGAAAATAAGGATGGCTGTTAATAATGAACCATAATACATGTGGACATTGCTTTTATTTATTTTTTAACTTGTAGTGGATGACAGTGGGTAATATACAGTTTTTTCAAATGTAAATTCATTTATTAAATTAAAAAATGGCAACAAACAAAACTAATAGTCCAACAGCATATACTGAAAGGAAAATCGTTCGTTGTGTCTCTGTAGCGCAATGAATAAAATTTAGCTTTTTTTGTAAACATAATATATTTTAAAGAGAGTAGAGCCATTGCAGGGCAGTGTATCCAAAAGTAAAAAATAATTTTTAATGAGGGTTCTCATTGCAATTTCGCTTCACAGATAAGAATGATTTCATAAAAACGCATGCTTGAATATAAGAGAGAAAATTAACTTGCTATAAAGGTAAATAGAAAGGAAAGAATGAAATTATAAATAAAAATTATAACAGAAAAGTAGTAACAGTATTTTGTTTCTGCTATGGGAACTATGAGTGAAATAATCTGAAATAGATAAACCAAAAGAAAAAATTATGTCATAAACTATTTCCTTAAAATATTAACATAAATAACATACATTAGGAAGCCTTCAACTGGAAAAAAATAAAATTAGTACAAGCTAAAATTGTAAAAATTAGGTAAAATAAGCCTACATTGTAATAAAGCATTAAATTAATATCAGAGGAATGGAAATAATACTATCCAACAACTATATTACATTTAATATAAAATTCAGATGTAATACAATAGGGAAAAATTAAATTATTAAGAAATAAAATGAACTACCTAAAACAGACCTACGTTGAAAAAACACCATAATGAACCTAATGAGAGAGATAATATACCCTGTAGATCAAAAATTAATTTTTTAAACAATACTTTTTTGCAAAATTTTAGTTAAAAAAATATTTGTTATTCTGTTGCAAAGAACAAACAAATGAGGAAATACAATAATAATTATAGTGATAATTAAAATATATATATATCATATATGAACAGTATATATACAAAGTATATGATCTTCATAAAACTAAATGAGGAACATATTATCAGAAGCAAAGTTAAACCGTGATGCATGAGACATAACATCACATCAACACTGAATTTTAAAGAAATCCTAAGAGAAATATGAAAAAATTGTATCATGCTGCATCTTTCTTCCTCAAAAACTTTTGGATCACAAATGGTATAAATATATTTATATGTTTGAAGAATGTGTGATGAATCTGTTTACGGAGCCTTTCCACTAATATTCTTAGGCGTCTTTTTGGGGATTATAAATTCGCGAGTATATATATATATATATATATATATATATATATATATATATATATTTCCAATCAACTCCAAAAGGTGAACGGGATATGCAAAGTAGATAGGGTATTTAAGTTGAGCGTTGTAAGCTAGCAAGTATGAAGGCTATTGAGCCAGCAACAGTAACCTCAAATTTAGAGGATTCCAGGAGATTACGTTAGTGAAGACTTATTGCTGCCATTCTACGGAAGAACTAGAAAGCTGATATGCCAGCGGTAAATATAATTTATGTACGCTTAAAATAAGCGTTAGTTCAGTAAAATTCGTTAAAGTTAATGAAAGCTAATAATTCGAGTACGTGTATTTCTCGGACCTCCTATTTCGGTAGACCTTATTTGATCTTGAGCATAAAGGTAAATCCCTTTTATTTGACGTAACATAGAAATATTACATGTCATTAGTTTTTTTTTAGACTTGATATAATAAATACAAGTTATTATTATACAAAAGGGCTCTTAGTGGTTCTTTGCCTCAAATTAATCTTGGTGTCCAGGGTGAGACCCAGGGAGGTTTTCACAAATGTTAAAAGAAAAATTGATGCAAGATGCCATGCGACAAAAAATCTGATCAACACTGATAAGCATATGATGTTTTCCTATAATGATGAGAACATAGTATTTGCTGATGAAGAAAGAAAAGCAATAATCTTTTTTTTTTCAACCAAAGAAAATGTCATAGAAATGCATGTATGTAAAATCTTTAAAAAATCTATTCGAAGAACATATTGTAAGAAGGAAAGTTAAACCATTATGCAGCACGACAAAAAATTGCATTATTTCTGAATTTTAAGTGTAAAAGAAAATTATTTTGCTGAGCATTTAATCCCATTCATAGTTTCTGTGAAGATCTTCTTGATGAATAAATTTAACTATCTTTCCATGAGAACAACAGATGAGTACTTATTGGTTTAAGAACTATGAAGTCAAAAAAGCAACAATGCTAAAATCTGGTTAATAACAATTGTTGACATAAATTGAAGGTAGTTTTTTTTCAAATATTGCCAAACCATTAATAGCAATTAGCTTAATTTAGCTTCTGTTTACAAAAAGCTTAACAAATCCTTTTTTGGTTTAAAAACTAACTTTTGAGTCATGGTAACACATAATTGAATGTACAATAAGCAAGAAAATTACAGTTCAGAAAATAAACATACATAAAAATGTGCGACACTAAAATAGAAATTACAGCATTAATTTAAACTAAAAGGTTATCTAAAAGAGAAAAATTAAACCTTAATTTTGATGAAATTACCACAACCAGTGCTGAACAAACAAACACTCCCGGAAATTCTTAAATATAAAAAAATTTAAACATGAATAAATACGAAGTAACCTAGCATATAGTAGAAATTATAACATTAATTCAAACCGAAAAGCAACATGTAGAAATCTGGTTAATAACAATTGTTGACATAAATGGAAGATAGTTTTTTACAAATATTGCCAATCCGTTAATAGCAATTAGTTTAATTTAATATTATTTTCTTCTTGTTATACTGCTAGTTAGGATTTTCTACTTTATTGTTACAATAAGCGGGATTTAGAACTTGTCGTTGAACAAAAAATCAAGAAATCTTATATGTAAATAGAAATTCTAACTTAAATCACACCATTGACAGTCTGTTAATCCCAATTAGTTTGAATTGAGTGTCATTTTCTTTATACATTTTTTTACTTTCTCGTTACAATGGAAAAACATGGAATTAGCCAATAAAGGAAAAGCGTGCTTACGTATTAGCATCACCGCAGCAAAATTTGCACCTTGATATCAAAACAGATTCTTATGTGTTTTATGTGAAAAAAAGTTACATTTTGATTTTTTTAATGAAAGGAAGTGTTGTTCCTTACATTTTATCACACCCCAATGCCAACATTCAAAATAACTCTCCAACTCTGATTTCGCATGTGTAGTACGCACTAAATTGTGGCTATCAGATGGTATGAAAATATCTTTAAAAGTAGCCACACACAGTACAGTAATTAAGTTAGGCCTTGCAAGTAGGGTAGTTGTTCTATTACACAATCAACATGTAGTACTATAAACCACAATAATATATCAGAAATAATCATGTTAAAAAAAATACACAAATTTAATGAGCATTAAAGAAAAAAACAGCCTTGCAGAAAACAGATTCTATTATTATCTAAAATCACAGCTTTTTTGAAAACAAAATATACTGATTTAATATGAAACTGTATCCCGAACACACACACACACACATAGAAAACATTGAGCAAACTTTGGTATCGCCCATAGTGGCAAAAACTTAGAATATTTTCATTTCTGAAAGTCCATTAGCATTAATGAATTAAACAAAGTTTCATCACTTTTGTTTGAAATTCCGGAAAAATATAAAATATGCTTAATTAAGAAAACACAATTCACATCTGTCGACATCGCTAAATCAACTGTAAACAAAAGCGTATTACCAAACTAAAAAAAAAATTAGAAAAAGCACTTTTTATAGAAAAATTTTTTAGAAAAACAATTGCAATTCTGCCACAAAGAATAAAAAAATGACTAAATAGAACCTTAAATTAATATATTTATAATAAAATATGAAACAATCATCCAAAAAACAGTTTGAAACATTAATTTTTACAAACTTATACAGGAGTGACATATCAGCAGTTCGTAGGAAAATTGCTAAAAAATTGAATTTTAAAATCTAAAGCGAATTTCAAAAAAACCTTTTCGTAGTGCATAGCATTATGACCTTTTGCATTTATGTGCCAAGTTTTATACTTCTAGGTTGCTTAGCTTGGCCGGAATAAATGAAACACACACACGTGTTTAAAAAGTTTGCATAATATGTCAGTAACGTAATTTTTCAAATGTGCACATCGAGATATTTTTTAAAAAAACTAAAAGTTTTACGAAGGATAGTAAATTTTAAAAGATAAATTTTTGAATGAGTTTCAGAATTATGCTTCATTATATCTTAAGTTAACATGCAAAAACGACATTTAAATGTATTGCAAATAATTTATATTAGAAACTTACTTATATAAAATAATACTAATGGAATAAGAGCAATTAAATTTTTCACAAATATTAAGGAAATGTTTGTTTTCTATAAGCCATTACTCGAAAACGTTGTTTGGCTCGAAAATCTGTTTTTGACGCCAAGCCTTCACTTAGAATAAACTTACATTTGCATTCAAGTTTTAATTTTTTTTTCAAGGGGTTTGTTTTTAAATGAAAATTTCTTTCTTTTTTACTGCGTTAATGAATTCTTGTAAAAAGCAGTTTTATTTCAGCAATCCGTTGTAACATTTTTTTTCGTTATGTTTTTTGAATTATGAATTTTTATGGTAGGAAGAGGCATTGTGTGTGTGTGTGTGTGGTCCTCCACCTAAACGTATTTTATATTTTTTCAATAACTGAATTAAATTAGTTTAATATATATTTCTGTTTTGCTTATATTTTATTTGATTATTCCGAATCATTTCTTGGTTTAGATTCAATTCTGTGGTTCCTTTTTCAGTTTAAAAATATCTAACTTAGGTTTAAGGCTTGTGTCACGTTTCTTCTTCTTTGTTTTTCATTTTTAACCTTTATATGTATACATTTGATACTTCCGTACTATTTCGAGTTTTAGATTTAAAGTTGTCTCATTTATTTTCCAGGTTAAGAATTTCTAATAATTTTAATGTTGCTTTCAAAAATTCCACATTCTTTATTTTAAAAAAAAATTGAAGACCTAATTAAAACTAAAACCAGAAACAATACACAAAAATCAACTGTAAACATTTATAAGTGAACATGAAGAAAGAATAAACATCACGCTGCCTTAAACCAAAATAGAAATTACAATACGAATACCATTGCGACTACACAAAAAATAAATAAGAATTTTTTAAACTAAAAAGAAATGACAGAATTAGATCAATGCGTGAAACAAAAATGTATATCAAACTAATTTGATTTAGCTATTGAAAAAATAAAAAGTAGGCTTTTTAGCTTAAAAAGAGCGATGCATCTTCCAACTGTATATATATATATATATATATATATGTGTGTGTGTGTGTGTGTGTGTGTGTGTGTGTGTGTGTGTGTGTGTGTGTGTGTGTGTGTGTGTGTGTGTGTGTGTGTGTGTGTGTGTGTGTGTGTGTGTGTGTGTGTGTGTGTGTGTGTGTGTGTGTGTGTGTGTGTGTGTGTGTGTGTGTGTGTGTGTGTGTGTGTGTGTGTGTGTGTGTGTGTGTGTGTGTAATACTGCTTTAAAATAAACTATTATAAATACTTAAAATACATAAATCGAAAAAAAATTAACTCAAAATAAAATGATGTAGCCGATTATAGTGCTGGAAAAAAATGTTACATCTAAAAGCCATTAACCGAAATTTTCGAGCGCAGAGAATTCTAAAGCAATACAATGTGTTACCAAACGAAGAAACTTAAAATACAGTTGTAAAAAAAATGAAAAATCGTTTAAAAATTTAATTTTAAAAAATCTAAAGCTAATTTCGAAAAACACTCTTCGTAGTGCACATCATCAGGACCTAGAATAATTATGTGTCAAGTTTCATACTTCTGGGTTACTTAGTCTGGGCAGTAGAAGTGAAAGACACACGCTTAAATTGTGTTTTATTAATATAGATTATTTTTTTACTTTTTAGTTCGATTAATCATAAAAGCCTGTTTTTTAGTTTTTTTAAGCTATAATTTACTTGTATTACCAATCCATATCTCGGAAAAACCTTGAAGATTGTACTCACCATCAGGACCCTGAGTTCATATGATCTGCCTCCCAAAAACGTACTGCCATCGTTGTAGGGACTAGGAAGGAAATAGGGACTGTGAATGGCGATCTGCAGCGAAGGGGTGGTGGGCGTGTTGAATGAGGGAATCCACTTGCCGGTTGTCAGATTCGGGCCGCTTCGCCTGGATGCGTTCAGGTAGAAATGAAACCTCATGACTGAAAAAATAAAGAAAAAAAGATACACATGCATACCGATAGAACTGAAGGGAAAAAATAAATCTCCAAAAGCTGTCTAAAAGTGAGTATGGATTTGTGAATCAAACCGCTCGAGGACTGTTCACGGAAAATATTTTTCACAACAAATTCTGGTGGTCTATGTGAAAGTAAGTAACCATTAAAGTCTTGATTTCGAGCACCCATGAGTGCATATGCACGCTTGTCTTAATCTGTGGAAAATTACGCTATTTTGAAGAATTAATAGTGCGACTTAAGAAATGGGCTGTTCAAGAGAAACCACGCTAAGTTCGTGATACACATTTTTATAGAACTTGAAGACGGACTTGAAGTCATAGCCAAAAAAGAATTTCTAAAGAAATATCACATTCTAATTTTCCTACATTGCTGCAAAAGATTACGACCCACACTTTTTCAACAATAAGTACCTCAGCACTTATTTCCTCATTCCTTTTTTAACCCTTTAACGGGAACACAGCTAAAATACACTTTTCTGTGATAAAGCACTTGATAAATGTAATGTTCTCATCCTCTAGAAACATTATTTAGTCACAAAAAAAATTTATGATCGGGGGTTTTTTTCCTGGGGAGTGGCTATACGTTACAGCCACTGCGCACTTAGGACATTTAACTAACTTTTCAGGACAGAAATAATGAATCATATTACAAAAATTTTTTCATGAAAAATTGACATTTATGTAATAACTATTTTCAAAAATAATTAAATACAAAGTATAAGTGTAATTAAATGACAATAGAATAATTGTACAACATAAAATACACTCATGTCAATAAATTAAGAATAATTCAGAATCACACAGAAATTGAAATCTAACATAAAAATTTCCCCTGTAGAATTTCACACACATCTTGAAGAAGGATATGCAAATTAAAGGAAACCACCAGATGACGCGGATAGTACGTCACAATGACGACAGTGTAAAAGAGGGGTATATTAGGAATGGTGGCAAAGAAGTAAGATTGTTTACAAGCGCTTAAAAAGCCTTTCAGTGCACTAACCGCATAGTTATGGCACAAAGGAAGCATTTGGATCATTTTTTACGTGGTAGAATTATTGGAAGACTGGAATGTGAACTTATCCTGCTGGAAGTATCCGAGGAACTTGGAATCGCCCACAGTGTCATCTCCAGGCTTTGGCAACGATTCCAAGATCATGGTTGTTATGTGAGTAGATATTACAGCACCGGTCATTCCCGAGTTACAACGCTGAATGAGGACCGGTATTTGGCAGTTATTGCCAAAAGAAACAAACGGAGCACAGCATCAGACCTGTATCGTCAGCTCTCTTCAGCTACCGGTACGACAGTTTCAAGGCAGACCGTGTACAGATGCTTAGGGCACATTGGTCTATATGCTCGTAGGCCTGTCAAATGTGTTCCACTTACGCAACTCACTGTCGCCTGTGATTAACCTGGAGAAGAGAGCATGCATTGTGAACACCACAACAGTGGTCTTGTGTGATGTTTTCCAACGAGTCCAGGTTTAGTTTGCAGTCTGATTCTCGCCGGACTTTAATATGGAGGGCGCCAGGTACCCGTTACCACCAAGAGAACACCATTGAACGACACCGTTACGGTGGTGCAGGATGGCTCGTTTGGGGAGGAATGATTTTTGGTTCCAGAACTGACCTGCATGCTCAGAGTGTAACGATGACAGGCCACATCTATCGGTATGTCATTCTGGAACAACGTGTACGTTTATTTTGGGGCACCATGGGTGCTGAATTTCTATTTATGGATGACAACGCCTGTCCTTACCGTGCAAACATTGCAGACGAATGCCTTCAATCGGAGGATATCACCCGTATAGATTGGCCAGCATACTCACAGGACTTGAATCCAATAGAAAAGTGTGGAATATGCTTGAACGACGAATTTTAGCCCGTCAACCCCCTCCCACCTGTTAACCCTGCCACTTCGGAGAGCATTGCTTGATGATTGTTGTAATATTCCCCAAGATCAGATTGATAATTTGATAATCAGCATGCCTAGGCGTTGTAAGACCTCCGGGAGATATACTCCGTATTAACCATCATACTAACCATGTTATACTGTTTTTTTTGTAAATAGGTTCTTTTCTGAAATTTGCTCCAGAGAGTAAAAATCGCAATTTTTTTTAATTATGTCAAACATATAGCATCTTTTTTGCTCTTTACCTTTTGTTTAATAAATAGATTTCACAAATAAATCAAATTTGTTTTGTTTCTCTTTCTCTGCCTGAACTTCATTATCCTTAATTTATGGACATGAGTGTATTTTATAAGAATATATATAGAATACTTAGAATATACATTGAAATTGGTATCTATCCACATTTTTTATTTTATTTAGTTTTAGTATAAAAAGTTAGAAATAAAGTAATATTTTTGAGCATTTAAATTAGTTATTTCACAAATGTGATGAACTATTTACTGTGGAACTTTATAATATGCAAACGTTTTTTCCAAGCAGAAAAGCTGTAAAGAAATATTTTTGAACCCGAGTATCTTGTACCACATATTATAAACAAAAATTTTTTATATTCCAACCCCCAACATTCTCACGTGATTCTAAGTGTTCTCTCTCGATTGGAGAATGAAAATTTCTATATCATTTTTCTGTTCTATGTTGGTAGAGTATAGGGCCTCTATCTACATATAAAAGATTTCCAAAATCCGAATTAAAACCTTTTTTTTAATTACGAATTTGCTTAATTCATTCAGATGAGAGAAAAGTATACTTAAGACATGTCGAATTTTTTTTCAAAAATCAGAATTTTATTTATTGTAATCAAAATACAATTTCTAGATTTACACCAAGACAAACTGTTTTTAACTACCCATCTCAGGACATGAAATGCAAAAAAAGGTATCGTCCTGCCATCTGTTTTGATTTTCCTGCGTTTTAGCTTCAATTACCTCATGTGGATAGACTAAATATCCATCACCCGCTTGGAGAAAAATTTCTTAATATGTGGCTAGACCTATTCGCCACTTCCCGCTAAAGGGTTAAATCTTTGTTCCTTGAATTGATCCTTATATTTAGAATCTTAGAGTAACGATTTAGTTTTATAAGCATCAGTCAGTTCACATTCTAATTCAAAAAGAAATAGAGGTTGATTCAGCAATAGTTTATTAACGTCATACTTTGCAGCAACAGGGCTATTGGTGACGGACGTAGTAATTTTGAACCATGGTCAGTTTTTAACAGGACTACATCTGAGCTGGCACCCTATTCTCCCAACGTGAGGACTTTGATCCAGGAGAGAGTTAACATGCATCAGGGTCTCTACATCAGCGGTCGCCAAACTTTTTGACCTCAGAGACCAGTAAACTCAAAATTTAAATACCGTGGACCCCTAATAGGATATTTTAAGTGTTAAAAATATTTATTAAAAAATAGTGATCTAAGAACACGTAAAAAACGGACCTAGTTAATAAAATGAAACTAATTGTAACCAAATTATGAAAGCTTTGTTAATAAACCATAGTAAAATGAACAATAATGTAAAAACAAAACAATTAAAAAATCGTTTAAGTATATAAAACTTTTAGCACCATACATTCTTAGTGTTATGGATATCCATGCTTAATCGAAATAAAATTATAGATATTTGGTTCCAACCCAATGTTATTACTGCAAGACGGAAAACTGCTTTTTTTTCAAGCCGAGATCGGTACCGTGTTTTGATGACTATTACAGATGACAAGGTCTTTTCCAAAAATAAGTTGTGGAGAATTGAATCAGAATTTTCATCGCCTATTCACTAAAGTGTATTAACTTTTTATGGAAAGCTAAAAGGATGGAAAATCTTTTTATGAAAAGAGTTCTTCATAAGGATGAATGAAATTTAAATTTGAGAGTTTTATCGGATGATAGGTCGATGGAGCTTTCTTTTAGATGCATGCTTAAATTATTATCCTGAATTTTCGTGGTACACGGATATATTATCCCTTATTTACCGTGTCATTATTCTATGAAGTAGCCTTTTTATAACTTTTCACGTATTGTTATGAATTGAATTATGTTTCAATACCTCTTAAAATATAACTTAACGGGATGAGTAAGTATATTCCACACACACAAATTTTTCTGCGGACTAGCGATGTTTTCACAGCCTCTTTGGCTACCTCTGCTTTACACGGTAGGTCTTCAATGTCATTAGTACTTGAATTTTCACCATTCCACAACGCTAGTCACGAGATCGTGATCAAGATCATCATCACCATTTCTTGCAAGCCATCACGGTTGCAAAAATTGGTAGGGAAAAAAACCAAAAGGCTTAAAATAAAATAGACGATGAAGCTTGGAGACTCATCAGTACAAAGGAAATTAACACTTGACACCATCCTGATGTGAACTGAATACGTAATTATGTTGTTCCAAACACCAACAAGGGGCAGATCGCTACGAGTGGTTCCCAAAGACGTTCACTGGGATCTTCGAACCAGATTTTAATTATCCCTGGCGTGATTAGTCCTGAGGGGGCCCTGTATTAAAATTCTTTTGGTGCCCTTTTTTTCAAAATGGGAGCTTTGTTAATCAGACCATTGATAACATTTTACTAATTTTTGATTACACATATTGAGGCAACTGTAGCTTGGAGATGCCCGCATCTTTGATCCGTGGTAGCTACGCATCTGCCAATTATGAGAATTCGCAAATGTTGAAAATGTATATGCATCTTTACAGACATGAAAGTCCAGCACAATGGTCTGTTGGCGACTTTACAGATAACCTTGGGTGTTGTGATTTAAATTGTTGTACGCCGTCAGGGACCGCTCAATTGAAAAAGATAACCTTTTCTCTTAATTTGAAGACAATTATGAGTTATCAAAATTAATTTATTATTAAGTATATTCAACCTTTATACTAAATAAATCCTTACGTCGCTTTATACACAGCTATGAAAGAGCTTAAATGGTAAAATCCTAAATAACTCTGTCACAAAAAAATCTATGCACTCAGAAGAAATTGAGGTACTATCACAAAATTCGACAGCAACTTAGTCCGGTTAGGGATTTCAAATGATTTAAATTTCGACGCCAACGAGACAAGGGTAAGTGCGCTATGCGCAAATCTTATGCGAACTTGGAGAATTTAAAAGCATGATTGTGCCATAGAGTTATTCAAACAAATCTGTTGACTTGGATGGTTGGTATTGTGAAAGAAGATGTCTTGGAGACATAACTGGTGACATTACAAACAAGAGGTATAGTAGATACATTCCTAAAAGGTATCCCCTTGACAGTAGAAACAAGGGTGGCTTCAGAGAAGCAAATTAGTAGAACAGGCGTATCGGCCACCACCTCAGTCGGAGTGATATGGTAGTTTCTCGGTGTTGACAACAATGGATAACGAACGGGATAATCTACCGGAGGGTCAGGGCGTCCCAGGAACACAAATGGGCGTGATGATCGCGTAATCATAAGAGTGGTCACGTCCTCACCAACAACATCGTTAGTATCAAACTGACGCCATTTAACACCTTCCAGACATCCTTTGGTATCCGGGAAAATCATTCGGAGACTGGCCGACGCAGGTAAAAGGATGCCAATGAACATTAAGACAAATACGACTGACCTCACATCACAAGCAGTGTCGATAGGAATTTTTCCGACCTCGAGCAAGCAGGAGAGTGACTAACTGGAGGGGTGTGATCTTCAGCATTGAATCCCGATTCAGTCTCAGTGATGACCAGCTCATACACGTGTGGATACGGCCAGACTTTTGGTCCCATCCGGTATTTGTTGTAGACAGACATATGGTGATAACATAAGGTGTGAATGGGTGGAACAGACTTGTTAAGACATCTCATCATCTCTAGTCGTCTATCAAAGCAAATTTGAAGGCACGCAGTTGCGTGGGCGAATTATTAACATCAGTTGTACTACCTATGCTATCATATCTCCCAGATGTCATTTATCAGAAAGACTACACTCTTTCAAATCCTTTGCAAAATTCCCAGCAATGTCTTCAAGGATATCACGCACTTCCATAGCCTTTCAGGTCATCAGACCACTCGCCAATAAATTGTATAAAATGTGCTTGGAAGGCAACTACAACCCTTACGGAATACTGTTGAATTTTCTACCCAGTTTCAAAGATACTGGCATGATCTTTCGCATAATATTATAGATGACCTCACTAATTCGATGCTACGACATGCTTCGTAATATATAGCTACCTAAGGTGGATTTTTTACCCATTGATTTGTAAATTTTTCAAACTATATCTTCTTAATAAAGCTATCAATTCTCTGAATTTCTAATTATTTTCTTTCCCTTCATACATGTCAAGTTTCGTGATAGTAGCTCATTTTCTTCTGGATCTATATATTTTTTGTGACAGAGTGTATATTTTCGAAACGTGTAGTAAAACTGAAATTGATTAGTCATAAACTTTTAATGATTTGCACAACAATTTTAAATCTGATCAGAAAGAGTGAATTTTAGACTTACTTGATCCCTTTGGAATCCGCTCCCTTTTCTTGTCTGGATTTCCCCACAGAGAATAGAGCGAGTAGCAATACTGGGGGAGCTCGTCTTTGGTGAAGAAGGACCCCATCACGTGTTCCATACTATCAAAAAGAAGGCACGAGTTTTAAAAAGAAATAATTTAAAGGATCGGATATGTATTTGAAACATTTATTTCCCAAACAGAGAAATGTGTGATTTGATATTAACCCAGTGCTTCTCAAACTTTCTATACTTGTGGCCCAAATTTCAATCATAATTTTCATCGCCGCCCCCCCATTCCTCTTCCAAACAATAACAATGTATTGAATTCAATTATGATATACTTTATTTACTAACTTACTTAGTCCAGAGAATCGAGCACTGTCATCCAAAATTCTTGAGAACCGGGGGAGAAATACAGCAAAAACGCTTTATAATTGCAATGCAAATACAAAAAAAAAAACACGCACAACACAAAAACAGACACTAACACACACAGGTGCTATCTTCTAAGGAGAAGGAAAGACTCTGAAACAGACATAGGATACAAGGTAGTAAAAAGCGAAAGAAATATACTAAACAAAAATAATAAAAAAAATGTTTTTTGGGCCATAATTCCAGTTGGCGCCAACATTTCCTGTTGATATTATTTCCCGTTAATGTTATTCTTTAGTTTTTTTAAAAAAAAAAGCACTGGAAAGAGGATTTTTTGAGACCCCCTCCTCCAATTATACTTTAAAGACACGAAGAGAAAGAATACAGATGCTTAAAATAAACAAAAAGATAAAGAGAAAAAAAGGGGAAACAGAGAAATTATTGAATTTTATTAAAGATACCATTTTTGCTAAAAGAGAGAAAAAACAAGAAATTAACCTTAAAATAAACTCAGAATGATGACTAAGTGTTAAAACAGGAAGCTGCAATATATAATGAGAGGGGAACAAAAAAGGTTTATAGATGAAAAGGAAAAACATGAAAAGGAATAACAAGAACCGAAGAGGGAAAAGGGAAAATTAAGCCAACGTATCACATATGTGAATAGCACAATTATTAATAGAGTTAACCCAAGGATAGAGAGCATTTGGGATGGGATTAACAAGATGGTGATCAGAAGTGAAAGGGCAGTGGAATAGGTATATATATATATAATGGTCGGTGTCTCCAGGTGACCCACACAGGTAATTTGGAGAGGAAAGGAGATTGAACCTTTGTAAGTAAGCGGGGAAAGGCCCATGATTAGTTAGAAAATGGACCAGATATTTAGAGATGGGAAGAATGTTTAAGTTAGGATTGTTGAAAAAGCGCTTGATCCTTAATCCAGTATTGCAATCATTCCAAGAGGAGGTCCAAGACTCTAGGGTAAATTTATTTAAGGAACTGGAGAGGAAGGAACGAGGAGCGGGAAGCGAAAACACTGCACCATCATATACAGCCTGTTTTGCATAAAAATCGACGTAATCATTATAAAGGTTATTGTTATGAGCTTTGACCCAGTAAAGATTGTAGTAGCTCCTGAATTGAAACAATTTGAATTTAATGGAATTGAGGTAACTGAATACATTTGTAACATTATTAAGAAAGAGAATAGAGGAGAGACTATCAGTATAAATGGGAATTTTAGTATTATGATGAACTGCCCAACAGAGAGATCAATTGTAGAGAACTCTGCCTGAAAGACAGAGTTAAAATCTTGAATCTTAAGAGAGATATGTTATAAAGGGAGAGCCCCGATAAAAATACACTCGGCGAAACCAACTTTGGAATCGATTTTGGATCCGTCAGTATACTCTTCCCACTCAGATGGGCCCTCGAAAGTATTAATGGGGAAGGATCTGATGAAGAGAAATAAAGGAGTCCAACTTCGTAGCTGGGATAAGATCTGGAAGGAGATCGTTCTTGATGTTACAAAGTTGGAATTATAAGTAGAGAGAGCGAATAACAATATGAATGGGTGGAATGCCTGATAGGATATTAAAAGCGTCAGTAGGGGAGGTTTTATAGGCATTAGTGATTTTTAATAAGTAAATCCTCTTAATAGATTTAAGCTTTTGGACCTGGATAGAGGTCAGAGATCTCCACCCCACACTCCTGCTCCATAAAAGATGATTGGTTGAACAACCGAAGTATACCAAAGTTTCATTAGAGAAATATGCTGTGATTGAAATTTTTGGAAACACGTTACAAGTTGGAAGAAATCCAGAGAATCTTATCTTTGATAGAATTTATATGGGGAATCTAAGATAAGCGATTGTCAATGTTGACACCCAAGTATTTGTATGACTTAGAGATATGGATGCAATTGGAACCCATTTTAAAAATGGGATTCCTCCTGAAGGTCGAGCTCCCACGAAAACCACGGCATTGAAGAAATGGACATCTGAAAACAACTGAAATGGTTTTAACAGTTGCTAATGACAAATTAAGCTTGAAAAGCTTAGAATTGACTAAACTAAGGATTTTATTAGTATTATCCTGAAGTTCCCTACGCGAAAGGCCAAAAAAGACAACTGCGAGATCGTCCGCAAAGGCTTGGAGAAGAAACAGTTGTGACGTCTTACGCGTCTTTTTTTTAATAAGTTCTTTGGGTTCTTTCGGCCAGAATTAATGGCAACTATTTTCCAACCAAATCCAAGAAACGAGAAGTGAAGAGATGCAAATAATGTAGGATAAATATAGGATCTTAGAATAAGCGAGATGGCAATGTAATGGTAGTGTAAAGGAATGTTAGACAATTGACGTGCGTTGTGGTTGTGGATGATTATTGAAGTTCGTTGTTCAAAGATTCAAGTTCTACGTGTCGTGGATAAACATATTGGTGATCGATTAGAAGTTAAACGTAAAGCTACATACCATTGTAGATAAAGACAAGTTTATTACAGAATAATATAAGGTAGGATTGTTTACTTATTATTATATTTGAAGATTAGGCGGTTCAATTATTGAGATTGGTCTGTATTATATTGTGTGTTGCGTATTGCGTCATCGTAGATTCTCTCATTCATTAATAATATTATATTTGTTCAAAGTTTAAGTTGAATATCTTAATAAAGTCATATTAAGATAATGTTTGATTCTAGTTCTTACGATAACCCTACACCTGTAGCTCACGCTGATACTTCGAGGGATGTACTTCCAAGGGGAGGTACATCACACAGTTCACAGTTAAGAGAAAGGATAAGACTAAAATAAATATTCCAAAGAGTAGGTGAAGTTTTTTAATGGTAAATGTATTATCAGTCCAGATAATTACCCTGTTAGTGAGGTAAGAATGAATGAATTTCTGAAAGTGAAGAGGAATACGGTATGAATGAAAAATATGGAAAAGAGTCGACCAATCAACGTTTTCAAAAGCAGATTTGATGTCAATAAACGTAGAAGCAGTATGTTTATGCACTCTAGTATTTTCAATGTGATGCACTAATTTGTCCACGGCCTCAATGCAGTTGCGGTTTCCCCTAAAGCCGAATCTATGGAGAATATTATTTTTAGTAATCCAACGGAGAAACCTATTTAGAAAAATTATTTCTAAAATTTTGCCAAGGGTGAAGAGCAAACAAATTGGGCGATAGGAGAGAGTGGACGATGGGTGATGCAAAGCCTTTGGTAAAAATTTAATTTCAGTGTTCTTAAAAATGGAAGGAGTGATTAAATTGGATGCAGAGGCTAAAGAATCGAAAGAGCAAGTTGGGGAAGGAGTTATAAAGAGCTTTCCAAACAGCGTAGTCAATGAGATCAATACCCAGGGCTTTATCCCCCCCCGAAGCTTCCAGAAGACGACTTCAACTTTACTAGGGCTCAGGCATGAAGGAGGAGAGCAATCATTGAGGACAAGAAGAATAGGAGAAGCTCCTGAATGTAAATAAGAATCAAGAAGAAGGCTAATCTTACTATGGAATAAAGAGGCAGGATCACCAGTCGAAATCTGAGGAAGATTAGTAGGGCTGGTTAACTTTCCGAAAGCTGCTTTAAAAGTAAATCCAAAATTATTAGAATTCGTAGAACAGAAAGACTTCCAAGCTTTATTCTTGGTGTCAGTTATTGACTTTTTATAGTTGGCCCGGAGGAATTGGTACCTGGAGCGCATGGAGGCAATCTCGTCGACCGGCAGGCCATGGGTTGTGAGAGAAACCACCCTCCGCATGTATGCATTCAGCTGATTACGCTGGATTCTTAGGGAATTGTTCCACCAGTTGAAAGAAGGGGTATTTAAAACCCGGCACTTTCTAAGAGTTGAGAAGGCAGAGGCATTTGTAGTATTAATTAATAGACTAGCGAAATCATCCAGTAGTTCAATTGAGGAGATGTTAGTCAAGAAAGAATTAAGAAGGTTATAGTTCTTGCGAAAATTATTGATAAATTTTTGACGTAAGGCTACAATACAACTTTAATTATAAACCGCACAAATTATCTAGATAAGTATTAAATTTTGTATATAAATTTATGACATGCCCTCAGGGTCACTGGTAATTAATAAACTTGTTCTTAAGATAGTAGTGTTAAATTAATTATGAAACGCATTGAGCCGTACTAGTGCATTTATATTATATTTATGTAAATGTGTAATATTTATTTTGTCAAAATGATTTTGTTTTGCTTCCTTTCAGTAAATTAATAATTTTTTAAGAGTACACAGTACCCTAAAAATTTCATTTTTACCGAAAATTTTTTGTTGCATTTTCTGGTAGCCCATATAATGGAGAAGCTTGCCACAAAATTTCAGATCTGTTAACAAATTAGTTTTTACGATATTTGAAGTTTTATGAGCTAGAGTTTTGGTTTCGGTTTCATTTTAAAGCATTTTTCCACACTTAAATTGAATTGATTAAAAATATCTTTGAGATTTTTTAAATGGTTAATAATTCCAATTTTCATTACTAAAATCATTTCTGCTTGATTATGATTGTTGGAGTTTTTTGAGTTCTCATAATTAATTAACTAAGGTTAATTTCATGGCCAATTTTTGTTTTATAAATAGGTTATTTAACTTAAAAGCTTTATCATTAATTTTTTTCTGTAGAGAAAATTCCATGGCAAATGTGTTCTCAGGTTTCGGTGAGAAACAATATTTCGAAGAAATGGAATACTACTGAAAATGATGTATCTAAAAATCAGTGCTCAGTTGATTCTGCAATTAGACTTCTGAATACAAGTATTCTGAGTTCAAATGTTTCAGATATAGCTGAATATTTATTTGAAATTACATTATACTAAAATTTTGTAGTACTATATTTTAGTATTTTAAAGACGTACGCGACAAGAGCTAAAACATCCTAAACTGCCCCAATTTAAAACTAAAACACATTAAATTTTATGAGTAAACCTGACTATATTTAGCTTAAGTTAGTATCATTATTATTTTGTACAAAAGTACTTCGTATTTCAAAACTTTTGCGAAAATATTAAGTTAAGATAAAGCTGAATAAACTGACGTCTTAACAAGTGCTATCAATATTATGCAAAAATATTTTTTGAATTAAAAATATAATTTGCAGTCATATTTAATAAAAATAATGTTTTAAAACAGAACTTACATTGGAAAATAACATATTAAAAAATTAGAGCTTTACGGGCATTATACGTTTTTGTTTTGACTTTACAAACTTTAAATACGTTTTCCTCAAACTTTCAACTTTGAATGTATAAGTGTTTTCTAATCCCTAAGGCTTTTTTCCTGTTCAAGATAGAGGATTGAATTTTTTTGTTTATACTCCCAAACGTATGTTCTATAAAAGTTATTATGAATATATATATATATATATATATATATATATATATATAGGACTGAAATCTCTAGTTATTTTTCTAAAAATTGGTAAAGTTGATACTTTAAAAAATTTCGTGTTTTTTCCAGGTTTTTCTAGAAAAATATAATTATTAAAAATCAAAAAGGGAATAATTTTTCAAAGTCATACTAACTTTTGTTTGTAATAACCTAAGAAACATAAATAACTTAAAATGACTAAAAATTTTTAAAAATTGAGTATTTTATAACAATTTGAAAAAACTTCAAAAATTCCTAATTTTTTAAAATTGTAAAATAGTGGCTGGTCAAAATGGCTTTTAACTTATAGAATCAGCTGAATAATATAATATAAATATAAAGCATCAATTATATTTTTACTGTAACTGTTTCCAAAAAAAAGTTTTTGAAAAAGGGTAACGTGTAGCCTTAAATCTTTCGTTTTCGACTTTTCAATATATTCGCATCCCCCTTGTAGAGTTATCACGAACCCTTAGGGGGGGCACGCCTCACAGTTTGAGAAACACTGTTTTAACTCTTAAAAAATTAAATATTAAAGATTGACCCTCTTAAGCAGCCAATTTTTTTCCCCGAATGTTCCAAAAAAGGCAATTTTTTGTATTGCATATAACTAAGCATAATACTTTAGGAAAGAATTTTGGAAATAATAATTTTGGAATAAAAGGAAGAATTTTGTTTTAACTTTCAATTTAAAAGTTTTCTCATGCTGTTCTTTATTTTATTTGTGTGTGCGTTCATCTATATATGCACAATGAAATTTGAGTCATGGTGCAATAATCTAAGGATAAAAATTTAAGAATCCGAATTCCTATCTTCAGTTAAAAATTCCCGCCTTCACCACAAAGAAAAAATCCCGGATGAGAAATATTTCAGTACCATAAACATTTTGCATCTCTTAAAAACATACACTATCATGAATAATCTCATAATAAGAATTAAAAATAAGTGCAAGTCATAGATAGAAAGTAGAAAATATCAGTGCCCGTACAGCATACGGGCAAACCAGTTAAGGGGTTAATATTATTCTCGTTATTGTCATATAGCATCATCATTCATTCAATCATCATATTTGATATTCTTTCACAGAGAATATCGGGTTTTTTTTTTTTTTTTTTTTTTTTTTTTTTAAACTCAGTTCTTTTTTTTTAAGCAAATTCCTTTTATGTCCGTAGGTACAATGCGCTTTATATTTCGTTTTTTTTTTCCCATTGTCAAACTGTGTTTTTATTTTGTATGTTTTATAGAAAAAAATAGCTTATGTAACGTTTCTTCGTTTTAAGAATTCGAATTCAATATGATATACTATCGTATGTGCGCTCATTGATATTCGATGCGTATTAATTTTTTCAGTCTGGTAAAGTGGTACTTTTAATATTTTTCTTTTAAAATCTAACTGATCGATTCCTACGGTATTTAAAGAAGGTAGATGTAAATAAAAAAACTCCAGCGCAAAAAAATTTATTATGGTATTCGACTACGTTCGGAACCGTCATTTTTCAAAAGCGTATAAATGGATAATATTTATGATATTTAGTTTCACTTAGATTAGAAAATGTATATAAAATTGTGTTTTAAGAATATTATTACAATAAAAAAATATTTAAGTAGAATAGTTTCACAAAAAAGGAACATAGAATGACCCTTTTTTTGAAGAATGCTTCTATTATAATAATATTTTGTCTGTATATTAGCTCAGACCTATGTACAGAGGTTCAACTAGAATTTTTTAAATATATTTATAACTTAGAAGTAGGTTTATCCATGTTTTACGTCAACAGTGGGGAGAAATTTTAAGAAAAAAACGTCGATAATTATTTCAATTGGTTGCAACTCGAAAAAAATATGAATTTTTCAAAAAAAAGTAGTTCAGGTTCTCTGGAGCACTCTTTACTTTAAATAATTAAAATATTATTTTAGAAGCATGTTTCATGAAAAGAGAACATTTTGAAAAAAGGTTATTCTAAGTTAATTTTTTTCCAAAATATTGTATTTAAATATATATTTTTTTAGTCAAAATGTCTTTAAAACAATTTTATATATGTATTCTAATCTAAGTGACACTAAATATCATGAAAATTACAAATTTATGAGCTTTTTTTAAAATTACGGTTCCGAACGTAATAAAATACATTTTAAATTAAAGAAATCTTTCTAACTTTCAGAGATAAAAAAAATCTTTTCGCCTATCATTTTAGATAAAAGCTAACATAACATCATCTAATTAAGTTTCAAATAGCTGTTAAGATCTGGGTCATATGCGTTAAAAATTTCTTTCGTTCATACACGTGTATTATTATTCATTATACTTATCTACTTAAAATTACATTTCGATGAGAAAGAAATAGCATTCAAGAAAAATTGCTAGAAATATTATTACAAAAGTTTTAAGACTAATTTAAAAAGACTTTGCATTTGGATTTGAAAACAAAGGCATTTTGCATAATTAAAAAAAACGAGTGGAATGATACATTTTAAATGTCACCAAATTCCTTTTCAACATTTCAACTAAGCCGGTCTGTACATAGGTGTCATTTGGCAGCGGAGTTGGCATAATATGAAGAGTCATAGATGTATTCGTATCGTTTTTATATTTGATTGTTAATATAAACTCTATCTTTAACTTAATAACTAATTTAAAGGCCAGAAAAGAGAAAATATAAAAATTGTTAGCGAATTTTATTTCAGATTTTTGAGGGGAAAAAATTCTATTTTTGAAATAAACTATCCAATATAACAGGTAATATAAAAACATTTTTTTCTTACTTGGGGGCCGCGGTAGACGAGTGGTATAGGTATCGGACCGTGGCTTGCTTTGTCACGGGTTCGAATCCTGTACCACTAAAGACCCGCCGTGTAGAGCAGCGATGCACGTTAAATCTGTCGAGAGCTGAAACGTCCTCCCGTTGGTGTGGTGTGGTAGTTAGGAGAGGGGGTGCCAGCTCAGGTGTCGTCCACGTCACTTGACCATGGTTCAAAATTACGTGGTCCGTCACCAAAAGCCCTCGTGTAGCTGAACAGTGCGACGTTAATATTCAATCAATTCTTACTTAGGTCAACAAAGAAAATTTTTATTTTAGTTATTTTTATTAGATAGTTACAATTGATTTAAATATTTATATACTTATGACAGAATCCCAATATTAAGTGACAGAATAGAAAGCGATTTTCCATTTTCCTTACTACATAAGGTGTTGGACTATTGTTTTGCTTGTTTGTTCCTTTTTCATATTCATTAATTAAATTTAATTATTCAAATAAAATAGTATAGTAAAAAAAGAAATCACATTCTCAGAATTTATGCCATCCCAGGTGGGATTCGAAATCACGACCTTTGGATTAGATGTGCATCGTGCTATCCATTGTGCTACAGGGACACAACGTGCGATTTTTCTTTCCATGTATGCTGTTGGACTATTACTTTTGTGTGTATTTAACTATTTTTATTCCTTTTTTAACTTAAAATTACATGGTACGATTTACGCAAAAATTTTTAATTTCAGGATTTTCAAAATTTTTTTGGCTGCTTCCTATGGGTGTATACTGTGTAAAGCAGATTTTGTGATCAAAATTTCATAAAAGGCTAGCCATTTAATTTTTTAAGGCAAAAACTTAAAATTTGTGGAGTGATTTTAAAATGCTACTCCTCCTACAAAAATTTACGCACATGCATGAAATTTGATTTACAAGGGGTTCAAACTGTGTATAAAAAAATTGGTATTGGTGTTGCGGTAACATGATTGGTATTCGTACAATACTTCTTTTTATGAATGCTTATTGAAAATTCCTTTAAAAAATGTATTAATTTTAAGTTCGATTATTTTTTAAAAAATAAGTAATGCTTTGATACAAAAATGCATACCAACTATTGTTATGTGTACTATTAGCAATTCGTAAAAAAAAGTCAAAGAATTAGGCATAACACAAAAGAAGCCTTAGCGTTTTATAATGAAGACAAACTACTTAGTTTATCTTTCTGAGATAAGTAGGTTTAAAGTTTTGATTTGCCACAGGGATTTGAACAAAAGCAAACGCAAAAACTATCATAATTCTGCGTTTTTTAAGTTTAGAGCTTTCAAATTTTTTGAGGTTATAGAAAAGAATATAAGAAATATTTTAGGCTACAAAAATTAGTTTTGTTCTTTTAACCGAGTTTTGTCAATGGAATCGTACTGTGTCCCCTTAATTAATGAATTAATATTTGAAAACTGTATTATCATCAAATGTTATCATCGACGACAAGCTGAATGAAATGTATTTGAACTTGAATACATGAATAGAAAGTATTTTATTAACAAATGAAAACAATAAGAACAAGATAAATATATATATATATATATATATATATATATATATATATATATATATATATATATATATATATATATATATATATAGGGAGAAAGGAAACTAATAGTAGGAATTGAAAAAATAGGCATTGTTTCCTCGTCAGTCGTGGGTGTTCCACGTTCGTTCTCCTGCGTTAGGATCTTTATAGGTGTTTATCCGAGTATGTTATGGCACTCTGCTTACGAGTTCAGTCATAAAGTTACTGTGTTTAGCAATTAACATGCTGCCGCCTAGTTGGTGTAGTTGATTTGTCACTGGCCTAATACGTCCAAGTATGAAGTTTCAACCCCGGACCAAGTCGGTGGATTTTCATGATACAGAAAATTGACAGCGCCCATGTCGTATAATTATGCGGCATGTTCAAGATCCCCAGAGAGCTTGTTTAGCTTGGGTGCTCTCAGTAAAATTAAAATTCCTAGTACGATTTCGCATCGTTAGAGCTCAGGTGCCTCCCTCTGGGGATGAATTTGGGCTTCAAAATTACATTGCGGTGATTGGAAATCAATCTATAAGATGCCGCTCTAAAACGTGATACCAGCTCCCGGTAAATGTACTAGGCCTTCAATATTAAATATCATAATTTGAATATCAATATCACATCATATTGAATATTAATATCATAATTTCCAGACCTGTTGGAATTTTTTTAAAAAAGCAATAAACCTTTGATGGTTTTCTTTAAAAATAATATAGCTTCTCTCTCTCTCTATTATTGTTTTATTACATAACATTATTATTTTATCCAAAGCTTAAGTTTGTAAGAGACAGAAAGATTATCCTATTGATTCTTTCCTCCTAAGATTATCCTATTTATTTCCAAACTAGCTGGTATACCCGTTCTTTGCACGGATGAATTGAAAATTTAAGCAATACAGATTGAAGGATAGAGAAGTTTTTAGTGAGTTAATTTTACGTGAATTGTAAATTAAACAAAAAAAAAACCCCAACTTTTTGCGTATATCAGCTGAACAAAAAACCATGTTTGCTAAATTTTAAGTCTGTAGATATAATAGCTGATAAAAAAAGTTTTTTTTTTACTTATAACGCCCCGTAACACTCTTATGGATCGATTTTTGAAAACACCTTCCTTCTGCTCAGCAAAATTACCACATTGTTACAAATTTTGTGTAATAAACGCATTAAAATAATGTAAATAATTTGTATCTGGATGTTTAATACGTTAATATTACTTTCTGATGCATTTATTTTATGTTAAATAGCCGTTACCCGCGACTTAGTCGACGTGGAATTTAACAAAAAAGTGTTTATTCAATTCGCAGAATTTACAAAAACTATATATTCCACGTAAAGAAATACCTATGCTATAAGTATAATGTAATTCTTCTACTTTATGAATCAATGTTTCTTTTTTTTTTTACTTTTTTTTCTTTGTTTTTTGTTGAGTAAAGTGCGAAAGGGACGCATGACCTTTGATACTGTCGATGGGGTGATGACTGTAAAATCATTAGGATCAAAGGACATGGGCGAGAAATGTCGCAAGTGGCAGCAACCTAATCAAACAAAAAGGTTTAATATAACTGCTAGAAATCGTTGAGAAAGAAGGCTCGCGAAATAAAGTGATCCATATTGAATAAAAATAATCACTATTTGAATCGCATATTGTTCATTGGTTGTAATTTTATTTCCGCGGAAAACTAATTTATTTAAAAAAAAAAGCCTAAGTTACTCCTTATAACATCTGCCAGTGAAAGTTCCTTCAAAATTGGTGCAGCTGTTTCAGAGATTAGCCGGAACAAATAGAGACAGAAAGACAAAACATTTTAAAATTGATTTTTTCATATAAGTACCGCATATACTTTTAAATGCATTCAGTAAAAAGCTATTAATTTCAAATTCCAAACAGACACTTCATTTTTATTTATAGGTATGAGTCAGAGGAAACAAGTGTGTCCCCAGTGCAGTGCTTCTCAAACTTTCACTACTGGCGCCCCCCTTTTCGATCACAATTTTTATCGCGCCCCCCCTTTATACATTAATAATGTACTGAATGCAATAATAATGCTCTTTGACGCTAAAGCTACAATAGGCGATCTTAATTATAAACCATACAAATTAGTAACATAAGTATTAAATTTTGTATATACTACTTTTAAGCAAAAAATAAATAAAATAATAGGATAATTATTATGTTATTTTTCCTTTCTCTAATTTTTAAATTCAACATATTGCAAAATGCGGTGGCTGCTTAGAAGACAAAATATAGATTCCCACTAAATGTAGAAAAAGAACACAGAGGGTGAATTTCTAATCATAAGCATTCCTTATAAAAACTTTGCTTTGCAAGACAAGCCCATAGAAGTCGTTAATACTTATTAAACTTGTTCTTAATTTAATATTAATTAATTAGTTATAAAATACTCTGTGCAGCACTGATACATTAAAAGTATACCGGCTGAAATGCCCACTTTTTGCACGAGTTCATTTATAAGAAAATAAAACATTATTGATATAATAGCTGAATTATAAGGAGTGCAAAGCCAAATGCTCGACAATGTTTAGAAAAATGTAAAATGATTTTTTTTAAATGGTTGCTCAAATTATAATTAGTTTTAAGCGAATGGTAACTTTAAGCCTTACAGAATTAGCATTTATATTTGATGTTAAATAATGAACAATAATATAAAATTCCGATGAAGAAAAACTGTATTATTTTTAATATTTAAAGCGAAAAGACTTCACCATATTTTAACCCGGGAGCAGGCGCGCACTCGATACGGTCGAGAGGGGTTACTGAGTCATCCTAATCCTTTTTTTATAGTTATTTTATTGTACACCTTACAAATCATGATTCCAGTGAATAATTTAACTAAGAGAAAGTTACTTACCTACTTTCAAGGACTTTTCAATTTTTCTTTGGTAACAAATAAACAGCTTTGCCAGAATTAAAGATTTCGTTATCTGTGCGTCCCGCGCGACCACTTCCGGGTAAAAAGTGTATTCATTATGATTATATGAAATTGTGTAAAACGTTTTTCGCGTTATGCTTTATATGTACAGAATACTCGTAAAAATAAGTATTGGCCAAGTAATCCTTCAAAGTACTCTCCGTGGTTTTCCAAATATCATAAAACTCTTTTGCATGGAAAAAAGCGTAACAGAGAAATACATTACTTACAACTTCCTTAAATGAAAAACAAACACATAAGAGAGGGGTCCTAACTAACTGTACCAATAACTTAGAAGGTTAAACAGATTACAGCTATAATGTGCAGTATTTCAAAAATAATGACAGTGATGAATTTTTTGTGTTCCTAAATTTTTTCGATTCTGTGTGTGGGATCTGTTTTTTCTCTGAAAGAGTTGTATGTAAGGTTTAAGCAGAAAGCGTAATAAAAAAATCTCTCATCATGGGATTACAGCAAATCAAATAAAAGTTTTTTTATTTAGTTATAGGATCAAAGATAGCTAGTTAGGTATTGAAAAAGTTTTTATTTTTGTTGACTTAATATCGCACGCGTGCGCCTATAAATTATATCAGAGTAAAAGTGCATTTTTATTACTTCTGAAAGTATTTTGTAATAATTCATTCCAGTAAATTAATTATTTTTAAATCTTTTATTTTCGATATGCTCGTGCCCCCCTCGTAGGGTTATCGCGCCCACCCCGGTGGAGGGGTGCCCCACAGTTTGAGAAACACTGTCCCAGTGGATACCGCCGCATGTGGGTGTTCCTGGAAACGAGACCGCTGGTGAGCTGCCTGGTAGGGGTTGTGATCTCCCTGACTCCAGTTCCTCTTTTGAGACATTCTAAAATTCGTCCCCCCCCACACACAGAACTAAAATGAATACGTCTTGGCGAAAACCTCCTGTTCACCCTTTTTTGCAGTTGAGAGTCCTGGCCTATCTCTACTGGCAGGAGATCCAGGGCTCTTCAGACGGCCTTGCCACGTTTTAGAAGAAGTTATCTACGTGATATGCTTTTTGTACAGGGGGTGAAGTCTTTCTTTATTTTTATCCCTGCTCTCTCCCTTCTTCTTCTAATCCTCTTCTAGAGTGCTGGGACATTTCCCTGGGAAAGTTGTTTGGAGACCAAGATCTGACTTGTGAGATTCTTATGCGGAATGGTCAAATGGACTTGGTGTAGGCTTTCCTGTTCCAAGGGGATTTGAAACAACAAGTGATAAAGAATTTTAGCGCGACTATCAATCTCCATAAGAAAAAAAAAAGACTGCACTACTGACCGAGGAGATTTAGTTTTAAACCTAATAAGAGTGATGCCAAATGTTGAAATATTTCCACTGAAGTACCAAAGAGGGATTCATCCCTTCCATTAAAAGCATTTGTTTGTCGTTCAGTTATTTTATATATTAACTAAATTTTAATTTAATTACTTAACATATTTTTAAATACTATTCTTCGCTACAGTTAGAAGGTTATATCTTTCAAAGTAAGAAACTCGATACCAGTTGTGAAAAACACGTTAAGTCTGTGGTTCTCAAACTTTCACTACTGGCGACCCAATTTACAATCATAATTTTGATAGCCCCCAAATAATAATGTATTGAATGCAATAATAATGCACTTAGGGGTGCTAAAGCTATAATACGATCATTATTATAAACCGTACAAATTAACAAGGTAAGTATTAAATTTTCTATATGTTATTTTTATATATATACGTAATATATATTTTATATATATATTTTTTTACTTTTTAGTTCGATTCACTATAAAAGCGTGTTTTTTAGTATGTTTTAAAACTATAATTTATTTTATAATTATTTTTACTATACATGATAAAAATCACTATTCCAGTAAATAATTTAATTAAGAAAAAATATACTTACCTACTTTCAAGGACTTTTCAATTTTTCTTTGATAATTTAAGAAAAAGTCCAATAAATCTAAAGAAAATGTTCCGAATGTGCGTGTCCTTAATAAAGGACATAAATCACAGAAACTTTTCGCTAACAATACGGAATGTTATTTTCAAACAAATCTGTCATATTTTGTTTAAGTTATTAAATTTTTGCTGTCGTTTGATGATCTACAAATAGCATTTTGAACTTTTTATTCCTTGTGTCTTTTTGACAAGGTGAAGTGCTACATTTATGGCTTCATAGTGTTCTTCATAGAGATCTTTAGGCGGTATTTAAAAATTTCAAATCAACTCAAACGTTTCATGTCTATCGTTTTTCTCATATTTACTTTCGCTATCTTGATTGGTTTACATTATTTAAGCAGGTTCTTCAATTGCTGGATCAGTTTCAACTTCCTTCAAAAGGGATCACAGATGCCCATTTTTATATATTCTGCTCATTTACATTTATAAACCATAATAAATCATACAACACAGCAATCAAAACCACAAAAGTGTTCATGGGGAAAGTGTACCATGATCTAAAATATAATTGTGTAAAACGTTTTTCATTATGCATTATATGTTTTAGAATACTCATAAAAACACATCTTGGCGAAATAATCCTTCAAAGGGCTCAATATGCTTATCCATATGTCATACAACTCATTCATATGGGGGGAAAAGCAACAGAAAAATATCATTCATAACTTTCCTAAAAGAAAAATAGACGGAATGAAATATACCAGTAAGTTTGAAGGTCAAATATATGATAATCAAAAGTAGTATTTTAGGGGTTAAAAGAAACATAATAAAAAATCTCTCATCGTGGGATTACAGTATAGCAAACAAAATGTCTTTTGAGACAAAAATGGTTGGGAACCTCTGCTCTAGAACCAATGGCGGTTGGGACCAAGACAAAAGGTACCGGGTTTAGACCCGTGTTTCTCGCCAGTCAGAAATTAATATGGGCGTGAAAGAAGCCCACCCAGAGGATTTAAAAATACGGTTTGGAACGTGACCGGGGACTTCTGCGAGGCCAGTGAAAAACCCTTACGGACAGTCGCACCAGTGATTGGACTTCTGTGATAAGAGGGAGATCTGTGATAAACTGTGTGGCTGCGCACAAGTAACAACAAACGACACACCAATTAGAAACCAAAACAAGCAACAGATGGCGCAACGAAGACCTGAGACTTCAGGAAAAATGGAATATATTCCACTCATTAAAAAAATCTGTGAACAAATCAGTGATAAGGTAATAGAACCTATTATCTGACTGGATCTAATACTTGGAGTATTTTACTTAAAAGCCGTAAATAAAATTAACACCTATATTAAGAGAACGAAACTTTTTTTCTACTATTTTAATCACCGGTCCACTAAGAATAATCTTCAATTATTAACGAGGTAGCTCTATACATGAAAGAAAAGTGACTAATGAAGAAAAAAAAGAACATTACTTGCAATCTGTTTTGGTTCCTGCGTATTCGATGGAACACTCGGTGTAACTCTCCAGTTCCTCGCGAAGTTTGTCGTGTAAGTCATAGGATAGATTTCCAAGGTCCTTCATAAACTTGTGGAAAGCAATAGCCTGAAAAATATCATTTTTAAAGGACTAAGACGTTAAAAAGTAGAATAATAGACTTAAGTGAAAGTAAATTTTATAGTTTCTCTCAAAAAAAAGTAACGGAGGCTGGTATCCAAAATTCATTATTTTTTTCATCAAAACAGATATAACTTATATTCTCTTTAGTATATTACAAAAATAACTGTAAAATTTTAAATTCCAATTAATCATCTGTGAAAAACAAACAGAACTTTCCAACTCATCAAAATGAAATACAAAAGTGGGAAAAATCTTAGTTTAGTAACCTGATTTTTATTTATTTATTAATTTTTTTGGCGCAAAAACATTTCGCCAAATGGCTGCAAAAGAAATACTGCATTTTTTAACATGACTACCGAGAAGAAAAACGTAGGGGAAAACGTGTTTTCTAAAATACAGTAAATGGTTAATTTTCCTTTCTCAAACAAATGCATATTCTTTTCAAACTTCGGACATCCAGAGAAAATTACTGTGAATCCTTCTTTCCACACTAATCAGCACTTCTTTCTTGCATCTTTCATTCAAAAGTAGAAACAAATTCCCCTCGTCGCGCTTTTAAGGTATCCGACTACTTGCGACAACTTTTTTAGAAAATAATGAAGATGTGTAGATTTTTTTGTGGTTTTTAGATTTATTTAGTACATTTTCATAAAAAAAGACTAAAATTAAGAAGAGAAAAATAAATTATTACTACTAAAATGGTAAAAATTGACAGGGAAAATTACATAAACGGGGCTCGTTCTCACGTTTTGTCTTCACGGATTACGACATGGAACTCTCCACTGACCAGGCCACGATTATGTACTATGCACAATTGGTATCATTGCCCTCTTCAGGATCCTCCACCTCACAAGTTTCGCACTGCTACTTTCTACAACTCTGCAATGCTGACATCCGAAAGTACAACGTTATGCACATTGGAGTGACGCACACTTTAAACTCCCTTGCACCCTACATGGAAGAGGAAGACCCGAGATGCAAGAACTGATCCAGAGACAGACATACCTTAAAGAACGACTTGACGCAGCGGTAAGTGAGTTTAACACTTTACCTCGCTATAATACTTCTGGCTGCTCGATACATGGAACCCCCTTTAACTTGCCAACTTAAGTTAATTCTTCAGAATTTCCTGAATTATCTGACGTTAACCCCATTAAAAGGAAGGAAAGCGCGTAGATGAGTTCATCTCGCCTAATTCGAGACAAACTGTCAAAAAAACCTGAAATTCCGAAATTTAACCTAGAAACTCAAAAAATAAATTTGCAAGTCTTAAAGAAACTAAACGACGACACTAATAAACCCACGCCCAATAAGCTCCCACCACCGGTCTTACTGAAAATTGAAAAACATTTCATGAATCACTTAAAAACTCTGACGCCCTCCCCACTCTCCGAAGGAAAAAGTCCGGCGAATACATTAAGCTATACACAAACACTTTTGAAGAATACAGTTCATTAAACCACGTTTTGGAGCAACTTAAATACCAATACGTTGTAATAAAACCAAAAGATCAACGACCAATAAAATTTGTGTAATCAAAGGACTACTGAAGGACACCAACACTGATGACATTAAAAACAATCTTATAGAACTCGGATTTACTATAGATAAAAACACCCAACCCGTAGAAAGAATTACTAAACAGACACTTACAGTTTTCTTAGTAACTTTGCCCAGGAATCTAAATAAATAAAAAGGTTTTCCTCATTACCAAACTCTGCTACTTAACAATCAGAAATGAAGGCTTCGATGGTAAAGAGGTAACCCAATGCTACCCGTGCAACAAATTCCACCCCACCACTGAAAATTGCCACATCATACCTCCCCACCTGAAGTGCGGACAAGCACACCAGACACGCGACTGCGTTGTCAAACGAGTCGAAAAACATAATGCATTAACTGCCATGTGTACGGACACATGGCCAATTACTCCAAAAGCCCACTATTTCCTAAACCTCGTAAAGGTTCCAAAACTACAACCAACAATTATTCCACTGTAGTAGATAGTACCATTCGTCTAAACACCACTTATGCACAAGCCACCGCAAAACAAAAACACAGTTGCTAATAAAAAGGATCAACAAATAACTACACTAAAAAGAGGAAATCCTGCTACATCTCAGCAAAACCAGGCCAATCGAATCATTGTCAACCCCCCTCCCCAATTATACAAAATTTTAGTTCGGAGGATAATTCTCCACAGGCTATTATTTTGCAAACCCTTCTGCACATGATGCAAGCTTTAAAAGTCTTAACTCAGCCAGTTGCTGCACTTTCTTTTGATAATCCCCCCTCAGCCCAAAAAACCTAAAAATAAAAAAAAAAGAATTATACACCCTAATAAATGTAATCCTTGATAAAGACGATGATTAATCACAATTTGATTGGCCTGAAACTTTGCTCATGGAATGCAAACGGAATATTAAACAAAATAATGGAATTTAAAATTTTCGTTGAGAAGTGCAGTGTGTGTGAGAGTGCCCGGATTTAATTCTCATGCAGGAAACACATCTGAGACCCACACACAACATTAGCATACCCAACTACATCTGTTATCGAAATGACCGCATAATGGACGGAAATGCACGAGGCGGTATTTTAATTCTTATTAAACGCAATATTCCTCATTTTAACTTACCCACACCCACCCTCCAGTACATCGAATCCCACCTAACTTAAATCCCACCTCCATTATTTCAGTTTATATTCTTCCTGGTTCGGACGAGAGACTTTTTACTCTCGTCTTCGAACATCTCCTTCAGACCAACAGCAATTGTGTGATCTTTGGCGATCTTAACGCTACACACAATGAGTGGAACTGCTCAATTAATTCCACTCGTGGAAAGCAATTAAAAACCTTCGCTGATCTGCTCGACTTAAATATTGCATATCCTGATACCCCCACTCGTCTTGGCTATAACTCCTCTAACACCCTCGATATTGCTATCATTAATATCTTTCATTTCCCGTATACTATTGACTCCATTCCGGAGCTTTCCTCCGATCATAAGCCGGACTTTTAAAATTTTTACCTCCACACCCCTATTTACAGTGATAATTCTAGAGCAGTTACCACTTGTTGGTCAACTTTTAGTAATAATCTTAATCGTTCTATCCGGCTGTCTGACTTCTCAGGTATCCAATACCCAAATGTGCTGTAATCTAAAATTTCTCTTTTCACTGCCGCCGTTCGCTCCGTCCACCTTCAAGCCTCTAAACCAATAGAAAACAAGCAACACTCTTTCACTCCAAATCACATACAAGAGACTTAATCTATCTCAAAAATAAAGCTAAAAGAAAAATAATAAAACTCTAAATTCAATACATAAAGCAAATTATTATAGACTAACAACTTAAAAGAACAACTTAAAAAAACACTCAAAAAACATTCACAAAACTCCTGAACTAAAAGATTAGAAGCTCTTAACACAACCGACAATAGCCTATGGCAGTGCCAAAAATGTTTTCGCAAAAAACACTCTAACATTCCTAATCTTAATAGTTCTTCTGACAACGCAAATAGTGATGAACAGAAAGCCAATCTACTTGCTCTAACACTTAAAAATAATTTCATAGAAAACAAAAGGCATGATGATAAAATTTATCCGATTGATGATAACATTACTAACACTTTAGGAGACTTTCTCTCCCACCCATCTCCCCTTCCCATTGCTCTTACTAACCCAGACGAAATCACTGATTACGTCAAAAGACTCCCCAATAACAAAGCGCCAGGAAGCGATAATATTACCAATAAAATGGTTAAAAATTTTCCCACTTAAAATTATTCTCGTACTAACATATTTCATTAATAAAATTTTAATTCTCAGACATTTTCCAAATCACAGGAAAACTGCAACAGTTTTTCCGATTAAAAAACCCGGCAAGAATAGTCATCATCCCGATAGTTACAGACCAATTTCCCTTCTAAGCATTTCAAGTAAAATAACAGAACATGTAATTCTTAATAGATTATATACTTTTACTAATGATAACGTCATTAATCCAAATCAATATGGGTTCTCATCAGGCATCTTTCTACCTACCACTCACTACTCAGACTTACTGAAAAAATCTCTTCTGGATTTCAGAGGGGCAGGTCCACTGGGGCTGTTTTTCTAGACATTCAGAAGGCTTTTTACAGGGTCTGGGTCAGGGGATTCATCTGTAAAGTTATCACTAACAATTTTCCCCCTGCTTTAATTCATCTCATTAATTCTTATTTAGTCAACAGATCCTTCAAAGTAAGAGTGAATGATACTCTTTCTTCTTCTTTTAATATCAAAAGTGGTGTGCCCCAGGGTAGTCTCTTTGGGCCCCTGCTATTCAACATATATATTAATGATATACCTACTCACCCTCAAACCAGTGCTAATATTTACACTGATGATACTGCTATCCTGGCACATAACACTATCACTCGTGCACTCAACTCACGCCTACACCTCCTTGAAAACTTTTTTAACACATGTAAAATAAAAATTAATGTAGATAAAACAATAGCCGTACTCTTCACCAGGAGAAGAAAACCAGTCACACCGCCAACCCTCTATTCCACACAACTACACTGGTCTCAGAGCACGAAGTACCTAGGAATCCTCTTAGACAAAATTTATCATGGAAACAACACATCTTCTACGCGCGTGAAAAATTCCGAAACGCCTTGCGCTCAATTTACCCCTTAATTTGTTTGAGTTCTCAAATGAATCTTTACAACAAAGTACTTCTCTACACTGGCCCATCTTAACGTACGTTTGCCCTGTGTGGGGCTATGCAGCTAATTCAAACATTAAACTTTTAGAAAATGCCCAAAATGCTTTAATCAGGAATATAACAAGGTAAGTAGATACACTTAAAATAGAGATATTTATACAAACCTATTAACATTTATCCTTTTAAAAAATATATTCAAACAACAGCAATTAAATGTTTTGATAATCTGCCAAATTCAAATAACTTAAATATCTTAAATCTTGAAAATTACAATCCTAATGTCAATATTAAGAGACCCAGAAGAATCCTTCTGGACTCTTATATCCCCCATAGTAATTAATTGCGTCATTCCCCTCGTGGGAAATGACCATTTTTCTAATTTGTCATTTTACTTTCACATTTCCTCTTTCTTTATTTTAAAATATTTCCAATCTGCAACCCACACAAGCACAAGCACTTTTTCCAACTCAATTTCTGTTCCATAACTTTAAGGCAGCGAATAGAGATAACTCACTGATTCTTTTAGTCCACTAATCAGGAAGCTCCCTCTCAATCCACTTCAAGGCCCAAATATCTTTCGATATGGGATGGAGGAACGATTCGCGTTCCATTTCCCAAAGATGTCAAGCTTCTCTAAGCGGTGTGGCAATTTTGAGGAATGTTATGATAATTCGTGATTCAAGCGTGAAGAGGTTTTGGAAAGGTTAAGTGACAGAGACAACAGAAGTTATACGTGATAGAGAGCCCTTAGTCAAGGTGCATACTATTGCACTCCAGTAAACCGCAACTTCATCTAGGATTATATTGATCGCTACTTCAGTCTTCATTAAAGGTAGGAGTGACTATTTAATATTTGGATCTGTGATAGTCTAGAAATTGAGCTTAGGAGAGTTAGTATTGATAGTGGTCCGGGTTACGCTATTTCGGTATTATATATATTGTGTGTTTAGCTACCGTAGATTCTCTTGCATATATTATTATTATCTATAATTTGTTAGAAGTTTAAGTTAAGATCTTAATAAAATCAAATTAAGATCATGGCAGCTTCTAGTTCTTCCTTTAACCCTACACCTCTAGCTCACGCTGATAATCAAGGAGAAGGGCACCCTTACAACTTCATGGTGAACTTTGTTATTTGGAACTAAAATGCTAACCGTTTTGATAGGAGACGTGCCCAAGTAACTATGTCGCGTGCCATCAATGGCCCATGTGCCATTGGTTCGCCATCCCTTGTATATTCTTTCGAAAGTTCGGACATCATTCGAGATGCCATCAATCCTTCGATCATTCACCAATCAACCACTTTCTTCTAACCTTCCCTTTCAAAATCGGGAAAAATCCAGTCACCGCTTCTGTAAAGATCTTTAATTTATGTAGCAAACTACAGCAACTCAAGCAATACCCACACCACGCCAACGGAAGGACTTTGAGCCTCGACAGATTTAACGTGCATCGGCTTCCTCTACACGATAGTTCTTTAACGGCACTAAATGGCTTCCAGAAGAAAATGTAGAAAAAAGCTTGGCTCTCTAGGAAATGTATATTCTTTCCAAATTTCGGATATTCATATGGAGATGCCATCTGTCCTTCGATCATAGATCAATCAATCAATTTTTTCTAACCTTCCATTCAAAATCGAGAAAACTCCAGTCACCGCTTCTGTGAAGATCTGTCACCGCTTCTTACAACAGATGTGCAACCTACCTGGAGATCTGGCAACAGGTCAAGTACATGTGAGAGATCCGGCAGTAGGTCAAGTACATGTGAGAAATCTGGCAACAGGCCGCATATATATGCAAAGATCTGACAGACTAGACTAGACAGGGATGAAAGCAGACTGAACGAGACGGGTGAGTGGAAGCCGGATACGGAAAAAAATGGTCGGTTAAGAAATCACGAGAGAGAAAGAAGTTAATTTTTTTCCCGGAACCGAGAATATTTCACAATTTCCTTCGTAAAATAACCTCCCAATAGCAAGGTGCATTTTCCATATAACGAACTAGTCTTTATCTAGTCTACGTTCATTTGCAGTGTTGATCACCCGTACTGGTTACTTTGTTTCTAGTAGCTCGAAAATGTCAAAGTATAAAAACGTAAGTGCTTAAGCAACAAAGAAAAGAATTTAATTCTTCAGGAATTAAGAGGGATAAGGGCGTCAAGCAATTTTCCTTGCAGTTTTTTTATAGGTAAAGTATATAATATAAATATATATTAATTTACAAAAAGGTGTGAATAATTACTTATTTTTAAAAAATTGTGTTTAGGGGTTTGAGATATTTTTATGTGGTTTATAAAGAAAATTGAAAGATGAACCTCTTTATATCGAATTTTCCATTTAACGAAATTTTTTTTGGGATTTAGCAACTTTGTTATACTGAGGTCCGGTTGTACTTGTTTTGTGCTGTGTTTCTTAGTTTGATGAAAATAAATAAACAGAAATGAATGTTGCAATTATTATTTTTCCATTTGAGGATCACACCAATAATCAGTCCTCGAAAAGAGCTCTCAAACTTACAGCTTCATTTTCAAATATATATTTTTTCTTTCTTTCTTCCTTTTTTTCTATTGGCATTCTAAATTTTAAATTAAAAATATTACTTTACTAAAGTTGTGGTGTGAGATTCACGTTCTCTACCTGTTAATTTCGATAAACCTTGGACCTTTACTTTACACCTCACCTCAGTATCGCCTTGTTACGTGATAGAAATATCATGTCTTCTTTTAAAAAGTACAAGTGCTTAACAATTTCTGAAAAGTAAAAGGGGAGAGAATCGGTAGAAAAAGGTGAAAAGAAGGTCGACGCAGCATTCGATATTTCACTGAGCTCGCTCTCCACTATTTTGAAGAATAAAGAGAAAATCTTTAGTGCATCTTCGAGTAGAGGAAAAAATTGCTTTAGTAAAGGTAAATTTCCACGTTTTGAACACGTTCTTAAATCTCGTTCAACATGTTGGTGTATGCGTGAGCGTTAGTACAAAGAAGAGGAAACAGAAAAACTGGAAATTAAGTAATATTCAGTATATTTTGTTGTTTCTAATGCCACCTGTCTAACGTAGTCAGATCGAGTCCCACGAAATTCATCGTGGCAAAGGGCTAGAAGAACGCCTGTCGTTGGCCTTGAGCACCATATAGGTGACAGTACGATTTAGCTCGGCGAAATTCTCCAAAGAGACGATAAATAGCGACACCCCCTATATCCACCTCCACAATTTCTGCATGGAATTGAAGGGGAAGGAAATGTTCTCCAGCCCCTGCGCTCGTGACTCAGCCCACAAGACTTCGGATCTACTGATTTAACGAGCACGTATTCCGTGTGTACTCGGAGGGTATTTGGTGGCATCGGGCATCGAACCCAGGCCTTCCGGTCTGGAGTCTGATGCTCTATAACCACTAGGCTACCCACTGGCTCCATATTCAATATATATAGAGAAAATACGATAATTTAAAATGAAAACATCCTCTAGAATTCTTCTAATATGAATTCGGCAATATGTTTCCTAGAATTTACTTTAACTTTGAGTTTATTCAACACTTGTTAAAATAATATATATATAATCAAAAACATAAAAAATACACAGATAGTTAGAACCTAAGATAACTATACTAAATAAGAAAGAAATAGGGACAGTAGTACAATAACAAACTCTTGGCCTTAGAAACCAAGATTGCAGGTTTAAACAAGTTTTACGGCTAGCCAACTTTCGCCTGTAGTTTGTCATGCTACGTACCAAGAGGAAAGGAAATAATAATATTTAGAGGAATTTAAACATTATAATAAAATCACTAAACTAATAAAATATAAGTATAAAATTATAGCCTCTACTAGTATTCACATTATAGATTTAAATTCGATGCAAAACGTAGATAGTAAGACTTACTTCGGGAGTGTGTATCAACTGGCTATGTTTCCCGCCAAATACAAGAGAGGGAAAACAGTTCCGCATAAAGTTAAATTATGATAGAATAATATAAAGTTTATATATAAATGTACTTTTAAAAAAATCATAAATATATATTGATATAAATATTAGTGTAAAATATAAATGAATCATAGAAATATTTAAATAATATTATTGAATTATTAAACATGTGGTGCCGTCAATTTAATAATTGTATAACTAGTTTAAAAAAACATAATGTCAATAAGTTATTAATACAAATTATATATATCATTAAGAACTATTAGAAAAATAATTCTAAAGAAAGTTAGCAGGATATCCATGTCTAGTACATTGTTAAATAAAGTTATTAATGTTTAAATAAATATTAGTTTTATCACTAACTAAAACATTATGATAAATATAGTTAAAAAATATTTCTATATATAGATATTGATAGATTTGAATTCCAGTAAGGCACTTTAAGAATGTTAAAATTAAAGTTATCTCTTTTATTCTAAATATTACTATGTAACTTCAAATCCTTAATATAGAATGTTACATCTAAGTAATTAGTTTTAATTGGATTACTATTAATTTTAACTAAGTTTAGATAAGTCGGATAAAAATTAATATTGGGATTTAAATTATTATTTTTACCAAAAATAATTAAATCATCAATATATCTAAAAATGTAAGAGTCATTATTAATAATATAATTATATTCATAAAAGTGTAAATATAAATTAGCCAAACTATTGCTTGCTGGGCCTCCTTCTGGCAGGCCTTTATTTTGTTTATATAATGAACCATTAAAATTAATATAATTTTCACATAGACAAAATCTATGAGAATTTTAAATTTGTTAAAATTAATATTAATATTATATATATATATATATATATATATATATTAATATAATGTTACACACACACACACACACACACATATATATATATATATATATATATATATATATATATATATATATATATATATATATATATATATATATGTAACATTATATTTCACTAACATATTTATCCAACAGAAAAAATTCTTAGTACCATATTTACCTGGAAATCTTTTGGAAGTATTCTGTTTAGGCTCTTTCTCAAACAAGCAAAGACTCCGAATTCCTTGCACATAGCAGTATAGTTATACCTAGAAAAAAAACTCAATAACTGTATTCATTTATAAACTATTGAGAGAAAGTTTATACACCTGGTAATAACGTTGCCATGAATCATACAAGCTGTTTTCTTTTTAAATGCTAACATTGTACACCTCCAAATATAATTTTGGTTGAATCCTAGAAGGACCCACTTTTGGTCGCCAAATTTTTTTGTCGCCAAATTTTGAGCGATAAAGGTTACAATATGGTAACCCTTCCATTCCATCGAAAAATTTGGATTTTCAAATCACCTAAAAATGGCAACCCTAAAAAAGTACAACGTTTTTCGCCTTTTCCGAAAAAACGTCATTTTGACATTTGACTTCGTTTGCTCTCCACCGGTTGTTGTTAAGAATGGCGTGTGAAAGGAAATTAATTGAAAGTGAGGCTACGACAGGTTTCTTTGTGCTCCTGGGCACAAAGGGGAAGAAAGAGACATTAGAATGGTGTATGAAAGCTAATTTAATTGCTTCTCGTTATGAATGTCCGAGGTTTAAAAAAAATATGCGTTTGTAAGAACGAAAGGGAACGGTTGACGGCTACGAATGGCGTTGCCGCAACCAATCGAAAGATAATCGTCACGACGTTGTTCGGAGTGTGAGAAAGGGCACTTGGTTTAGCGAAAGCAAACTTGCTATAATAATTATCTTGCGTTTGACCAGATATTGGTTTGGCAAGAGCATGAATGCGTTCGTGGTGAATGACTTGAAAGTTAATAAGAATAGGTCACAAGTTGGTGGATGACAATTTTCATGAATTCCTTGCATCCATCGCAAGGGTGTATCCACCAACGGAACATGACGAAATGCAAGCGTAAGGTAAGTGCCTTTTTAAAATTTTTTAAAATGATTGATTTCATGTATTTCTTCAATTTTATATTTGTGAAACGCCCCTTTCGTCCTTTTTAAAAATGTAAATCATGTTGTACACACTGGTTTTAGAATGCTTTTTTAAAATGAATTTCATTGCTTTCTCCGTTTTTTTCTTTATATAATGATTAATTTAATGTATTTATTCGTTTTCATCTTTGCGAAACGCCCATTTCATCCCCCTCTGACGCATGCGCTTCCCAAGAGTTTTTCGTCATTGACGCCTTTTTGAAAACCTTCAATTTGGCGCTTTTTGGCGAAAAATATTTGGCGCCAAAAACAGCAGTGGGTCCTCCTAGGATTTTACCATAATTTTTAGTAACACCTCTAAATCCGACAAAAAATGCCAGTAATAATTCACTTCACTTATTACATTTAAAAATTAAATTTGAAAAAAATGGTATAAAAAATTGATATAAATGTTTACTAAGTTTATTTTAAGTATTCCATTTTCTTAGTTTCTTCTATGCTTTATTCTACCAAGTGGGGTAATAGGCTCTGATACAAAAATTTAGCATCGTCTTCTAGAACTCAAAACCAGCAGATGATTTTAAATTTCGTAGAAGATCGACAAAAAAAAACCGGTAACACCTTTAAAAATTTAATTTAGACGTTATTTTAGAGCAGTGGACTTTCAAACTTTTTTAACTCATGTAACCTCTAGAATTAGAAGGTGTTTCGTGGAACCTGTAGAACTACAATTTTCTTTTTCTCGAATCTCATTCCATATATGCTTCGAAGAATATATCTCAAAATAATATTTAAAGTATATCAACATGTTATAAGCAATTTATGTAAAAACGATAAAAAAAAGTATTGCATTTATCATTAAAAAAATTCTAATTCAATTTTTTTAATAAAATTTACTTATTAATAATATTAATTTGTGATCCAAGTGTCACTTATCCATGCATTATATTTAGTAACTGGGTTATGTGCTTGCTTTTTTTTTACACAATTAGTCAAAGTTTAGGTCAACTGAGATTAAATGCAATCACATTAAATATTCTGAGTTTAATTTGTTTTAGTACTTTGTTTTTGTACTCTCTTACATTGAGAAATAAATTTCCCTTAAGTACAACGTTCTGAATGGAATCAAAATATGTTTATCGCTGTGTGAGAAATTTCCTATATTTTCCATGCATTTGCAACTTAAAATTTTGAATCTGTTCTTGCTTTTAATTTAGATTTTTAACATTCAATCTGTAGATATGTTGATAAGTTGTTTCCTCCTTCAATATAGGTGTTTTTGACACAAATACAAAAAGGTGCATTTTCCATTAGAAAACTATTTGGTTTTGCAAGACATTGTGTTAACTAAAGAGTATAAAATTATCTCATGGAACCCGAGATAGTAAACAATGGAATATTCTCAATCTAGTTGGAAGTATATGTATAAGGATAAAACGTTTTAGTGTTCTTTTGTTATAATAAAAGTTTAAAAAGTGTTGAAAAATAAAGTTATTATGTATAAATAAAATGTTCAGTTTTAATGAAAAGGATGAGCTTTAGATACTTAGAACTATACAAACTTCATAGAGAACGCGAATTCATTTTGCATACATATTTATTTATTCTCGACTTTTTCATTGTGATTCGTGGAACACATGGGTTGCATGGAAGACTGTTTGAAGACCCCTGTTTTAGAGGTAAGCACTTGAACGTGGTCGTGTTTTATGGGAACGATTGAACTTTTCAAAAGGACTCTGCCTCAGCTCATAAGACGAAAGCTATCCAACATGGCTGAAAAAGAATGTAAAAAAGTTGAAAAGAATTTACTTTCTAGCTGTCGGGATTTAACCCTCTAACCGGATAGCACGGAAAATTCCGTCAGTGTAAAGATGCTTCGAAAATAGACTGCATGGATTTTTCTGCCTTCAAGTAACGTTTTCAAAAGCGGATTAGCCGAACTTTTCTGAAATCCTTTCCCCCTTTTAAAGGTTTAACCGAACTAGGTCATAAAATTGTCCCCGTTCGACCTCCCAAGTTCTAAAAGGGGGAAAGAATTGAAGTCTGTTGCATTTTGAAGGCAACAGCAAAATAAGAGTAAAACGCTTTCGGAATAACTTTTCAGGAGAAAGGTATCCACTTAGAGGGTTAAATCCTATCGACTATTAAATGTGGTCAGTATTGAAATCAAAGGTTTATCAAAAATAGCTTCCTAATCAACCCTTAAATGTTTTTTAACACTAGATTGCCCAAGGAAGTCATTTTGACTGTTTTTTAATTTCAATTAGAAAAACAATTACGTATATAATGACACAATTTCTTAGACTTTTTAAGAATACATTTTTTCCCAAGTGAAGTACATTTTTTTGTTGTTAATATTTACTTTTATTTTCATATGATTGTAAGTAATATAAAAAATGTTAAAAATTAATTTTACACAAATGTTTCTTTACGCATTAGTTATTCTTTTCAATGCAGTCAATTGGACTGCTTTTGGGCAGTATAGGTGTAGACTAAATTTGAGTCTTTATAGTGTTAATCCAAATTTTGGGATAAGGTATGAAGCTATTGTAGTTACTCTTGATACTTCAAGTTTACTAAATAAGAACTATTGGAGTAGAAAAACTAAAGTAATAATGATAAAAAGTTTTTGCAAGGAAAAAGAGTCACTCTCTCGAAATCTTCGCAATCAGAAGACAGAATAAAAACTTTTGAACAGAAATTCTCAACGTTCGATGAAAAATAAGAAGAAGCGATCTTCTCAAGGTCCTCTTTTTTCAACTAGAAAGAATTCTAGCTACTGAAAGCAAGTAAAACGAGAAACGCAGTTGATTGACACAACAGAAACTTGGTCATCAAATATTATAATACTGTGAGAATTTTAAAAAAATGCATCCAATAGCAATTGAACCTAAGAACATTTTCTGCTATTGGGTTGTTCATAAAAATAGCTGAGAACCAGACTTAATGACAAAAGCATAAATTGCTTAGGTTTTTTTAATCATGCTTTAAAAATGAACAATTAACATATATTTTATTTGTGTGTTTTTCAACTCAATACATAAATCAGTTTAAATTTTGGAACTTGTGTATCCTTATCTTATGTAGTTATGTATACCAATTAAAAATAGCTTTTTTTACATTTTTTGAAATTTTGAAGCGTTTTCGGGAATCCCAGAAAGGGATGCTACGTTCCCATGATTTCACGGAAGTTTCCAAGAAGGGGAAAATAACGAAAAATCCCATACCCTAATGTGAAAGTGGTGTGTGTTGAATTTGAAAGTAAAGTAATCAAGTTTAGTTTGAAAATTGTGATTACAAATTTTTATTCTTTTAACTCTTTTATAACTGTATTAGATCTTATGACACGACTATAAAAACTATAATTTAAAAAAAAACCCGGATGTGAAAAATACATGTTTTACTTAGTGAGCGACAATGAGAGTTACATTAACGTCGTACTATAAAGCAACAGTAGGGCTATTGCCGTCGTACCTTGAAGTTTTGAACCTTGATCGAGGGATAAAGAAAACACCTGAGCTCGCACCCCCTCTCCTAACTCCCACACCTCACCAGCGGGAGAACATTTGAGCTTCGACAGGTTCAATCTTCATGAGCCATCTCTACTTTGGTGAATGTTTTGCTTCATCAGATTTACAAGACCTCCAGAAAACAAAAAATTGCGAAATCGCATTCAGAATACTACAAGACTCACCCAATAGGATTGCAGATGGTAATGGAAGGTATTTCCAGGTAAGTGGGGGACGACTTCTGGATGTCCACCACCGTCGGGTATGTCCAGTAGAGAAGCAAAAACTGCATGGTTTGGAAGGAAAAACCTGCTAGACACAATAACACCACCAGAATTCTTCCAGCCTTCTTCAAATACATACGTCTACGCCTCATCTCGGCACTACGTTTTGAGTGAACTGTAGCCATGTTATACATAACGCACTCTAGAGGATATCAAAATTAGAATTGGCTGCATTTATTTCATTATGGTTATGTTCTTTTATGTGTGTTAAAACAATCGAATACTTTGGTACATTTAAATGCAAGCATTCTTTTCTATATCCATTGCTTACGATCAGAAATAGTCAGATTATTACAAAAAAATTCTAGAATTGTGAGTATCTGACTTGAGAAGACGTCGAGCATTTAATTGCTAATATTCTACCGATATTTTTATTCTTTGACAAATGTTATGTGGGATATTTATTTGTTTGCTGAAAACTTCGCAACTTTTGTTGTGCTAATTTGAAACATATTCCAAATCCAGTACATTTCAACGTATAAGTTATTAAAGGGGAAAAGGTAGTCCTGACGAAAATTAATTTCAATTTTATTAAGTGGACCATCACAAAGGAATACAGAAAGTCTTAATAAGAAAAATCGTTTTGCCTTCAACATTGGATTGGATTTGTTTTCGAATTCCAAAATATTTTAGAAACGAAGAACAATAATCGAAGAATTAACAAATAAAAGGATTGGGTTGAGCATATTATAAACCAATCATTGTTATTCATTACACGAACGTGTCTGTGCTGCCTCACAAAGCTATACACACTTGTCGATCAATAGCACTCAGTCATATCTTTCTGTGCAATGCCCCTACTATAGCTTCAAAGTGTGTGGCGTTACTAAGCACTACTCACTGAAAAGTAATGACTACTCATGAAAGTAAAAAATGTACTTTTATTAAATTTTAGAAAATAATTTTATCTATACTTTTTTTTCTTATTTATTAATTAACGAGAATATAGGTAATGGCCTCTTTTCAATAAAATTATTAAATCTATAATATACACTCTTAATATATGAAATTTTTCTAATCGTTTAAATTTGTCTCCAATTGATTAAATATATAAAACAAAATTTCTTTGATTAATGAAATATATGACTTTTTTCGATTGATTAAATATATGAGACAAATTTTTCTTTTACTAAAACGAATACGCTTTCAATAGTATTTATTGCTTTTATGGTGCCTGACTAGTTGCGGGAACAATTTTTTGAAATAATGCTGAAGTTCATTTTTAAACTCATTTCTTGATTGATTATAGATGAAAACTTATAAAAATAACAAAGAAAATAAATTTTCAATATATTTTTGTAAGAAAATGGACAATTTTAGGTTAAAATTAGGCATTTTTTGCACATCGCGGCAAACACTGTAAAATAATTTGTAATGCATAAGATAAAAAAAGCTCTCTGGATGTTATTCAGAAAAAAATTTCAAAAATTTTGCAATTATCACAAAGAAAAATAATTATAAAAATAGTAAATATATTGTTTTTTCTTATTATCTTGTGTACAACATGCATACTATAATAATAAACAATGATGCAAAATTTCATGCAATTATCTTAAGGACTTTTTGAGATATCATGTTAGCCATGCGATAAAATATGGAAAAATCTGTTTCGGAGAAAAACACATTTAAAAATTTAAAATCTAAATCTTAAAAAATTATACGGCTAAAACAACATAAAACCTCTTTATATCAAGAGAATAAACCTTTTATTAGCCCATATGAGTATCAAATATTTGTTTCAAACTCTTTAATTTTGCTACCAATTTTATAGAGTCAAAAAAAGCTTTTCTTAACGTCTAAATGCATAGTTTTTTAAATACAAATTAGAGATAAAAAAAGCACACTAGAAAAACTTTATTACGTTAAAAAATAATATTTTATATGGAAAAACAGGCATATATATATACACTGCTGGACAATTGCTAAGGACGGATAACACTATCATCCATAGCAACCACAAAATGAAAGGAAGCAAAATGTGGAAAATTAGAATAAGTGTGGGATATTAGTAAGAAGTATGAGTATGCAAATTTTTTTTCCACGTCTGTTCATCACGTGATAGCGTTCATAAGAGCTTTAAAGGTTTTGACGCGTGTGGACAGTTGTTGTTTCAAGTCAAAGTTTTACAGGAAAGATTTAATAGACGAACTTAAATTTTTTGCCATGTCTTCCCGACATCACATAGATGATTTTATGCGTGGCCGAATTATTGGAAAGATCGAAGAAGGGCGAAAAATAACAGATGTTGCCAGGGTGTTCGACATCGCTCACAGCGTTGTTTCACGTCTGTGGAAGTCATTTAAAACTACTGGAATGTGTAGTAGACGGCACGGGGAGGTCGTGTTAGAAGTACGACGCCTGCAGAAGACAGATATATCGTCCTATCAGCAAAACGGAACAGGCGCACCACAGCTCAGCAGGTGGCAAATCAGTTTCTTGCTGCCTCAGGAAAGCAGATCTCCCGAAAAACTGTTGCCAGACGTTTGAGGGGAGGAGGACTATACGCACGCAGACCTGTTGTGTGTGTCCCATTGACCGGAAAGCACCGTACTGCCCGTTTGCAATGGTGTCGTGAGCATCCCAATTGGACTGAACAGGACTGGGCATCGTACTATTCTCAGATGAGAGTAGGTTCAGTCTGTCATCGGATTGTAGACGCCAACTGATCTGGCGCGAGAGTGGTACTGCTTATCGTCCAGAAAATATCCAGGAAAAGGACCGATATCCGACATGCAGTATCATAATATGGGCCGGCATCATGATCAATCGCCGCACGCTCCTACATGTGATTGCGAATGGGACTAGGACGGGCCAACGATACATTGATGAAGTTCTACTTCCTCATGTTCGTCTTTTCCATGGTGCTGTCGGTGATAAATTTGTTTTTATGGACGACAACGCAACATGTCATCGAACACTCGCTGTTCAGGATTTTCTGGACAGCGAGGGTATTCAACGTCTCGTACGGCCAGCGCGTTCTCCAGATCTAAACCCCATTGAAAATGTGTGGGATGTTTTGGGGAGGCAAGTTACTGGTCGAAACTATCCTCCGACAACCAAGAACACCCTCATCCGTGCACTCACAGAGGAATGGGATAAATTGCCTCAACAGCTGCTGGATAATGTTGTGCAAAGTATGGTACGACGTGTGGAATGTTGCATCACACTCCACGGTGGACATATCCCGTACTGATACCTTTCTTTAAGGTGCCTGCTGACTTTTAGATGCATTGTTCCATTTCTCCGTACGCAGATCAAATGAACATTTTTTTTCCTTTCAGATGTTTCATAGATTTTGTACTTTCCAGAACAATAAATATTCTTTATTCTAATGTCTGAACCGTGTGGTAACTATATTTTATCCTACGAGGCCTCATGTCTCGCTTAATGTTATGCTACATAGCAATTTGTGATCCGTCCTTAGCAATTGTCCAGCAGTGTATATATATTTCCAATAAGTATCTTAGTGCTTAAGAAATATGTAATATAAAATATATTAATGTTTGTTATTTTGTCAGTAGATATTCCCGAAAATTTCCTTTAAAAAATATTGCTTATCACAAAGGTTATAAAAAATTATAATGAAAAACATTTCAATAACAGTTTTTAAAACCTGCATATGAATACACTTTGACTTTTTTCATCCTTAGTAAATATTTTTCTCGCACAGAAGTTAAAAAGCGTTCCAGATCAAATTTTACAAATCCATGTACAAGATCTTAGAAAGGGAAGTATTTACATTTCTAATTATATATATATATATATATATATATATATATATATATATATATATATGATATATAAACCTATATATATATATATAATGATAATAAACCTTTATATCAAAATTAAAAGAAATTAACTTTAATAATGCACTTAAGTAAGTGCTTCTCAAACTTTCAATGTTCGCGACCCAATATTCTATCATAATTTGCATCGCCCCCCCTCCATAGAATAAAGGTGTATTAAATTCAATAATACTATATTTGAAGCTAAACCTACTATACGACTTTAACCTCTTAAGCCCCCTCCCAACGTATATAAACGTCTCGCTCAGCCAGTGTGTTAATTGCCCAAGACGTATATATACGTCTTTATGAAGTTATATCTTTTCTGTGAACTGCTATAAATAAAATTTTTCAGAAGCCTTTGGGAAATGACCTTGACAGTGTTTGCAAAGGATTCACTTATTTCAGAGGATTTGATTATTTATCCCTTTTCTACCACTTACCCCCTCAATACACCACATTCGTCATTAGTATTGTTAAGTTAATTATCAAATAGATTATGCAGAGTACGGATACATTTATAAGTGTATTATACTGTAAATGAGTATTTATCTTTTATTTTGCCAGAATGTATTTGTTTTCTTTCAGTAAGTTAATAATTTTTTAAATAATCTTTTGTGTTTTCCACTTTCCAATAAGCTCGCGCCCCCCTTGTAGGGTTATCACGCCCCCCAAGAGGGGCACGCCCCAGAGTTTGAGAAACACTGACTTAAGCGAAATGTTTCAAGTTAAATAATTGTATCTAATTAAAATGCTCCATAAAATGTTACTGAAAAAGGCTTTTTGAGTAAACTGCGAAACATTTATGAATAGATTTCAACTTTTTGTCACCAGTTGACAAAGTATTATTGGGATTAGCTCTGAGTCAACAGTCACATTACTGCTAGCACCAATATGATGAAGCAAATTCCTTAGACCTCCCAGACCTTGCTTTAGGTATAATTATTTAATATTTTGTCTTAAAAAAGAAGAACAGAGTTTTCTATCAAATATGTAAAATAAAGTTAAATATGAAACAAAATATCGAGAAGCAAGGGCATAAGAAAATCGGAAAATGACAAAAATTTTACGAATTTATTTGCCAAATTTGACTTCAAAGTAATAACTTATTTTTTAAAAAATATCTCCATGTCCCGTCATTACCTTACCTAAGTTAATATTTTTAAATAAATTCGATAAACACCAAAAAAGTGTAAAAAAAGTATTAAAATGCAAACACTTTCGGTTTCGATATCTAACTTCCGGTTCATTTTTGCTGCTCTCTCTTGACATAAAAACTCTTATAACTTCGTAAATAATTGAAGTACAAACAAAAGTAAGGTATTTTTAGAAAGCAGAAAATTCAAATACATAAAATTTAAAGTAAAACAAATTCGTCATTTTCATCAAAATCGACATTTTTGCACTAGTCAGGCACCTTAAAAGCAAAATGCTAAAATTTGTAACTTTGAATACTTTTATTTAGAAAATAAATAAGGGTAATATACTGGGTGGTGGGAGGGAGCGACTGAAATTTAAAGGCACTCTCTCTAGAATCGGACCTTATGTTGATTATAAACCCCTTTTTTTAAAAAACGTTGTCAATTTCATTGAAAATACCGTAACTGCAAATTCTAATGTTAGGTCACAAACGTAACTAAACATTATTTAAGCAATTAAATGTCTTTATTTGGTTATGGAATTCCATTCAAGCATTCAGCGATGATCAATAAGTCGGACAAAGTCATTTAGAATAAATGAGTGCTTCTTAACGTCGCCCTATAAAGCAACACGAGGGCTGTTGGCGACGGATCTCGCAATTTTGAACAATGGTCAAGTGAGGAGAACAACACCTGAGCTGGCCCTCTCTTTCCAAACTACCACACCATACCAATAGGAGGAATTTGAGCCCCGAGACAAATTTAATGTGTATCAGAACTCTCAACAAGGTGGGTCTTCAGTGGCGCTGGGGTTCGAACTCAAAACACGTTGAGCTCATGATCACTAAGTAATTTAGAATATGAGGCCAAAATAATTTAAAATATGTCCCTAGTGGAATTTTGGGGGATTGGTGTATAATTAATGATTGACTTCGCATTAAATACGAAAGCAAGCTCTTTAGGACAGTAGTGCCTGAGGCTGCTGTTGGCGAAAGATTATGGAATGTTGGCTCGAACTAGCGCGGCTTCAGAAGGGTTGCTATTTTAAGAGAGAAGGGCCGTCAGCTTTGCAACGGAAAGGACATAGAAATGAAAAGTTTTTTTTTTAATATTTTTTTTAAACCCCGGAGCGTACGGTAGTGGGAAGAGAAAGTCCCTTGTGTGTTTTGGAAACGGGGACGTGTGGAATTGTTTTAGACCGGAGGGAATGGAATTCCCTCGGTGAGAGTGCGATCACAGGGGGTGGTCTGGCATAATAAGAATAGAGTCTCTTGGGACTGATTTGAGATTGTTATCTGATTGTGTTTTATCAATAGAACTGTATTTAATCAAGAACTAGTATTTAATCAAGAAATTAAGTTAATCAAGATTTATTTATGTGTGTATTGATTGATGTGAGAAGTTATTAAGAAAGTAATAAAGACTTTTGGCAAGGACATTATGTACTTATACAAAAAATCTTAATTTTTACTGGAAAAAATATTTTTAAAGTTAATTGCGATTATTGAATTCATTAATTACCGCGATTTAGATTCTTTTGAATTATAAAATAAATGCATCATTTTGTCTAAATGTATTTTTAACATTTCTATGAAGAATACAGTTTGAAAAGGATGAAACTTAGTAAATATTGCTTGAACATATAAATAGTTTTCAGGTAACATTTCAGAAATAAAGCCCTATGAATAAAATATGTTTATTTTAAGCTGTCTTATTATTTTTCCCATAGAAACATTTTTTAGATGTATTGTTAGTTGAAAATTAAAATCAACGTTTGTTTAAAAAAAATTCTAAGCTCACAGCTAAATTCTACCACAAAATATTTTAGATTCCCATCGAATTTTTTCGAAAAAGCACTATTACTTTCCAATTTCCTTCATTAATTTAATATGTTATTTCATATCTAGTATTTAACCGATTTCTATTCGACTTGCAATAATTTATCTAAAAGCTTTAAAAAAGTAATTTTTTAAATTTAATTTTAAAAAGCAAAGACAATTAAGCAGACATACTATATTGATAGCAATCCGCTATATTGAATCTGTTGAGTTTCGGAATTGAAAGAAAAGTTTAGGCATTGTGTGTGTGTGTGATTTATTGTTTATAACATCACATATAATTTAAAGCAAGATAAAGGTTGGACCTGGAACATCATTAAGAAACGAGGACAACTCCCGATTTTTGACATCCCATTTTTCCAAATTCTTGCATCCCGTCAATGTCAGATTTAGCATGCGTATGACCCTCTACATCAGGGGTGGGTGGACTTTAACCGGGTTCGTGAACCGATGAATATGAAACCGACGTACGTACTTAATTTATTCGCCGTCGAGACCCACGGCATCGCGAGACGTGACGTAAACATGGAAACCCAATCCCGTGAATGCACGAGATGTGGAATAAAGTCTCAATACCCAATCTCGTGCAATCATGGGAAGAGCAAATCGGCAATATTTATTCTCCTCTTCAGTCGGCGTGTAAGGAAGAATTCAATTTTTTGCTGGCATCAAGGTAATCAATTTTTTCTATACAGAGGACGTGAACGTGTTTAGCGACGTCGGACGCTTCCAATTAATGTTCATCAGTGCTTCTAAGACTTTCAATATTCCCGACCCAATGTTCAATCATAATTTTCGTGTTGCGCCTTCCTTCCTTATAATACAATCACAATATATTGAATTCAATAATACTATACTTTAACGCTAAAGCTACAATACGACTTTAACCTCTCGCCACAGGTCTATATAAATGTCTTTCTCTCCCAAAGCGTATATATACGTCTTTCCGAAGTAGGATCTTTTCTGTGCACTTCTTTACATCCAGTTATTCCGAAGGCTTTAGAATACAATAGAAGCACCTTGACAGTGTTTGCGAAGAATTTAATTATTTCAGAGGATTTGCTTACTTATTCCATTTGTCCCTCCCCTCCCCCCCCGCCAATACAAGGCAGCGGTAGCCGAGTGGTATAGGTATCGGATCATGGCTTGCCTTGTCACGAGTTCGAGCCCAGTACCGCTAAAGACCCACCGTGTAGGGCAGCCATACACGTTAAATCTGTCTACAGCACAAACGTCCTCTCGTTGGTGTGGTGTGATAATTAGGAGAGGGGTGCCTGCTCAGGTGTCGTCCATGTCACTTGACCATGGTTCAAAATTACGTGATCCGTCGCCAAAAGCCCTCATGTAGCTGAACAGTGCGATGTTAATATTCAATCCCTCTCCCCAATACATCAGATACGCGTGTGTAGGAGTGGAAGGGTCCATCATCACCTGCTAAGGGGGATGGTCAGTTCCCCCTCCACTTTGTGATAGAGTCGAGGTGTCCAACGCCACCTGCTCAAGGGAGTTCCAGCTGAAAAAGGGAGTGAATAGCCCCTTCTCCCTTTGGGGGTTAGAGAAGAAAGCATTCCATCTTTGGGTACGAAGGAGTGAAGTAGTGTACTGAGTGTTACTAATTGAATTGAGTGTTTTTCTTAAAATGTTTTTTTCTTTAAAATAAACTTTAATATTAAAATTTAGACCTCATGGTTTTAATTTATTTCCGTGCCCATTGATGAGAATCAAATTTTAGTGGCACAGCCGGTAGGGTAAAACCTTAGTCGATCAAACCCAGCAGGAATTTTAGAACCTGAAATTTCGAATTTCTGGATTCCCGCGAGAAAATGAATCAGGTAAGAGTTTTTGCTTGCACTTCCCTGTAATGTAACATGAGAGAAATTTCTGAAATTGTACTGTTTAATATCCATTTTATTAAGAGGGAATTTTGATTTTATTTTTATATACGTCAGCGTACTTTTTTTTTTTGTTTGGTTGTTTGTTTGTTTGTTTTGCTCGACATATCCATGCAGTCGTAAATTTTTGAACGCCAGTTCAATGTTGAATTATTATACATCAGTATATATTTTATTATTCTTGTTCCATATCAATGGAAAGTAGGTTTGGGGACATCAATTCTAAAAATTCAGGAAAGCTTCAAAATCATTAATTCCTCAGTATATTATTTTATTGCATGTCCATGCAGTTGTAAAATTTTGAACGCCAGTTCTAATTTTAATTATTATATAACAGTATATTTTATATTGTTTTTGTTCCATATCAATGGAAAGAGTTTTAGAACGTCAGTTCTAAAAACCAGAAAACTTTAGAGTCGTTTACTGTGTATTTCATTGCATATCCATGCAGTCGTAAAATTTTTTTTGAACGCCAGTTCAATTTGAAATTATTATACATCAGTATATAATTTATTATTTTTGCTAGTAAATGTTAAAACAACAGTTCAAAATTTATAAAAACACTGTAATTTTGTATTTCTGCAGGGCCGGCGCTATGGATGAGCAACCCGGGCCCATGCCCATAGCGGCAACCTTAGGAGGCGGCAAATTGGCTTTAAAATTAAATAGTTTATGAAGAAAATAAACCAAGATTCCCACATTTAAATCTTATAAAAAATTAATATGTTGAATTTTTTATATTATATATATATATGTATGTATAATCCAATATAAAAGAATTATTTCAATATATAATCATATACATATACATACACATATATATAAATTTATACATATATATACATATGCACAATAAACATATAGTTATATACCTAAGATAACTAAATATAATAAGAAGGCACATAGTATAAAGACAAATTCCTGGCCTTAGGAATCAGGATTGCAGGTTTAAAAAAGTTTTGCGGCGCCACCCTTCACCTGTAATTTGTCAGACTATGTACCAGGAGGAAAGAAAAGAGTTGTATATGTAGAATTTAAATATTAAAAAATCATTAAACTAAATAAAATAGGAACATAAACATAACTTTCTAAATCGGAGTTAAAACGATGGCCAAGAGTGCAGTAACGTGTTCCCGCCAAATAGGGAGAGCAGAACCGCATAAAGTTAATTGCGATACGATATAAGAAACGATTAATTGCGATACCATATTACGATAATAAGAAATATATATATATATATATATATACTTTTAAAAAATCATAAAAATAAAAATCATATAAAATTAGCGTAAAATATAAAAGAAACTCAAAAATATATATTAAAAATTTTTTTTTAAAATAAGCATGTGGCGCCATCTATTTAAAAATTGTAGGATATTAGATATTGTCTAAATTTAAAAAAACATTACAAAACATAATAACAGTAAATAATTACAGTAATACAAATTGTATCATAAAAAACCATTATAAATATAATTACAAAGGAAGTTAGCAGGGCATCCATGTTCAATACAGTGATTAAAAATTTTTTTAAGATATACATATTAATAATATATTTATGTTTACGAACTTTTAAGTATTTTAAAAGTCAAAATATATTTGAAATTCACCCAAAGACACCTCTCACGAGCATGAAAAATTTCCATTTAAAAAAAAAAAAAAAAAAGCTTAAAATGTAAACAAAATCACTCTTTTTATTATAATTTAAATATATTGTCACACATACAAAGTTGTAATAGAATTTTTTACCATGCGTCTTAATTTGTCGAAACATGTATGAAAAGGCGGATGGGTGCGAAAAATCAGTCCTGACAAGCTTTCACGCGCTTTTAACCGTGACTATAAAAGGAACAAAGGCAGGTCTATAGATTTATTTAGGGAATAATTGCTTTGCAGATTGGTTGCTAGTAAAATAGAGTGCTTTATAATACAGTTACTATTTACTGGGCCTTTTTTAAACTTGTGTTGTGTTATAATAGTAAGGTGAGTAGAGTAATTAAAAAATATTCCGTTTTTCTCAATATTTCAATAGCTTCTACAGAATGTTTCTTTTGAAGCGAAGTTTTTTCATGTATTTTTAACCGATTTCAAAAAAGGAGGAGGTTATCAATTCGAATATTTTTTGTTTTTTTATGTTTTCCCGGTGATTACTTCGGCATTTCTCAACCGATTTGAATGATTTTTATTTGTTTGATAGGTTATATTACTGGATTGGTATCATTGTTATAAAGATGGTTTAAAGTGTCATCCCCTAATTTTGGAGATAATATTTAGGGGTTGATAAAAAATAAAAAAAGTTTCCGAAAATAATTAAAATTTGATGTGAAAAAAGCCATTGGGAATCCAAATAAAATGCAAATTAAAACTTTTAAAAGCTACCCCTTTTCGCCTGATATTTGCGATCTAAAAGATACTCTTCAAAACGACGTAATAAAGTATTGTAAAGATCTAGAAACAGTGTTAACTGATGGGAATTCATCAAATATAAACGCGATAGACCTGGTAGACGAGATAGTAGCGGTTTGCTAAATAAAAAAGAATGTCCAATCGAGATTTTAAAGTTCATCTCGAACCTAGATTTTGCTGCAAATCTCGGTATAGTTTTAAAGATATTGCTTACTCTCCCAATAAGTGTGGCAGGAGGAGTTTCTCCAAATTAAAATTAATTAAAAAATTTTTACGCTCCACAACTACCGAGGATCGGCTAAGCGACTTGACAACAATAGTCATTGAACACATGAACTGTGTGTGGCTGAAAAATTAATGTTAAAGACAGTATAAAAAAATTCTCAGAATTAAAAGTGAGAGAAAAAACACCTTTAAGTTTAACTCTCGGTTTAAATGTATTTTTAATATGTAATTAAGTTTTAATATTTAGTGGTTCTGTAATTTGTTTTAGTACTTTTTTAACATCTGTATTTTATAATTATACTCTAGAAATGACTTTTCTTTTTTTTCTGTGCAACCCTAATTTTAATTTAGTGCCAAAAACATAAATTAATAAATTAGTATTTTTTGTTAATCAAAACTTCAGCATTATTGATAGCAATCTTTTATCTCACGTTTTATTTCATCATTAAGCGTAGGAAAAGTTTAGGTTACCTCTTTTAATTTGTGTTATAAACTGGCGGCATTTTACCTCTTTACCCGGGGCGGCGAAACTGCTAGCGCCGGCCCTGATTTCTGCATTCAGGATATTTGTGTTACACTCGGACATAGTTTCGAACATCAGCTCACGATTTATATGTGCATTTAACATCTTTTTTTATACAATTTTATATAAAATTGTTGATGTTAAGTAACTACCGAGATTACTTATTGTATGTTATGAGTATTTTAGAAAACTCGTTAAGCTGTATATTCCAAGTTGCTATAATTTAATACGCATAATTTGTTAATTGTATTCATAATTTGATGCATTAAGCAATATATATCGGTAAAATATACTAGTTATGTGAAACAGTTCGTGTAGTTAAAAATTAATGGGAAAGGATTGCATGTTTTTTTATATTTTATTTTATTTATTTTTTAATGCACAATAATAAATTCATGTCAGTGAATAACAATTGGGTTTATTGAAAAATTAATGCTAAAGAATATTACTTATTTCATGTCAATGAAATTATTTGTGTTTATGTACGCATAGTATTTTTTTTTGGATTTATGTGAAAAAAAAGTATTATTAGTTTAAATTGGAGAAAAACTACCGAATATATTTTATAGTGTACTATTATTCCAGCCAGAAAAAGATTAAGTTGTGCATATCGGTAATATTTTAAGTTAATTATTGTGTATTAGTAATATTTTAAGTGATTATTGTGTATCAGTAATATTTTAAGTGATTATTGTTTATCGGTAATATTTTAAGTAAATATTGTGTATCAGTAATATATGAAGTGAGATTATTAAGTGATATAATCAGTAAAACATTAAAGTAATTGTTTTATTAGAGTATTTAAGTACACTTGGTATATTGTGAAATATGTGACTATTATTTTTGAATTCCTCCTAATTCATTGCGTGTTGTGAAAAGTAGAAAAGTGGGGGTTCTGGATCACGAGGCGCTGGGGTGCGTTAGGCCCCCGCCTTCCCGAACGAGTTCTCTCCGTCCCCTCCACCCCTTCCCGTGGTTCCCTCCATCCACCCCTTCCGGTGTCCCCCCTCTTCCAACCGGTCCCTCCAATTTCATTCTTCTTCATCCGTAACACTTTACCCCCCTACCCTTTCACTTCTATTTTCTCTTAGCGGGATATTGCATAAACAATCAAAATAGAAAAACAAAGCATAAATAATTTTAGGCTAATAATTAGCATAATATTATTTTTTTCTTTTAGGCTACAATACTGAAATATTGCTTTTCATTTATAGATATGTTAAAAATATGGGAAGATTGATTTCTTAAATAAACCATATTGAAAAAACGCGGGGTTTTTTTAATCTGATTATAATAGCGTTTTCATATGACTAGTGACATCAGTAATTTTTCTACCAATAAGTTGCTTCCAAAGTTACGTCAAGAAAATGAACCAATCAGCTTACTGTTGCCACCTTGTAATACTCATTTTTTTTCTTTCTGTGTATCATTTCTTCTCAAGCTCTGAGTTGGTAGAATACTTTGCTTCACGATAAAGAATTATCACGTTTCAACCCTATCACAAAATTTCAACATATTTTCTTTCGTGATTAGTGAATTGAAATTTATTTAGTTAACCATGAAACATGCGACACCTCTCGCCTTCTCCCATTCTCGAGCCAAAAGAGTGTGTTTTGATAAAGACAACGGAAAAGCTTCTTCGTTTAAACCAGATGCTGTTCCTGAGAATCATTTCCATTTAGGGAGTCACAACTACGCCATTGTTTCTGATTTTGCAGATGTTGCTTGAATTCACTTGCGCCGATACAAGCTCGAAGCCACTGGATCTCTTTTACCTACCAACGATGGAATCACTGTAACACCTTCCGTATGGTTAGCCCTCGTAAGAGAATTTTCTGCAATCGATGAAGCCTTTGATGATGGAAAAGTATTTGTTATCAAGAACTGTCTCTTACTTTCCCGAACTGTTATCGAGAATGTCACTTATATCATATGGCAACGTTATTTCCTGCGAAAGGACTTTTCTCGTAAATTTTTTACTCCAGTTTCTATGCTAAAAGAAACGGAATGGAATGTATTAAAAGATATCCATAAGCAGATCACGTCGAAAACTGTTTCAATCATGTTCGGGCGTGTTTTTCTGAAACTTCTGAGGAAAGAAGTGGCTAAACACATTCTTTTTCCAAAATCTGACTGCGTCGATTGTATCGACCCAGAAATGGTTCTCACTACATCAATGGTCGAACTCTTATGTAACCATATCGATGAAAATATTTCATCATTGTTCGTATGCTTCGGATGTTTGGAAGGATACGAAAATCAACTAGGTCATGAATGTATGACATATTCAAACAGACAGAGAATTTCCGAATATGGTGATTTAGCTATACTAAACCTGGACTGGGATAAACTGGTTGCAGATTTTGTCAATCGAAACATCCAAATGGTAAATTACATGAATGAGATGTTTCTCAATAAGTTGAATATGAATGTGTTGATAGAAAATGCTAAACAAATGTATGTTGCTACAGATTCTTTATTATTATTGTAAATAAAAAGTATTATTTTTCTTCTTCAAAGTGTATATTTCTTTTTTTTATTTTAAGAAAGTGGTAAAGTACACACACACACAGATACGCACACAATTCGTAAAAATGTATTATTCTCAATAAATTTCCAAATTTAAAACCTAAGATTGTAAAAATGATAAAAAATATGCTCAAAATGTATTCATTTCTGAGGTTTTTTTTTCTTCAAGGCTAACATGAATTTTCATATTGATTCAAAACATTGTTTCGTGTATGCTTTTGCTTATATGTTTCGCTCGTAAAGATGTTGAATTTAATACTCTGAAAAGTTGGGAAAGAAACTGATTGAAAATAAAATAATTACCTTTTACAATTAAGAGAGAAATAAAACTAATGACTATAAAAATAGCATATTGAATAAGTCAACAGTTTCAAAAAAATTGAGTTCGTGTAAAGTTTAATGAATATAATATATTTATTGACATGTGTCAGTGTTCTTTCCAAGTACGCTTAGGTAATGCCATTGAAATATAAGATAAACCGAAGTTATTGTATTAGCTTATTTAGAAATATATTTCTTTTTTTCTGCACATCTCCCCCCAGCCAAAATATTGCAAACAAATACCGAGAAATAATTTGTAATCGCTGCATTTAAAAAATGTCTACGAAAAAAAAGATGGGAAGTATTCGAAACTTTTTTCATCAAAACAAAACTACAGAAAGGTAATTGATGCATTTATGAGATAGAAAGAAGTTTTACTTGTTAACATTACTAGATTCTAAGGTAAGAACACACAAAAACTCTAAGGATTGAGGAACCAGAAAGCCGAAAGCATTGAATGAACTTTTAAAAGATATTTATTTTTATCGGCACATTTAAAAGGAAAATACAAAGAGAAGCCGAACAAACATTTATAAATACTGTGTTCCTCGAATACCTTTGAAAATATAAATAAGGTAACTGAAACTTTTAAATCAAATCAAATGTGGGGAGAGGTAATCATCAATAGGCTTTTTAGAAAAGAGTACTGTGGTGGGTCTAACCGTTGAAGTGTGAGAAAGTTGAAAATATCCTAATAAGTCAAAAGATGTTTTCCAATCTAACAAAAAAAAACCATTGGTTAGAAAAAATTCTCACGTAAAATATTTTGAAAGAATCTTCGAGAGCAAATAAAAAGAAATTGGAACTCTTACTATGACATAGATGTAAAGAATAAGAATTTTGTCTCCATAGGGTGGCAATCATCCCATTCATAGGTATGTATGAAACTCGTGTGTAAGAATTTCAAGATTGTGACAGTTGTATGTCTAACTATTGAAGAATAAATTGCGAAATTATCCTATTAACTTATAAAAAAACAATTTGTCTGAGTATCTCTTTCAAAGAGCACAAACAGATGTTGCGAAAAGTCCACACAAAACATACCCTTAAAGCAGACTGTGTGTGTGTGCGAATGTATATATATCAGTACAAAATAAAAGAAACTTAACAACTGGAAAATGGAAGAGTTTGGTTTACCTACAGGGAGGTAGTAAAATCACATTCTTTAAGTTGTGGGGAGAAAAGTGTGGCTGTTGTAAGTTAGAAGTAATTGGAATTTTACAGCTTTTGAAGGTGGGAAAAATCAGTTTACCTGCAGGGAGGGAGGTTGTAAAACCCCCTTCATACGGTTGAGGGGAGATGTCTAATACTTTTAGAGAGTTAAAAAGAAGATAAGCCCCGCCCTTTCTTTCGCTATTTGTTACAAAAAAAATACTTTCTAATTATTTTTCACTGTATTCCTACGCATAACGATTGATTCCGTATGTAAGCAGATGAGGCGAATGAACCAATTCACTTCTAGCTCGAAATTTTTTTCTGTGCGCACTTCATGCTTAAACTTTTTACAATGGATATCGAAAAAATATTCGAAGAGACTGATTTTCCTATCAACGACAAGGTTTTAGCTTCTGCGGATTTTGGAGACTTATCCAGTGAGTTAAATGAACCCTTCGATGGCGTTTTAAGAGGAACATTTTCATGCGATAAATGCGATAGTGTTTTCACGCATCGTCGCCATTTAAAAAGACATCGAATTTCAATTCACACCACTCCAGCCTTATTCCATTGCGAAATATGCAAAAAGCGATTCAATCGAAAAGATAACTTTGTTCGACATTCAAAAATTCATAAATTAACTCCGATTATCATGAAACTGTCTGGAACAGCCAATGGAGAAGAAAATTCCCCTGCAAACACATCCTCCGAAGCCGCACCCAATCCCTCTACCGCCACGGAAACGACTCTTTCCGATCACGGCAGGACTTCTATTTCTTCAATTTCAACTGCACCATCGCGAAAACGAACTGTTTCGCCCACTTTCAGAGCAAGAAATGCATGTTTGGCTACTTTTGAAGAGTGTACACATTCTTTCCAGATACTTCAACATCGAAGGACTTAACTGTGAGCCTTCACAGCATTAAGACCGAAATTTTGAAAAAAATTAAGGAAACAGCCACTTCAAAGCAGGGTGTGAAGTGGTATCTCAATAGCTGTGTTCACTTCATCTGAAAAATTACTACAGAGTATTTTGAGACCTGTACATCATATTTTAGATTAAGATGTGCTATTACATTTACCCAGGAAATTCCTGACGTTGAAACAAGCATTGCAAAGGTAAGAAGTTAATTCATTTTTTTCTTTAAAAATAATGAAATAAAATGTAAAAGAAATTTTTTACAAGAATTTTAAGAAAAAGTTATTCAAATAACTATAAAATATATACTGTGGAAATATATTTGAGAATTATTTTACATCGAATAAGATTATATTTTGAATTGAATTTATTACTATTTTTATAATTTTGTATATATTTTTAAAGGTTATCACATCATGTAATGAATTTGAAAATAGAGGATCGGAAGGGGAATTCTAAGATATGTTGAAGAATGAACTTAAGATTGCTATCTACAAGCCCTTAGCAGCAGCTTCTTACATTCCTCTTCCTCCAAAGCTTATTAAAAAAATGCAATTTTGTACATTAAAAATGAGGGCCAACATTGTTTTTTATGGTGTGTGTTAGCTCATCTTCATCCTGCTCAAGCCAATGCAAATAGAGTGAGTACTTATTTAAAATTTCAGAATGAATTATGCACGAAAAACCTTACATTTCCTACTCCATTAAATCAGATTGAATGCTTTGAAGAAAAAAATAAAATATCAATTAATGTGTTCGGTTTCGAGAAAGAAATATTCCCCTTGAAAATAACAACAAAGAATTTTGATAAACATGTAAATTTGCTTTTGATCTCAAATCAAGAGAAAAGACATTATTGTCTTATTAAAAATTTAAATCGATTACTTTCAGACTTAACACAACATAAATCAGAAAGTTTTTATTCAAATTATTGTCTTCACATGTTTCTTAAAAGATCAATCTTAGATGCCCGTATAGTAAACTGTAGGAAACATAAAGAACAAAAAATAAAAATGCCCGAAAACAAATGGTTAGAATTTGAAAACTTTAAATTTAATTTACCTGTTCCATATACTATTTACGCCGACTTTGAATACCTTATTGTGAAAATCAACTCCATGCGCCCCTGATCCTGAAAGATCTTCCACTGTGCCAATAGCAAATCATATTCCATGTGGTTATGCGTATGTGGTGATTGGACCTGATGAAAGTTTTAAAAAACCACCTGTTGTTTATCGAGGAGAAAATGCCATTGACAATTTTTTTAAAACAATTATTAAAGAGGAAGATATACTAAATATTTTTGAAAAAAACTGAGCCGATACTTTTTTTCTGATGAGAATAAATTACATTTTAAAAATGCCACTTTTTGTCACAAATGTGAAAAACCTTTATTGAGGAATAGAGTCCGGGATCATGACCATCTCACCGCGGTTTATACCGGGGTGCTGCTCATAATATTTGTAATATTAATTACACATTGGCTAAACATATCCTTGTCGTAATTCACAATTTACGAGGGTATGATTCCCATTTGATCATGCAGAGTGTTGGAAAAATAAAAAACAAAAATTTTACTTGTATACCTCCCAATAGTGAAAAATATCTATCTTTTTCTCTCGGTTTTCTACGCTTTCTCGACTCGCTGCAATTTTTAAATGCCTCTGTCGAAAAGTTAGTTTCGAATTTAGAAAAAAATGAATTAACACTAACAAATAAATTTTTCAAGGAAAAAACCGATCTGATGCTTCATAAAGGAATTTACCCCTATGAATATATGGATACTTTCCAAAAATTTAATAAAGGATGCTTGCCCTCTAAAGAAGCCTTTTTTAGCTCACTTACAATTGAAACTGTAAGTGATCATGATTATGCACATTGTCAAAACGTATGGAAGAGTTTCAATCATTAAACTCTAGGAGAGTATCATGATCTGTACGTGACGAGTGACGTAATTCTACTTGCAGACGCTTTTAAAAATTTTCGACAATTATGTTTAAATTTCTACAAACTAGATCCATGTTATTGTTACACGGCTCCCGGACTCGCTTGGCAAGCATGTCTTTACATGTCGCGAGTCAAACTGGAAATTTTTACAGATTTAGACATGCATTTATCTGTCGAGAGAGGCATAAGAGGTGGCATTTCAATGATATCTCATAGATTTAGTTCAGCTAACAACAAATATTTAGACTCTTACGAGGAAAATAAACCATCTAAATACATCCTTTATTTGGATGCAAATAATTTATATGGATGGGCAATGTCCCAACCCTTACCTACTCACGGTTTTGAGTGGATTACACAGCCAATTGAATTTATGGAAATTGCAGATGAGTCAGAGATAGGTTATATTTTAGAAGTAGACATGGATTATCCACAAAACCTACACAATCTACATAATGACTATCCCCTGGCCCCAGAAACATTAAATGTGACAAATAATATGCTATCTCCATACTGCAAAGAAATAGCGCAAGAACAAAATTTAAATACCAATAGCTGTACGAAATTAGTTCCTAATTTAATGAGTAAAAAAGGATATATCGTTCATTATAGAAATTTAAAACAGTACGTTTCTCTAGGTTTAAAAGTAACTAAAATCCACAAAGTACTTAAATTTCACCAAAAACATTGGCTTAAAAATATATTGATTTTAATACGGAAAAAAGAGAAAACGTGAAAAGCTTATTTGAAAAAAATCTCTCTAAACTTTTAAATAATGCCGTACTCGGTAAAACCATGGCACAGTAGCAAGCAAGCAAGCAGTAGTAAACAAGCGCACAGTAAAAGATCTTGTACAGGATCAGAAAAAATCTAAGAAACTCGTTGCTTCTCCAGCATTTAATAATTTTCGTATAAAAACAACAGATTTAGTTTCAATAGAGAGATAAAAAGTTTCCCGTTTATTAAATAGACCGATCTACATTGTTTTCTCCATTCTAGACATATCTAAGATCCTTATGTATAATTTTCATTATAAGTACACTGCTGGACAATTGCTAAGGACGGATCACAAATTGCTATGTAGCATAACATTAAGCGAGACATGAGGCCTAGTAGGATAAAATATAGTTGCCACACTGTTCAGACATTAGAATAAAGAATATTTATTGTTCTGGAAAGTACAAAAGCTGTGAAACATCTGAAAGAAAAAAAAATGTTCATTTGAACTGCGTACGGAGAAATGGAACAATGCATCTAAAAGTCAGCAGGCACCTTAAAGAAAGGTATCAGTACGGGATATGTCCACCGTGGAGTGTGATGCAACATTCCACACGTCGTACCATACTTTGCACAACATTATCCAGCAGCTGTTGAGGCAATTTATCCCATTCCTCTGTGAGTGCACGGATGAGGGTGTTCTTGTTTGACGGAGGATAGTTTCGACCAGCAACTTGCCTCCCCTAAGCATCCCACACATTTACAATGGGGTTTAGATCTGGAGAACGCGCTGGCCATACGAGACGTTGAATACCCTCGCTGTCTAGACAATCCTGAACAGCGAGTGTTCGATGACATGTTGCGTTGTCGTCCATAAAAACAAATTTATCACCGACAGCACCACGGAAAAGACGAACATGAGGAAGTAGAACTTCATCAATGTATCGTTGGCCCGTCCTAGTCCCATTCGCAACCACATGTAGGCGCGTACGGCCATTGATCATGATGCCGGCTCACACCATGATACTGCATGTCGGATATCCATCCTTTTCCTGGATATTTTCTGGACGATAAGCAGTACCACTCTCGCGCCAGATCAGTTGGCGTCTACAATCCGATGACAGACTGAACCTACTCTCATCTGAGAATAGTTCGTATGCCCAGTCCTGTTCAGTCCAATTGGGATGCTCACGACACCATTACAAACGGGCAGTACGGTGCTTTCCGGTCAATGGGACACACAACAGGTCTGCGTGCGTATAGTCCTCCTCCCCGCAAACGTCTGGCAACAGTTTTTCGGGAGATCTGCTTTCCTGAGGCAGCAAGAAACTGATTTGCCACCTGCTGAGCTGTGGTGCGCCTGTTCCCTTTGCTGATAGGGCGATATATCTGTCTTCTGCAGGCGTCGTACTTCTAACACGACCTCCCCCGTGCCGTCTACTACACATTCCAGTAGTTTTAAATGACTTCCACAGACGTGAAACAACGCTGTGAGCGATGTCGAACTCCCTGGCAACATCTGTTATTTTTCGCCCTTCTTCGATCTTTCCAATAATTCGGCCACGCATAAAATCATCTATGTGATGTCGGGAAGACATGCCAAAAATTTTTTAATTCGTCTATTAAATCTTTCCTGTAAAACTTTGACTTGAAACAACAACTGTCCACACGCGTCAAAACCTTTAAAGCTCTTATGAACGCTATCACGTGATGAACAGACGTGGGAAAAAAATTTGCATACTCATACTTCTTTTTACTAATATCCCACACTTATTCTAATTTTCCACATTTTGCTTCCTTTCATTTTGTGGTTGCTATGGATGATAGTGTTATCCGTCCTTAGCAATTGTCCAGCAGTGTATATAAAATCAAAATACGATACTAATGCAAAATTACTTTTTACTGATACTGATTCATTGTGCTATGAAATTGTAACACAAGACGTGTATGAAGGTATGCAGGAAGATCTACATTTCTTCAATACTTCCGATTATCCCCAAACTCATCCTCTATACTTCAAAATAAATAAAAAAGTGCTTGGCAAGATGAAAGATGAGTTATCATCCAGTTTAGCTCTTGAATTTGTTGGGCTCAAACCAAAAATGTATAGTTTAAAAAGTGCTGAAATGGAGAAAAAAACGGCGAAAGGAGTCTCAAAAATTATTATTCAACAACAAATTAGACATACAGACTACAAAGAGACTCTGTTATGTCGTCGTCGTGGATTAGCTAAAGCTAAAAAAATAGAAAGTAACAATCACATTGTGCAAACTGTGACACATCAAAAGTCGACTCTGAGCCCTTTTGATAGCAAAAGATACATTCTACAAGATGGAATAAATTTTTAGCATATGGTCACTTTAAAATTTAATAGCAAACTTATGTTATTTTCACTTGAAAGCAAAATTCACCATGATGAATGAGTAAATATGTTGATGTTAAATACGTTATAGATAAATACATCTCAAAATTTTGAGTTTTTATATTTTGTAAAGATTTGGGTATTTCTATATACATAAAGAAGAAAAGCGACTCACTGACTAATCACGATATCTCCGGAACTATTAAACCTACAGATTTGAAATTTGGTAGGTAGGTTTCCTTCATGGAGTAGACATCAGCTAGAAACGGATTTTGCAAAGATCGAACCCCAAGGGGCGCTACGGGGGTTTAATGAGCGTTCTAGATAATTAGTTCCAATATTAAACTATTAGATCTAAAATCTTGAAACTTGATACACAGATTTTTTTCATAAAATAGAGACTCCCAACGTAATGATTTTTATGAAATTCGACCTCCAAGGGGCGTTGAGGGCGCTTAAGGGGCGTTATGCATAATTATTTCCATTTTTAAACTATTAGACGTACAGTCTTGAAATTTGATAAACGGATTCCTTTCATGGTGTACAGATCCGCTACAAAATAGTTTTGAGGGGAATTGATCCCCAAGGGTCATTGAGGGGGATTAAGGGGCGTAATAGGTAAATGTTTCTGCTTTTCAACTAATAGACCCACCTGCTTGAAAATTAGAAGGTATGTTCCGTTCATGGAATAGAGTTCCTTTTACAAAGAGTTTTCGGAAAACGGACCTCCAAAGGAGTGGGGTTACGAGGGATTAAGGCCTGTTATAGAAAAATTCCTGTTTTCGAATTTAACCCATTTACTTGAAATTTGTTGAGCACGTTACTTTAGTTGAATAGAGTTCCACTAAGAATGGATTTTACGGAAATCAACTTCATGGGGAAGCGGGGAGAGTTATTCGGGCGTATTTATAGACAAAATTCCCATTTTAGAACTGCTAAGACTATAATATAAAAGTTTGGTTTGCATGCTTCTTTTGTTGAATTGGAATCCGCTAAGAATGCTCTCAACGAGGTATTGATGATAAAAATTCCGTTTTTGCTGTTTTTGATTTAGACTTAAAATTTAGCACGCATGTTTATTTTATGGAGTAGAGATCCACTGAAAGTTGCTTTGGTGGAAATCCACTTGATTATTAGGTTAAGTGAGTGCAAAAAATCTTTTTACTTCTATTTTAGATATAAATGAAATTAGATATTATAATTTATGTTCTTCTTTTATCAAGAGGGGAGTTTTACAGCTATAAATATATTTTTCAATACAATATCGAGTTCTTAATGCTAGATATCAATAATTCATATATATAACAGTATCATAACAGTAATTCATATCATAACAGTATACATTTATACAACATCGTAAAATACCCAGTGAGGTGGGTGGGTAACGGCTAGTATATATATATATATATATATATATATATATATATATATATATATATTTGCATTAGAGTGAAACGTTCCTTCGCTGTGTCAAAATGTTGCTTTGTTTATGAAAAGATTAAGTACATGAAATTATTCTGTAAACGGTATATGACCACCTCTTAATTTTTGTTTTTGAAATAAAACCAAAAAAAAATTAACGATGTACTATTGCATTCCATATGTGTGGAGGAGGGATTCATTATTTACATAGAAATGTTAATGCTACATCATTTACTCTAATCAATTCAGTTTCATTATTGTTAGAAATATTGTTTGTTGTATCTCTGTACATTCTTATTATTTAATTGTAAATAAACAGCTGATATAAAAATGTTTTTGTTCAATCTCAATTATTTGGTATTCATAGTTAAATATTTTTACGCAAGTAAAATTATAAACATACGTACAATATAAATAGTATGAGAAATTTACAAATCCTTGCATTTGCAATGGAGTTTCCAACCATACAACATCCATCATCTACGCTAATAAGTGGTCCTTCCAATTCTGGAAAAACTTACTTTGTCAAAAAGTTGTTGGATTATGAAATGTTTAAGCCAACTCCTTCAAAAATCATTTGGTGTTATGGTGCTTATCAAACTCTGTTTGATGAAATTTCTAATGTCGAGTTCATTGATGGCTTACCCTCAGATCTTAGCCAGATAAGTAATGCTTTAATCATTATTGATGATTTTATGTCTGAATTAGGAGGCGATAAAAAATTATCAACTTTATTTACAAAAGGTAGCCATCATAAGAATTTTTCAGTTATATTTATTGTTCAAAATATTTTTTATAAAGCGGCAGAATTTCGAACTATTTCATTAAATGCATCTTATATGTGTTGCTTTAAAAATGTAAGGGATAAAATGCAAATGGCTTCTTTAGCTAAACAAATGTATCCGAGTCAAACCAAGTACTTTCAAGAGAGTTTCAAGGATGCAACTTCGGTCGCATATGGTTATTTGTTTATTGATTTAAGGCCAGAAACAGATGATAAATTACGTCTTCATTCCGGATTATTTCCAGAGGATGAGAATATCTTCTATCAACCCCGATAACTCAAAATTGGTTCATTTCCAAATAGTCAATTTTTCTCGTGGGATCGATTATAATAGTTTTTAAATATATTTAATCGTTAAGAAAAGAATTCACACTTTTAAATTAAATCGGATACTTTATTATAGTAGATACCTTCTCAAAAATTACTGCAACTGGAAAAAAAAAATATTGTTAAAAAAAAGTTTACTTGAGGTAAAATAATTAACTTTTAAAAGTTATTTAAAGCTTGTTGTACAATAATTTTTTTCATTTAACTTAAAAATGTTAGCGAGTCAAGATATTAATCATTTGAAGCAACTGGCTTGAAGCAAAGCAGCTCTTTTACGAAATTGTACAATTTCCCTCATAAAGGCTTTGTGCGAATGTACTATCAATATTTTCAAAGGAAACGTCCCTTTGACAAAACATCAAAATGCTCGGCTGTCCCCCAACAAAAAAGTGCTAAGAAAATTAGCAAGTAGGAAAGTACCATTATATATAAAAAAGGAAACTTCTTGTACAGAAAGGCGAAGGTTTTCTGAGCTTCCTCATAGCTGCAGCAGTTTCTGTTATATCTTCATTACTTCATGGAACACACTAAAAAATTAGTCCTTGTGCCTGAAGAGAGACTTCGACAATTCACTGGAAATCATTTAACCGATTTAGATAAAGAAATGCACAAAATTCTTCGAAAACCTAACTTAAGCGATTAAGAGAAAGCTACTTTATATACTCTAATTCTTCAAAGGTATACAAATTTTCCTCTTCCAGCCCGGAACATAACAGAACTAATACATGAAGTTAAATCTGAGGACTTTAATACAAAAATGAGAAAAAAGAAAAATTTGACCGAATGAATTCCTCTGATGAAATACGAATAAATATCGAAAATGAAATTTTGAATCAGATGCCTCTGAAAAGAAGATACCAAGCTGAGAAAATTTTGAAACTTTTTCAACAAAATAGAGCGTCATTATCATGGACTAATGAGAAAGAACTAATGATCAAAAATAAGATACTTCCAAATACCAACATTGTAGACTTGGTAGCGTTTTTGTTAAAAGATAGAAAAACTGAACCGAATGGACTTCGGAATTTTATTGATATTCTAAAAGAGTTTCGGAATTTTATTGATATTCTCTGTAATGAAGAGTTTGATTTTCCATGTCAGTTAATAAAAAACAGATATTTTAAGTTCAAGACAATGTATGCAAAACCTGCTACTCAATTTTAAATAATTTATGTATGCTTGATATTTTAAATAAAGCTTTTTTTTCATTGAAACATTGTGTGCATTTTTATTTATGATATGATTAAAGAGGGTTAATAAAGCAAAAAATTTTAATTAGTGTATTTATTGTTGAAAAGCACAAAAATAGATAGATGAATTGAGAATTAATTTAAAGAATGAAGGGGAACAATAAGAGAGGGGTCAAAGAAAATTTAAAGAATAAAGGAAAGGAATAGAAAATAGTGTTAGCTTGTTTTTAATTAAATGTTTATAAAAAAAATAATAGTTTAAAATTGTAATTAGAAATACTTATCGCTTGATAAAGATATATGGAAAACTTTACATAATAAATAGAATGCATATGTGTGATAAACTATAAAAACAAGAAATCAATTTTTTTTCTTTATTATTTTTTTATTTCTAAAAACCATCTCTACAGTATAAATTTTTTTGAAATACAAATATAGTCTAAAATCATTTTTCTTGAGGTTAAGAAAGCGTCCCAAAATGTCACTCATTGAATGTCCTTTACACCTTTTAAGAAGATAGAATATGCAATATTGTCCACAAACATTTGATGTGAGGCTCTGTAATGAAGTTTCATTGTATATTACGTTTGGAAATAATTTTACATATTGTGAGATATGAGGCTCGTATACCGATGGCGGAAAGTCAAAAAATTCGATGGTCTTTTCATCTTGAATATACATAGCTAATCAATGAGATCCGTCTTCATCATGGGGGTCAGTTTTTACCACGAGTGCTGCTTTTTTCTTGATCTTGGGTATTTTGTCAGAAGGATACACACCTAAGAAATCTCTAGGAGCCTCCTTTGATAAAATTTTACATATCTAAGAGGTGAACATTTAATTCCAAAAGTCAAATAAAGCGTTTCGTGTCTTGTTTATTTCAATCAGTGATTCAAATTCGGCGAATACAATAAGTGAGACAGTTTCATTCAGAGCCTTGTTAAATTTTAACTCGACTTTCAACTTGCTGTGACAAATGAAATTCAAATGCTCTCCTTCACAAAGATCTGAGGATAAATCAAATAAAAACAGAGAATAGCTATTAGCAAATTCTGATCTAGACAAATGAAATCCTTCAGAATTTAAAAATAAGTTATTGTAAGCTTGAACATAATTTCCTTTTTAAAAATCTAGCTCTAGAGGTTGATGGGGAATAGGTTGACCGTCTACGCACACACCGATAAAATTCATATCTTAATTTTAGAATTCGAAAGGAGATTTTTTATAATTCCCATTGAAAGCATCATTATCTACACATGCTATGGCAATACGCTTAGTCATTTGCCCAGAAAATACATTATCTTGTATGAAAGAATAACTAGATTGTGGGAATGAAAACACCTTGCAGCTAACTCGATCAATTGGGTATTTCGCCGTTGTTTTTTCTAAAGCTTTCGCTTGACCTATAACAACCACCGGAATAACTTGTACTTTTCTTACATAAAGGGCAACATGTTCAAAAATTACGTTGTAATCTGCCTCTCCCATAAAACAAAATGATGGTTTACTTCGTATAAGTTTTAGTTTTCCATCCACTAAATTTAATAAAAGTCTCTTGGTTAAATAAATCCACATGTAGTCGTCCAACCGTATCAACAGTTCCACTTCCTTTAATGAACTTCACGCGGCTTTTGAATCCTTCATTCGGTTCCTTGTCATTTTCCTTATAAACATTCATCCTGCGAGCAGTGTCTTTGTAATAAAGTTCAGATGTCAGCTGAGAAGTTTTGCTGTCGTACCCATTTTTTAATAAAGTTTCTATTATAGCTCTATAGGGATATGTATTATTGCGAGAGGATACTGTTCTTTCGTTTAAGCAAACGTCTACTTGGGAAAACAAACTGTGTAAAAATAAGAGTTTACAGGTCCAACTTTATTTTCATTAGTAATTACTTTACCACCGCTTTTAAAGATTTTTGCTCGAACATGTAATTGGGTCTGAGAGAGATATAGGTAAGCATCACCACTTCCAGGTATGAGGAATTCAATAGGACCTCCATCTGCAACATTAGTAATGGGATGGAATTGTACCCATTGACCTTTATCTATTGCAGTTTGGGTAAGAGGAGCTAAAAATAAATTCAGCTCAGATTGAACACATTTAGGAGACTCCTTTAATAGAAAAGCCATCACTCCTAATGATCGAAAATATCTCGTCCCCTTACTTCCTTCGATTTGGAAGAACTGATAGCTTTCATTCCTTTCCTCTTTCTTTTATACCTTTGATGCTTCTTACCACGCCCTATCATTTCGTCAGTTTTTTGGATAGCTTTTTTTATTAACTTTTTTCCACTTTCATTAGTCCTTTGTCTAGCAGACTCTGGAAAACTCCAACGTGTCATTTGCAATTTGTGTGCTTGTTTTCAAAACTTCTTTTCCCTTTGATTTGGCACCACTCTTAAGAAAAGGTAAAGCTGTACGGAATAATCGTTTGAACCATCCACCAATACCATATCCTTTCTGAAAAGATTGTCCAGCGAAATATGGGAGTCCATTTCCTGTTTGTGAAATGTAATAGTCTTCAAATTGCTTTGTACAACAATTACAAGGAACAAGCATCTTTACTCATTAAATTTTTTTCAAGAAATGAATTTTATATTTACTCGCATCTTCCTTTAAATGATTTGTCTCATTCTAAAATGTAACACAGCTATCACGCGACCTCTCTCAAAAGTCACCAGAATGTAATCGCAGAATCATTTCAATTGTTTGGAACTGTTGTCGAATAACAGGTACGTAGTGAGGTCTTTTATAGTGAGCATTGACTACTTTTCTCCATCTTTTCCTTCTACTTTTATAATTTTCAGGAGTGATGCTTGAGTGTGACTGACGATCTGAGGTTCAACGAGATCTCAGTAGGCATACATGATAGGAAAGGATGCTGTAGGATCAGCTATATATATGGACTTTCCACTGATTTTTTATATTCATCAGGTTCAAAACCTAATAATTCAGCTAGGCCTTTGTATAAAACGACTCTATCCTGATCACCAAACTTTATCTTTACCTTCTTTGTCACAGAATGATAAATAAACTCGATTTTATTTTGGTGCATTTCCAAATGAATTCCTTTTACAATATCTGGCACAGTTTCATAACAACCTGGTGGAACTCGCCTCACGAGTAATTCTCCATTATTTTACATTATTATTATCGTTTCTTATGTTATACCATTTGTGTGGATATATTAAATCTACTAAGCCAACTTCCCATTCTCCATTATTCAAAGTAACGGGCAATGGAAGTTGAATCATGAAATGGGATATTTTGTTTTCTGGAAAAAAAAGCTTGGCATTGTCACTAACTAGTGTAATGTAGAATGAGAGAGAGAGACATCTTTCAAACTAAGGAAAGAGTATTATGAGCTCCCATTTATATCATTCTGACATCACTTATCCCTGCATTAAATTTCTCTGGGTATCCCTGAAATTTTACTAAATATTCGCTTCTACCATTCGTTTTTCTTGTTCTAATAACTTTTTCAGAAGGATAAAATCCAGAATCGGATACTTTTTGCAGTTTTTGCGGATGAAAGGTGCCCTGAATAATTTCACCAGATAAATCTTCTACTCTGTAAACTATTGGATTTCTAGAAAGGATTTGGTGAATCGTGGAAATTTCTCTCGTCCAATTTTGTTCATAACCTTTTTCAAAATTAAGTATTTCTCTGCTGATTCGCACGGTATCAACCACTTTGAATATGGATTTTGATTCTTTCAGAGATTGTCCGTACAAAGTTAGCCACACTTGAGTTTGATTTCCTTCGCTTACCGAGTTAGGTTCCATGCGAATGCTCCGATGCCACGTATGGTTAGAACTGTACACTAATTTTCCCAGGACATCAGTGTAACACTTTGTGTTCATTTCAGTAAAATACTTCAGTACATTTTAGTCTTCAAAGTACGATTGAATCGTTCTACAATGTAGGCCTTTGCCATATTATTTGTTGTAAAAATCCAACTTTCATTTTCTTTAGATATTTTTGAAACACAACGTTCACAAATTCTTTCCCAGCATCTGTTTGTAATTTTTTTGGAATGTGATTAGAAAAAATATTTTTAAAAGCCGATACAAAAGATTCGGATTTTTTATTCTTCAATGGTATAGTCCAAGCATATTTCGAAAGAACATCGATACAGGTCAACAATTATTTGTAACCGTCATTAAAAGAAGATAAGGATTCCATATCGACTAGATCTGCCTGAAATTGCTGATTTATTCGGAAAACGATTACTCGATTCGTATCAAATTTTTCCTAACTGGTTTATGTAAAGAATATGATTCCTTTGTTTGTAAAAAAAATTTTATATCTTTTAAGGAAACCTTCCTTTTTAGAGAACGATGTACAGCATCGATACCACCGAAACTACCTGCGTGTTCGGGAACACGCTAAATGTTTTTCCACTCCACGTTTAATTCAAATACTGGTTTTAATCATTAATACCGTGTTAACTTTTGAAATTTTTTTTAGATATGATTCAATTTGGGAATAATTTTAATATTTATAAACACGAGAGCAAAGACAAGTGAAGGGGGTAAAGTATCACGGACGAAGAAGGACGAAATTGGAGGGACCGGTTGGAAGGGGTGGATGGGGGAGGGAACGCCGGAAAAGGTGGATGGGGAGAACCGCGGGAAGGGGTGGAGGGGATGGAGAGAACTCGTTCGTGGAGGCGGGGGCCTCACGCACCTCAGCGCCTCGTGATCCAGAACCCCCACTTTTCTACTGCTGTTGTGTTAGTATAGCGGGTGCTTATTGTTGTATGTTTTAATGAAAGATATATTTGTGGTATTAATTTTTGCTATCCCTTTTTCGTGTTATTTTCGTTTGATTATTTGTTTAGTGTCGGTATATAGAAAAAAAATTCAAATGTCATTTTTGGAGAAAGCTGAAAAGCAGGATTTAATTTTGTTGGCTGAGGATTTGGGTCACAGGATATCAGATAAAATGACGGTTATAGATTTAAAAAATATCATAATATCGGTAGTAAAGTTTATGAAGAAGAGTTCATTGAGGTTTTTTATCCTTTATTTCAGAAGCATGCGTTGAAAAGGGAAAAGAGGAAAAAATCACCAGGCCACGCGCAATCAAAAAGCAACGAAAAACACACGAGTTCGAGTCAGGAAAGTTGCACTTTGAATCCGAATTGCATAAACTGAGGTTAGTAACCGTAAGTATTCGGTCAAAAGTTAGACGGGGGAGTTATGCAGAAGATTCTAAGAAGGCATCTTCAAATTATTGAATTGGTATCGGGAGGGCCGAGGAACATGTGAGGGAAACATCTCCTGCAGTTTTGATGGCTACGATACCAGTAACTACTCCTATCAAGAAAGAAAAGGGAATAGACGATTCAAGGGTCATTCGCGTCAAGGGTGAGCAAGGAATTGGGAATGTTGCCATAGACACAGGGTCCAAGATACCTGTAGTAAGAGCAGATGTTGTCGAAGGACAAAGCGTCGATAATAGAGGGACAATTCAAATTATGTCTGTATTTTGGGAGCATGACAGGGGGCAATTGAAAGGTTCCAAGATGGAAAACAATGACCTTAAGCACGGTGTTGTGCCTATCCCTAAAAACTTTGTTAACAACATGTTAATCTGTTCTTCTGATTATGAAGGATTAATAGAAAACTCGCAATTGGTTCGCAATCCTGCGATACTTCAAGTATCTTCAAAAAAAGAAGAAATTATTAATTCAGTAAATTTAAAATCAGTTTGCAGCCAAGAAGTGGTCACCCATATACTCCCTGAGACTTCCATGAAGTTTTTTTAATGTTCCAAATGAAAATTTGGTTATAGTGGAAAGTAATGCATCGAATGTCCAAACAAAAGGACAAGGCATAAACGAAAGCAAGAGAAAGGTAGCTCTTTCTGCCGATTCATTGGATTCTGAGAATATCTTTAATCTCTCTGGAAGTGTTGTAGAATACTGGAAATATAATATAATCACCTTGTTAAATGACAATGACGAACATGTGAAAAATCAGTTTCGAACGTTTGGAATTACTACAATTTTGCCTAATATCGCGATCACGCTGAAGCGACGAGGAAATATTACTGACTTCGTATCATTCGAAAAAACCCTTAGTTTTGTCGATGGTGTAAGAGTTGTTGGGGCAACGCCAATATGGGATATAGAGTCGCTTGTGAAAATAATGTGTATTATTTTCACAAAAAGAGTGAGGTTGCCCCTTAACTTGTGTATTTAAAAATGGAATTTTGCATAGTAATAGGTGTGGTCGGCCCCGTAAGGAATGTATTTCTAATTTTATTGACTCAGCCGTGGTGCAATGCTTTCGTAATAATTTCATCTTTGGGTACGAAGGAGTGAAGCAATGTACTGAGTGTTACTAATTGAATTGAGTGTGTTTTCTTTAAAATAAACTTTAATATTTAAAATTTAGACCTCATGGTTTTCATTTGTTTCCGTGCCCATTGATGAGAATGAAATTTTAGTACGTACCTACGTGAAAAAAGGGGGCATTAGGGAGCTTATCGAGTAACACTTTACAGGTAGTTAAGGGATTAATTATAAACCGTACAAATGATCAAGATAAGCGTTATTTTTTTATACATAATTTTATATATGACAAGCCCACGGGTTCACTGGTAATTATTAAATTTGATCTTATAGTACTGTTAAATTAATTATGAAATTTATTGTTCAGTACTGATGCATTTATAAGTTTATTATATCGGTGTGATTGTGTATTTTATTTTTTATTATGTCAGAATGCATTTTGTTTGTTTTTTTTTTCTCAGTAAATTAATATATTTTTAAAAATCTTTTGCTTACGACTTTTCAATAGGCTCGCGTCCCCCTCGTAGAGTTATCATGCCCCCTAGGGGGCACGCCCACAGTTTGAGAAACTCTGATGTATATGCGTCGTCCATACATTTATCGAATCATTAGCAAATATAGTGACATCGATTGTGAAAAGCTAATTCTGCAGTCTAGCTGGCTTTTCTAGAATTGGTAAATGTTGCTTGACTTGGTAAAATTGTTTGGCGGTATAATGCATTACAACCAAAAGAAAAACAAAAGAGAGAGAAAAATATCAAAACTCGAACCAATAAGGTAGGATAATTTTACCTTTTTTTATATTCCAATAGGTGAGTTGTATTATTGTATTCCATTTAGTGAATATTAACGTCGCATTGTTCAGCGACATAAAAGGCTGTAATTTTGAACCATGGTCAAGTGACGAGGACGACACCTGAGCTGGCACCTCCCGTCTCCTAATTACCACAACACACAGACGAGATGACGTTTGAGCGTTCACTGCCCTACACGGCGGGTCTTTAGCGGTACTGGGCTCGAACTTGTGACTTGCCAGCCACGATCCGATACTTTGACTACTAGGCTACCGCGGCCACATTTATATTCCAGTAATGTGTTTTGTAACTTTGGATAATATTTATTGTTTTGATATAAAATGGTATAAAGTTTTTCTACTAATTCTACATAAAATCGAAACATTTAAAGCGGGGTATACCCATATCACCCCATATAAGGTTTTGAGTGGATTTTTTTTCGATTCCTACTATTAGCTCACACTATCTATGTATTTATTTTTTTTATCTTGGTGGAATTTTCAATCTTTAATAAAATGCATTTTAAAGCGCTCAATTAACCTGAAATTTTATATACATGATTCTTTTGGATGACAATACAGTAATTCAATTATAATTAATAAAAATTTATTGAATAAAACTAATTATTAAAAGAATTACAAATACAACCAAGTCGGCATCATTTTTGGCGACTTGTATCCAAACTTTAAAAGGTTTTTTTTTTCTCACGTTATAAAGCATTCAGTTGAACTGAAATTTTATATATACGATTGTTTGGGAAAAGAATACGATACTTTAATGATAATAAAAATTAATTATCACTTAATGTTGTGATTCTATAATATGTATATACATATTTATATGAATTGTAACTATTTAATAAAAAGTAGCTAAAATGAAAATTTTCTTTGTTGATTTAAGTAGGAATTTAATTTAAAAAATTTTTATAGCACTTGTATTTTTTATAAATATATATATATATATATATATATATATATATATATATATATATATATATATATATATATATATATATATATATATATATATATATATATGTAAATACAAATGCGTGCTTGTTTGTGTCTTGTTTTTATTTTAGAATATTTATCACATTAACTATTTCAGCCATCACTGTGCACGTCTGCTCTTATTGTTTAATGTATACTGCAAGAATACATCAAGATACATGAAAACCAAACCAGAATTTTTTAAAACATGTGAAATATATATATATATATATATATATATATATATATATATATATATATAATGTGTGTGTGTTCAAGAAGCTAATACAATGACTTGCTGTCTACCAGTTGTGAATTTTGTTTTTGAAAAGCTGCGTTTGGTACAGCTTGCTGTTGGCCGCTGCAGTCGTATAATAGGGATCTTTTTTTCGCAAGTGAACTCTTTTCCGCCGCTTCTTCACCGCCCATGCTTTGACGAAAACTAAGAAAGTCCCGATGAAGTCATACATGGTCACCAAAGAAACTCCCAACCACATTCCCATGTATCCGCCGATACTGCTGAACATCTCCAGGCTCTAAGGGAAGAAAAAAATTAGAACATGATTGTCCATCAGGATGATGAAGATTGATACTTTTTTTTAATTTCCCAGTAACAAACTTAGAATCATTTGATTACTTTATAGTGTGACGCAAATAAAATTATCTCTTCCCCCTCTGAACAGAACTCAGTGGCGATACAGCCGATGAGGGCCAAGACCTAAGGTGCCTATCTCAGTTTACGTGACCTAATGCACTGAGGTGCATCTGCAGATGTTTCGGTGAAGTGGTCAGTCTGACGGGAAAACCCCAGAGTACATTTCCGAAGCAAGAATTGTAGTCATTTATCGGCCCACTAAAGGGATGAAAGCCTGAGCCGAACTTGCCCAACCTGGGATTTGAATCCTGGTCTTAATGTGTGGAAACGCGATACACTGCCATTCAGCCGTTGGGCTTCACCTTCTCTCTCTGAGGAAAAAATGAAACCGAACTTTGCCTCAAAGAAAGCCACTGTGGTAACGTACAATTAGATTTAGATATAGGAAGACATTGGTGAGCTTTTCTACATACGTTAATCAATCTGGCCTCAAAGTATGATAGCAAATTTAGAAAAAAAAAGTGTATTATGTTTAATTTTTAAATTTAATTTTAACATAGTTTATTAAAAAATTCGGTGAACCTAAGGTTACGATTAAAAAACTGATTCTTACCTCAAATTTAGGATTGTACGTTAAATTTGTAATCTCAAATCTGTCGAAGAGAATAGCAATGTCAATTGTAGAGCACCTGTAAGAATGGAATGAAATGGAAAATTAGGTTCTATTTCATTTTGTTCATGCATGGGGACTCAACAAAAAACACAGAAATTATGTGAAGAAATATTTAGCGGATGCAATATTCTGTTTGTATTAAAAGTTTCTTAATTGCTGAATTTAAAAAAATGTTACTTACTCAGGCTCCCACAGTTTTTCTCCGCTACAATCAAACTGTAAAAGGTGGGGAAAAAGTCTCATTAAAATTTTGAATTTTGCGTCGAAGTTATTTTTAAGACACGATTTTTCAGAAACTTCTCGCACTTTTTTAACCTTTAGATATAAAATGTATATTTTTTATGTGTTTGATTATAATCCAATGAGAGTTCAAAAATTAACAATTCAATCCGTAATACTTGTATTTTTTTTCTCCACATAACATTAATCCTGGTATGCGGATAAAGAGTTATATTGAAATTGAATGTGTAATTAAGTAACTGTGTAAATGAACTACCAAACAGAAAAATATATTTTACTTTGATACTGCCTGCAAGAATTATCCATATACTAACACTTCTTAGTAAACAATGGGTACTCAGCCTTTTTTCCCCCACGAGCCCCATACATATGACAGGTTTTCCACCCGGGATTCGAACCCAGCCCCGATTCCGCCGCAGTCAGCGTTACTAACCACTACAGCGGATGGATGGCTAAAGGGAGGATATTGAGCTTCCACAGATTTAAAGTGTATTGTCTTTTACACACGCCGAGTGTTCTGCAGCACAAGGTTCGAACTCATGACAGGCCAGCCACGAGCACGCGATCTTGACCTCTGGGCTACAGATTCCACACTTGGGTTTTCTCCTATTTATAATTCGGTAAAGTTTGGATTTATGTTTCATCTTTTTAGTTTTAATAACCATCCACATTTGCACTTCGTTACATTTCTTACAAATGTTTGGAGACAAGCTTTTGATCATGCCACGAACTTTTTTATATTCGAATCACCACTCTGCCAGTCCAGATATTCGCTATGCGCGCGTTAGGTGGCTCAGAGTCAGTTCTTAAGCGCTTTTATTTCTGTATTTTGCTGTCTGCAGATTTTAGACGGTGGGGTCGCAGAGTCTCCTTTCTGGGGAGGTGTTGATTTGCTGTTGATGGTTTTTTTTTGCAGAAAAATAGAGAAAATTATATTTCAGCCATTACTGCAATTGATTTATATCTCGAATAGGTGTCAGCGTCACTTAAAACGTTTTCGTTAACGATATAGGTCAGGGGGTGGACAGCGTGCAGCACGCGTGTCGCAGTGTTATTTTTTTAATTATTATTAGAAAAATATTTTTTTTTACTGTTTTATAGGAAGATAATTGTATCAGACAAAACAAAGTATCAAAATTTATTTTAAATACACTTAATTAAATTGCAATAGAAAATTATAATGAATACAACACTTATTCACTGTTGTGTGCGGTGGTTTTCCAAAGGAAGTGCATTCGTGAGATTCTGGAATTTGAGTGAGCGTGTCTTAAAATATCTGGAAGAAAATTACGAACTGCCCACAGTGAGTGATTGCTTCTCAAAAATGAAGATAGGCTTTGGGATTTAGCTTTTTTTTTACCGATACTTTAAGACCATTAAATACTTTAAATTTAAGAGTATAAGGAGAGAGATTGTTCTTATCCAATCTGGATTGATCCTATATCTTCTTTTGCGAACACACTTGCTTTTTTTGGTACCGAATTTGGAAGAAAAAGAGAAACTGATACTCACTTAAGGCAACTCGGTTTTGTCAGCATCTTTGAGAACTAATGCTAACGTAAAAAAATCTACAAAATGAATCCTCAGTAAAAAATCCACAAATTGAATACTCAGTAAAAAATCTGCAAATTATAATACTCAGTAAAAGAATCTACAAATTGAAAAACCACATTAAGAAAGTACTAACTGTTTAGTAATTATTTAGAATTAAATTTTTCTGGCAACTCATTTTTATTTTATACCATACTTTATTGACTGAAACTAAAGTAAAATTTAACAAAAAAACCCCTCAAAATCGTACTTTCGTCTGATTTATTACATTATTTATAAATTTCCACATAGCACATATTGCATAAAATATGTGCTATTCACGTAAAAAAATTCCATAAGCTTATAAGCAGTTTTTAATCTTTTCATATTCCTTTGTTTGTTGGAAAACTTCGAAATGGCACGCATACTTTTTTTTATCAGATAGTGGCACTCTTCACAAAAAGGTTGGACACCTCTGATGTAGGTAGTCACTTGTTGAAATTCTGGGTCTGGTTCACGCGTGCTCAGCAGCCCCATTTTCTTTTCATTATTCGGAATTTAATGGAAATACCTTAGAGACTCTCAATGAAATGCAAATCCAACCATTCGAGTTAGATAATGCTGCCATCTAGTGCTCAATAACAGAGTCATCAATGTGGTAATATACCGCTTTATAACGGGTCTTACATGGGGACCTTGAATGACCCTATTATTTGAACCACCAATATGCCGGTTCACAGTTAAGCCCTGCACACGTTAGACCAGAGGTTCCCAAAGTTTTTTGCCTTATAGACCCCTTGACAGGTTTTTTTTGGTTGGGGGTAGACCCCTAATTACCTAATATTAAACTTTTCTAAATTTATTAACTTAAATGGGTTTTTGACAGCAGATATAGAGCTGCATCCTTAAAAAGATACACATTTTTAACTGTAGTGAAGTATTGTACTTAAAAATTTAGAAAACACATGTTAATTAATTAAATTAAAATTTAATTACTTAATTCACATGTGTCTTTTTAATTTTTAAACACTATTTTATGCATCAATTAAATTAAAACTTAATTAATGCATAAAATAACTGTTAATAAAATAACTGAGCAACTAACAAATATTTTTAGGGGGAGGGATGAATCTGAATGCAATAACAAATTTTCAACATCTAACATCTCTCAATATTGTCAGGTTTAACCATAAATATCTCCTCGGTTAATAGTGTCCAGTCTTTTCTTCTTTCTTTTTTTTTTGTTTTGGAAAATGGCAAGCGCAATGAAAAACTCCTTCTCAATCGGAAAAACAATTAAAAACTTTCTCGAGATATTCCATAATGCGGAATAAATAATAGGTATATCTTTTTAAAGCCAAAGTTATTGACATCCGTTTATAAACTTAACTTTAAAATCGTAGTTAGTGCTAGTTCCTAGTGTCTAGTTTTTGTAATCTGACTTTTTTTTAAAGTGACTATACGAATTAATTGCCTATTGTGGTATTACGATAGTCAAAACATTTTCAAACCTAGTTTCAAAATCGAAAAAAGGGCATTTAAATGCTGAACGTAGGTCGCCTTTTTCTAGGCAGATTGTCCGTGACAATTGTGAAACCGGGAAAATTTGAGATGTCCAAAATTATACTCTTTTAGCTTAATTCTGGCATACACAAGAAAGGCGGAAATGTGGTCGTTGTTTTAAAAAAAAATATGCTGTCATCTTGAAACTGCAAATTGACCTCATTAAATTTAGAAAATAAATCTATTAAATAGGTAGGTCTAGTTTCCACTTAATTAAATTTCTTTTATAATTTTAAAAGAATCACAATCTCGTTTAATGAGAGCCACTATCGTAGACCTCCCATTTACACTTCATGGACCCCCAAATTATTTTTCCGCTGGCGTAGACCCCTTGGAGATCGTCGTAGACCCCTGGGGGTCCATACAGACCACTTTGGGAAACACTGCGTTAAACAAAAAGGAATTCCTGTTCGATCCAGTAGTTCCGCGCTTTTATTTCTGTCCTATTGCTGCTTGTGATTTTTTGGAACATGGGGTCTTTACAAACAGTTTCCACTTCCCGGAGAGAAAAAGAAATGCATTTTTTTAAAGCGATAAATATAAAAGGTTGCTTTTGAGCTTTACTACGATTAATATACACTGAAGTGCCACTGAATTAGGGATATCAATGGCTTTGTAAATTGTGTAGCGTTGCGCATCACTTAAGCACAAGTGAGTATGCTGTGGTAACTAAAAAAACTAGCGATCGGCCAAACTTCAAAGAACAATTAGCCTTGACAGTGCGCGGTGAGAGACGGCTCAGGCATATTGTACGTAGCCAGTGGAACCAAATATTAGCTCAAATTACCACCCAGTTGAATGAAGGTGCCAGTCGTACAGTCAGTAAACGGACTGTGCAACGCTTGCTTCACCGTATGTGTTTCGGAAGCCATCCACCTACGAGAATACTAATGATCAATGTTCGCCATCAGGCTGCACGTCTTGCCTGGGCAAGAAAGCATGGAGACTGGATTGTAGAGGACAGGAAACAAGTAGCATGGAGTGATGAGTCTCCAATCCTACTATTTAACGCCGACGGACGGATGAGAAAATGGTGTCATGTTCATGATGCCATGAATCCTGCATGTCAGACTGGAAATGAACAAGGGCATGGAGGCTCAATGATGGCCTGACGAGTTTTTCGTGGAAATGTTTGGGATCTATGGTTCGTGAACCAACCTCCCTCAATGCAATTCAGTACATAGAGTTGCTGGGTGATCCCCTCCATTCGCTTATGCTGTTCTGTTATCAAAACGGTAATGGAGGTTTTTAGCTAGACAACTGTACCTTTAATAAATCCCGGTTGGCTTCTGGCTGATTGGAGAAGCATTCATCTTAATTTGAAGTCATAAACTGGACGCCTAGAAGCTCAGATTTAAAACCTATTGAGCATCTTTGAGATGCTATGAATCAAGACGTGAAAGGCCATAACACTGCCCCAACGAGCTTTAATGAATTACGCATAGCTTTAGCCAATATTTGGCAAAACATTCCCGTGGAACGTTTCCAGAAACTTGTTGAATCTATGCCTCGTCATGTGAAATCCATTATCAAGGCCAGAGGAGGCGCAACTCGTTACTAGGTCGTTATCCCTAATTCAGTGGCACATCAGTGCATATTCCCAATAGGTTGAGAGCCATTTTGAACGTTTTCCGTTGCATACAGTCTCTTGTTGAAATGTCGGGGTTGTTTCACGTGTGCGTAATAGGCTTTTCTTAATCACTTCTCGTAATTTACTGGGAATATCTTAGCTAGATACTCTCTACGTAATGCATAATCAACCAGTCGTGTTAGGTTATGCAGCCCTCTAGTGCTCAGTTTCCGACCAATGGGGCTACATATTACGGTGACCTCGGAATGAGTTTACAACTTGAACTACCAACCTGTCGGTCCGCAGATAAGTCCTGCACGTGTTAAACGACTGAGACGAAAAATAATCCCTTTTGAAGCAAGAACCAAGATATTTATTCCTGTACATTTGCTATTTGTAACTTTGCAAGGTAACGGACTGCCACTAATGGTTCAGTTTAAAAAAGTGGTCTTTTATTAGCAGTATTTAATACTTAATTGAATGCTAAAACCCATATTAAATAATAAAAAGATGTTAAATGTTTTCGCTCGGAACAATTTGAAACCCACTCTCCATATCAAGAAAAGTCATGTGATAGAATCACGTGTTGTGGAAGCATATGACATAATCACAATATAAAGTTCTTCAGTATGTCAAATGTTTCAATGCCGGATGATGACACTGTTATGATTTTAAAAATTGGGACGTAAATAGTATCCAGCGAGTGACTGTGAGAATATTTTGTTTTTGAGTTATATAAAAACCATTATTTATTAATTCTGTTTTGGATCTGATGGCACGATTAATCTTGTGTAACGTGTTGTGTTTATTTTCCACTCATTCACAAAGAATAGAATAAACAAAAGAATTTTCAGAAATAATCCATTTTAATTTTTGTTTTTCTAGTGTTAAGATAAAGCTGACACAAGAAAAATAATTGTTTTTAACCAAGTAATTTTAAAAAACCACTTACCCCTTTGATTTTTGTTCTCAAATCCTGTAAAATAAAAAGAAATGACTGGGCATTAATAAATCTCAATCAATAATTTTTTTTGAAAAAAATTTCAATTTAAAGCCAATTTTAAGCACTTTTTGCAGTTCTATTCTGCATTCATATTCTGATCAGATTGATTATACAAATATTTCAACGAAAAAGGAAAACAGAGGAGAATTTTTTTTAAAAAAAAAATGTTACATTCTTATAAAATACTTCCACATATACATCAGTTATATAAGGATACATATTTTATACACTTTAAGGTGTTTTCATATAAAATACGGTTGTATTCTAATTTCTTGTCACTCTATTCTCAAATTTCGAATCAAAAATTAAGACTTTTTGACGTTTCTGATTGCAAGGGCAATAGTGAGTACAGATAGCAGATTCCAATTAATTTTAAAAGACAATTTATCTCAATTTTCTTAATCGCTTCTTAGCTAGCTGACTCGGCACCCTGGTCGATTATGCGTCTTATATGGGCTTTCCTTTAAAGCGAGCGATGGACAAGGCACACCTTTGTCATCTTTGTGCTGTCCATTCTTTTGATTCATCTAACATGGTAGCCATAATACTCATGTGTGAGCAGGATGGCCCACTATCGTGAGGGAGATATGCCAGGACTTGTGTGCTATGCGTATAAGTGACATGTCGATTTAAGGCCGTCCGTATGACTTTCGACATGTAGTGACAAGAAGGTCGTGGGCCTTATGGAATTTTGTCCCGAAAGAGATAATGATATTTGTGATAGCGTCGGTGGTGTCTTGTGCAATCGCATGCCCTTTCCAATCAGAAATATAGAGAGGGTGTGAGTGATTATTATCCCAAAGGTTAGAAGAGTATTGTTAAAGATCAGAGAAACCAGCGAGAGTAGCGAAAAGAAAAACAATTGTGTGTGTGCATATGACCTCACGATAGAAGTAAAAACTTCTGATTTATTCTGGGCTAGAGAATAAAACTGTTCGGATGTACTACGTTCTATTATACAATAATTTCGCATACAGGCATTAAGCAGTTCTCTTTTCCGGGCCCAATTCATTAGTGGATTAATTTATTTCATCCATTTTCTGTAACGAGCTATGTTTAAATAATCATCCATTCTTATACATTTCTGTATGAGTACATACAGTTTAAGTGTAAACCAGTCCAATCATTTAATAATATTTATGCGTAACTTACTTATGTAGATTATATTTTTGTAATATATATATATGGCACGAACGTACTATCGCAACAGTGCCAACTTTCATGGTAACTTACCAAGTTGGGAACCCTGATTTCCCATGTATCGTACGCTCTTAATTGGCAACCATTTGCAACCTTTTATAGAATGTGTCGTCAATACTATTACGATAATACATAAGTACCACTTATATAACAGATATATTGCCATTTATTACGTAAACATAGGAAAACTTATGCCTTGAGAGAGTCGTTTACTTTACTTAAAATTCTCTAAGCAAATAAAGGAAGAGGTTTCGTACTTTTTCACAATTAATGCTTTTATTTTTGCGTTATCTCTCAGCTGTCATCCCTTCCTTCTATAAACCAAAATATTGGCAACTTTCTTGCCAGTTAACTTCATCAAAGTTTCGGATTTTAATTCTTTTAGCATATTTTTGTGCTTAAATGCTCTTTCTGCCGAATCAAAAAATTAAAAAAAAATCGCATGTTTCGTTTCTTCTTACCTTCTCTACTCCTACATAACAATAATCCATCTCTTTTTTTCAAATTATCTTCATTTGCTCTTCTCTTATTTATTCACTGGAGTTGAGTGGAAGTTGACTGCATGACAATAATATTTAAATAAAGATTAAACTTCACGGGAAAATGTGTGCTTAAAATTTTTACTTAAAAAACACGCACCGATGAAGTTTTCAATTCAAAAATAAGCGATACGGATATGATTTCCGACAAGAGCCGAAAAAAACTGAGTTACGTAACCGACATGAACCTGGGGAATCATTTAAATTTACTCTTCAGTAAAACGCGCCTAAAGAAGTTATCACTTCCAAAAGCTAGCTTCTGCTTGATTGTTTTAGTGGTTCTTGGACCTTACGAGAGCACGGTGGAGAGTATGTACACGACGGCGAAACAAAAAGTATCCGATAGCTACGTTTAAATTTACTTACCTATAGATATTCTAATTACATGAGATAACTTACGCTTAAAAAATTGTAAATAAAAAACTTATGTTACTCAAGCTGTGTGATCCATCTCTCTATCCAGAACTTTAAATAACCCTGGAGTCACTACGTTGCCATTTAAACAGATTAAGTCAATCAATAATTTTTCTCTTTTTAAATTTAAATTTAGAACAAAATTAAAAGGATTGGGGTAGCCAAGCACCCGGGGAGTTGTTGGAGTGCGAGGAACATTGTTAAATAATACAGAGAGAGAAATAGGTGGCACTGCACAAACTGGTGTGGGTCTTCTCATTGTGCTTAACGCGCTAGCTTAAATAAAATTCGCGTTCTTTAAACTTCTCTATGGGAGAAATCACGAGATTTGAAAAGAGCAGAAACCGGAATGTGATTGTAACTTACCTCGGCATCAGGCAGAAATTGAGATCTCTGCAATAAAAAAAATAATAATTAGTTTTTAAATGTTATGTGTAAATAAATGAAGAAAGGTGCCACACACTACATAGCATTTGATGCCACGGAGAAAAAAAATTCCTCTGAATCAGTGCTTCTCAAAGTTTCAATATACGCGACCCACTATTCAATCATCTTTTTCATCGTGCCCCCCTTCATAAAATAACAATGTATTGAATTCAATAATACCATACTTCGACACTAAAGCAACAATTCGACTTTAAATTATTATGTGCCGCCGACGTATAAAAACGTCTCACTCAGCCAAAGCATTAATTTTCTGGACGTATATATACGTCTTTCCAAAGTATGATCTTTTCTGTGCAGTGCTATCCATAAAATTATTCCGACGGCTTTGGAATGCTATAAAACAACCTTCATAATACACTGCTGGACAATTGCTAAGGACGGATAACACTATCATCCATAGCAACCACAAAATGAAAGGAAGCAAAATGTGGAAAATTAGAATAAGTGCGGGATATTAGTAAGAAGAAGTATGAGTATGTAAATTTTTTTCCACGTCTGTTCATCACGTGATAGCGTTCATAAGAGCTTTAAAGGTTTTGACGCGTGTGGACAGTTGTTGTTTCAAGTCAAAGTTTTACAGGAAAGATTTAATAGACGAATTAAAAAATTTTGGCATGTCTTCCCGACATCACATAGATGATTTTATGCGTGGCCGAATTATTGGAAAGATCGAAGAAGGGCGAAAAATAACAGATGTTGCCAGGGAGTTCGACATCGCTCACAGCGTTGTTTCACGTCTGTGGAAGTCATTTAAAACTACTGGAATGTGTAGTAGACGGCACGGGGAGGTCGTGTTAGAAGTACGACGCCTGCAGAAGACAGATATATCGTCCTATCAGCAAAAAGGGAACAGGCGCACCACAGCTCAGCGGGTGGCAAATCAGTTTCTTGCTGCCTCAGGAAAGCAGATCTCCCGAAAAACTGTTGCCAGACGTTTGCGGGGAGAAGGACTATACGCACGCAGACCTGTTGTGTGAGTCCCATTGACCGGAAAGCACCGTACTGCCCGTTTGCAATGGTGTCGTGAGCATCCCAATTGGACTGAACAGGACTGGGCATACGAACTATTCTCAGATGAGAGTAGGTTCAGTCTGTCATCGGATTGTAGACGCCAACTGATCTGGCGCGAGAGTGGTACTGCTTATCGTCCAGAAAATATCCAGAAAAAGGATGGATATCCGACATGCAGTATCATGGTGTGAGGCGGCATCATGATCAATGGCCGTACGCGCCTACATGTGGTTGCGAATGGGACTAGGACGGGCCAACGATACATTGATGAAGTTCTACTTCCTCATGTTCGTCTTTTCCGTGGTGCTGTCGGTGATAAATTTGTTTTTATGGACGACAACGCAACATGTCATCGAACACTCGCTGTTCAGGATTGTCTAGACAGCGAGGGTATTCAACGTCTCGTATGGCCAGTGCGTTGTCCAGATCTAAACCCCATTGTAAATGTGTGGGATGCTTAGGGGAGGCAAGTTGCTGGTCGAAACTATCCTCCGACAAACAAGAACACCCTCATCCGTGCACTCACAGAGGAATGGGATAAATTGCCTCAACAGCTGCTGGATAATGTTGTGCAAAGTATGGTACGACGTGTGGAATGTTGCATCACACTCCACGGTGGACATATCCCGTACTGATACCTTTCTTTAAGGTGCCTGCTGACTTTTAGATGCATTGTTCCATTTCTCCGTACGCAGTTCAAATGAACATTTTTTTTTCTTTCAGATGTTTCACAGCTTTTGTACTTTCCAGAACAATAAATATTCTTTATTCTAATGTCTTAACAGTGTGGCAACTATATTTTATCCTACTAGGCCTCATGTCTCGCTTAATGTTATGCTACATAGCAATTTGTGATCCGTCCTTAGCAATTGTCCAGCAGTGTATTTGCGAATAATTTTTTTATTTCAGAGGATTTACTTTTTTATTTCTTTTCTCCCCTTCAAAAAACATCAAAATACGCTCGTCTACGTGATAAATGGTGGGGAGCGATTCGCGTAACTTTTAATCGGCAGTTAAGGAATTATTTATAAACCGTACAAATTATCAAGATAAGTATTATTACAAGCCCATGGGGTGACTGATAATTATCAAAAACTTGTTCTTAACTTTGTATTGTTAAATTAATACTAAAACATACACATTGTACAGTACTGATACATTTATAAGTGTATTATATATTTTATTATATCAGAATGTATTTTGTTTGTTTACTTTCAGAAATTAATAATTTTTAATAACCTTTTGTTCTCGACTTTTCAATATCCTCGCGCGCCCCTTATAGAGTTATCACACACCCCACAGTTTGAGAAACGCTGCTCTAAATAAATAGAAAAATGTGTGTGTGGATAATTAAATTATATCTAAGACAAAAAATTCCCTAATTACCACTTAATTTTTGTTTTCCGTAACATCTTCAAGTCTTAAATTAAACACACCCAATTATTTCTCAGGACAAATATTCCAAACATAACATTTTTAATCCCAGATCATTATTTTTTATAGTGTCCATATGTTATCCTTCACTTTCAAGTGGAACATATATAATGTATATGACATGTTTTTTGAGCCAGAATCAGACTTAATTTTAAAAAGGATCTTTACTTGAAGAAATCTATATAAGTTCTGACGCTGAGAAACAGAGAAAAAGAACGCCAAAGTGAAATCTAAGCGTTTTTCCACTTAGCCAGATGTGAGAAGTACCTCTGAATTTATGAGTACACTTGAACGTTAATGCTGACATATAGAGCTATTAAATCTATCTATCTGAAATTAGACATATTTATTGGATAGGCCATATGTTCGGAAGAAATAAATGGGTGATTAAATTGATACTTGAAGATGAAATGAAAAAAGTGAGTTAAGTGCTGGATAGGGAATTTAACTTTTAATCTAATTTAATTATCCTTATACACACATATATATATATAATGTGTGTTTTGCTTTACCAGGTGCTATGCATAAATACTTTCCGGTTTAACTAAGAGATGGCGCCATCGAAAAGTACGCAATGTATTAATTTGACACATACGTCATTTTGTTCACCTGACATTAAACTACAAACACACTCAAATTGAAATCGCCAAAGATTAACGACTTTGTTTTATCGTTCAATGATCATGTCGAAATTTGTGCCTGAAAAAGAACATTTGTGACACGCTTTGCTTTTCTTATTTAATCAAAAGAAAAGGGCAGTTGAAAGTCATCGTTTGCTGGTTGAAACATGGTGAACACGCTCCATCAATTAGAACACGTGAAACATGGTTTCGATGATTTAAAAGTTATTAGATGATGACCCAACTTAAACTCAAAAGCAATTGTCCAAAACATTAAATACGTCAAAAAAAAACAATCAGCAGATTATAACGAGTAACGGGGAAGATCAATAAATTAAGTAAATCGGACCCACACCAGAATTGAACGAACGTCAAATGGAAAATCGTACACTTGTGAAATGCTGCTTCAACAGCATGAAAGAAAAACATTTCTGTATCGAATTGTAACGGATGATGAAAAATGGAGTTATTTTGAAAACCCGAAGTGGGAAAAACCATGACTTTCAGCTGGCGAGGCCGAATCTTCAACACCAAAGCCAAACGGCAAGAAGACAATGCTTTGTGTCTGGTGGGACCAGAGCAGTATTGCGTATTATGAACACTTGAAGCCCGGCGAGTCCACGCTTTCATCGAAAGACGACCGGAATGGGCCAGAAGGTATTTTGTTACACAATATATGGCAAAGTGATTTTGTGACTCGATAATGCACAGCCTCTCACAGCAAAACCAGTGAAAGACCCCTTGAAATCGCTTGGATGGGATATCTTCCGCACCCGCTGTACTCCCCAGACCCGGCGCCAGCTGACTGTCACCTCTTTGATTCAATGGGGCACGCACTCGCAGAGCGGCACTTTAGCAATTTCGAAGTTGGAAATTTGCTCGACGAATGGTTTGCCCCAAAAGACAAGCATTTTTTCTGGCATGGTATTCATACATTACCTAAAAAATCTGCGAAATGTGTGGATGCCGATGGCCAATATTTTAAATTTAAAAAATAATTTCTCTTGAAAATTACGTGTTTTCTTTACCAAAAAAAAACAGAAAAAAACTTATGCATACACCTAGTAATTTATTGAGTTTGTCAACGTTCTTTCTTTTACTTAACAATTCTACTAAACCTGAATTCGATATTTTTGTCGTCATTCATGCTTTTCAGTGTTTTTATTCAATAAAATTTTCTATTAATTTATATAAAAATTTTCATTTAGACCTCCCCCCCACCTATATGTAATGTATTATTTGAGCTATCTGCTATGAGCCTTTTATCAATGAACAGTTTCTCCAAAAAACCTTCAAAATTTTTTCTCATTTTGTCAATACAAATTTACATATTAATGAAAATTCAAATATAATTTATTTTGTGTGTGTGTGTGTGTGAAAGTGGTAAATATCTCCATATAATATAAAATGGACTTGCACCTCTTTCTGAGAAAACGGCTCATTCAATCTGTATTCTCAGACTGTTTTTATACTGCATACAATAAAAATACTTTTATTATTTTTATTTTAACTTTAGCAGCACACATAATATATTTTGGAGGCATTATTTTGTTTTAGTCACTCAGTGGCTTATAAGAATTATAACATACTTACAATTTGCCTTATTACAGTTATTTCCACTTCATCTTTAGTAGTTTCGTAAGATATGGAACTGGAATTTAAAAAGACGAAAATTTTGTTTGAAAGATAACTTTGAAATTGAATTAGAAAATAATTTTTGAATTATATAAATTGAAATTAATTTTTGAATTATATAAATTGAAATTAATTTCTTTAAATTAATTTGAAAATACTTTCTGGTGAGTATAAGTTTATCTATCATCTTTGAAATATCTATACATTATTATTCATCAAGCATAGTTACTCCAACTTGGCGGTCTCTTGACGCATAATCGGATGAAACAAAATACATCATCCCAGCAAGAAGTCACCAGCGTCTGTCACTCGTTTATTCTCTTATTTACGTCAGTGCGCTCGCTACTCTTTAAATAGTATTATTTACCCTAAAATCCCTACGTGGAATAGCTGTATTTTTTGCTGTATAGCTGTAATTTTTCCGTGTTTGCTGTATTTTTTGTGTATTATTTAATTAATTTTTTAAGTTAAACTTTCCAGATCTAACATATATATATATATATATATAGATAGATAGATAGATAGATAGATAGATAGATAGATAGATAGATAGATAGATAGATAGATATATATATATATACCGGGTGGGCAAAAAGTCCGTAAAAATTTTAAAAGTTCATAAAATACGGAGAAATGAACGAAAAAAAAAACTGTTTGCAGGATCATCATTAGTGTGTCACGGGATTTTTTTAAGCTAGGAAAAAAAATAATTCGAAAATCATCCGGTAGGTGGCGCTGATGTTCGCAAATCAAAAAAACAATGCATAAATAATGAGCAGAAAACTTTCATAACTTTAGTACACCAGAATATGTTCCACATGACCACCACCACTGGGGAGAAGACATTCCAGACGAGTGACAAATCCAGCAACGGCAGAGTGCAACATGTCCGGATGTATGGAGGATACTTCTCTGCGGATCGCATCTTTCAGTTCCGACAGACTTGATGGACCGGATAGAAACACGCAAAATTTCAAATAACCCCACAACCAAAAGTCTGCCGGTGTTAAATCTGGAGACCGAGGAGGCCATGGGTACCTGCAGCGCCTGCTAACGATTATGTCTTCCCCGAATGTCTGTATCAGGAATGCCTTAACCGGGTTAGCAGTGTGACTGGTTGCTCCATCCTGCATGAGCGTGACATTCGAAATCCGACCTCGTTGAATTAAACATGACACGACAGTCTCCCGCAGAAGCTTTAGATAACGCTGAGCAATTACCGTTTCCGTTATCCATCCATTTATTTGGCACTGCGTTTCAAAGAAGAAGGGTCATATGATAAATGATCCCGTGAAACCACACCATGCTGTCACTTTCGGGGAATGCAATGGCTTCTGTGAGTATTCACGTGGATTAGAGATCGCTCAAATGCGACAGTTATGGTTGTTAACGTCATCATGAAGCGAAAAATGAGCTTCGTCTGTCCACAAGGTGTCAAAAACCCAGGGGGGATCCTGTTCCATTTTAGAGAAGGCCCATTTCGCAAATGCTTCCCTCTGTGTGGTATCTGCTGACAAAAGTTCATGGCACGATTGCAATTTGTATGGGTACAGCTGGAGGATTCGACGACGAATATTACGGACAGATGGTGGTGGTAAGCCAATCGTCTGGCAGCTTCACGAGCACTGCTAGTCCCTGAAGCTGCTTCGGACGCAATTGCTTCCATTTCGACAGCAATGCAGGGTGCACGTGCTTCTTTCAAGCATAGTCGTCCGGCTCGTGCTCGATCTTCCAACTTTCCAGTTTCCTCAAACCGTTTAACAAGCTTTAAGAGACCTGCAGGTGTTAAAGGGCCATTTCCACTCTTCACATTTTTCTGAACTCGGAATTAACGCAAGGCAATGGACGCTGATTCCTCGTTCATGTAAAATAACTTCACCAACAAAGCTTTATCCGGCGCACTAGGCATCCTTGTTCACATTCACTGTTGGTAATGGTGAAATGAATGTGGATTCATTGAGAGCAAAGGTTTTTATAGCCGTCTAATTTGCATATTTCCACCACAGACAATTGTAACAGTGCCACCTACCGGATGATTTACGAATTATTTTTTTTTCTAGCTTAAAAAAATCCCGTGACATACTAATGCTGATCCTGCAAAGAGTTTTTTTTTTCGTTCATTTCTCCGGATTTTATGAATTTTTAAAGTTTTTACGGACTTTTTTGCCCACCCGGTATATATATATATATATATATATATATATATATATATATATATATATATATATATATATATATATATATTTATAGGTGGATGCATAAAGCGTTGCTTAGCACTAAATCACTGGCCTCATTCAGCGACAGCTCTAGACAGTTCTCTCTCTTCATTTTAGTCCAAAGATTCTTTTTGTATCGAATTCCAATTTCTTTCTTATTTGGTATTGTAAGTTATTCAACGTTTTCACTTTGTATCTTATTTTATTTTATTTTACTACATTTATTTATATATATATATATATATATTTATATATATGTATGTATATATATATATATATATATATGTATATATGTATATATATATGTATATAGATAGATAGATAGATAGATAGATAGATAGATAGATAGATAGATAGATAGATAGATAGATAGATAGATAGATAGATAGATAGATAGATAGATAATCATTATTTTATTTGAAATAATTTTACGAAATGGTTTATTTTATTTTTAAATGTTTAATTTCAATTTTTTATGAATTTTATAATTTTGATAATTTTTTTTTCTTGAACTACTTAAAATGACTGCTGTTTTTGTTGAAGATTTAATTTTTTTGACGTCTATAGAATCGTATACTTATGAAGTTAAGGCCTATTTTCAAAATAACGTTTCGAGATCTAATGAGTGCTACAAGCAAGATTAAATGTATTTTCCCGCTTAACTTTATGTTAAACATCAGTGGGAAAATAAGTTTTTTTTCTCGTCCCCGAAAAGCTGGTTATTGAGACAATTGCACATACATATTAATTTTGAATGATATATAAATTATTTTTATTTTAATTCTATCCTGGTTATATTTTATATTTTTGATCTTATATCGCTACGGTCACGTTTTCTGAAACTTTATTAGACATTTTTCTCCTTTTTATTGTAAATAGTCAATTTAATTCTATATTAATCTCTTTAATTCAGTGTTTTTGGGAATCAATGGGTGATTCAGCAACTTGTATTTTGGTATCTTTAGAAACATCTGTTACATTTTAAAATGCAACTACTTACTCGCAGGGTTGATTATAATTATCAACCAAATCCGTGCATTCTTCTATAGACACAGTCACTGAAAGAGAAGACAAAAATAATCCTGAGAATATGTTGGGCTACATATTTTAATTTCACAAGATCAAAGCCTGTGAATGTATAACAAAAATGTAAATGGAAGATAAAACCAATTTATCAAAAGTAAATAAGCAACAATACTTTATAAATAAACTAAAATTTTTAAATGCACTCAAATGCCACTGAATTAGGGATACCTACCTAGTATTGAGTTGGGCATCCTCTGGCCTTGATAACGGCTACCACACGACAAGGCATAGATTCAGCAAGTTTCTGGAAACGTTCCACGGGAATGTTTTGCCAAATATTGGCTAAAGCTATCCGTAATTCATTAAAGCTCGTTGGGGCAGTGTTATGGCCTTTCACGCCTTGATTCATAGCATCTCAAAGATGCTCAATAGGTTTTAAAGCTGAGCTTCTAGGTGGCCAATTTATGACATCAAAGTAAGATGAATGCTTTTCCAATCAGCCAGAAGCCACCCGGGATTTATGAAAGGTACAGTTGTCTTGCTAAAAAACTCCATTACCGTGCGGGTAACAGAACAGCATAAGCGGATGGAGGTGATCATTCAGCAACTCAACGTAAAGAATTGTATTGAGGGAGGATGATACACGCACCAAAGTGCCCAAACAGTGCGACGAAAATTACCCCAAACCATGATTGAGCCATCATGCTCTTGAAGAGTTCCAACATGGCATGCTGTATCTATGGCTTCACGAGCCTGATGCCACACTTTCAGTCTCCCGTCGGCGTTAAGTTGTTAGAATCAAGACTCATCACTCCATGCTACTCGTTTCCGGTCCTCTACGCTCCAGTCTCCATGCTTTCTTGCCCAGGCAAGACGTGAAGCCTGATGGCGAACATTGATCAATAGTTTTCTCGTAGGTGGATGGCTCCCAAAACACATACGGTGAAGTAAGCGTTCCACAGTCCTTTTACTGACTGTACGACTGGCACCTTCATTCAACTGGGTGGTAATTTGAGCTAATATTTGGTTCCACTGGCTACGTACAATACGCCTCAGTCGTCTCTAAACACGCACTGTCAAGTTGTGCACTGTCCTTTGCAGTTTATCAGATTACTAGTTTTTTCTTCACCATCCATGTATTCTTGTCATACTCTTGACAATTCGACTTTGAAAATCCTAGTGGCCCATGCATCGTGCACCTAAGATTTGTCCGTGATTGAAAGTGTCTAAATCAGGCAAATTACCCATACTGGCAATTCCAACAACTAGTGCAGAACAACCACAGTACATGCTATATATGCAGATATCACAGCTCCCTCACTTGCGCATAAATAATGCGCAGCGATACACTATTTGCATATAGCCCTTTTTATCCCTAATTTGGTGGAACTTCAGTGTAGTTTACGATAACAGCTTACAAATTTTTTTATAATATATAATTTTTGAAAATACATAAAGGTCACTCAACTGAAACATAAATGTTATTAGAATAATTGCAGATACTTTATTAAGGAAGAAAAATTTGTGTGTGTGCTTATGACCACACGATAGAAGTGAATACTTCTGATTTACTCTGGGCAAGATATAATCCAATTATTCTTATGTACTATGCTTTCTTGTGTGACATTTTTGCATGCGGGCATTATATATTTCTCTTTTTCATGCCCATCCGTTGGTGGATTTGCTTATTTCATGTATTTTCAGCAAAAGGCAATGTTTAAATAATCATGCATTCATATATATTTATATTGTATATACTATTCCAATGTCCATTAGTCTAACTATTTAAGAATATATTAATGTGTAAATTACTTATGTAGATTATATTCATGTAATATACAGGGTGGTCCCGAATTCTTGGTACAAACTTTAAGGGTAGGTACAGGACATTCTAACAATCATTTATTGTATAGGAATGTATGAGTGTAAGTGACTCGGTCAGGCACAAACACGAAAAATTAGAAATGAAAGAAAGACGAAGTGTTCATTGAAAGCCTCGTTGACAAGTGTAATGTTTACAATAACTGTTCAGCAAATGAGCTATGAAGTCCAGCTTAAACGTCCATTCCTTTACCACCCCCTGGCAGAATATCGATTAGAGAGAATAGTCTGCCTGTTTCATGCTTGTATTTGCTAAGTGGTATAAGGGATTTTCCTTTAACACTCTACAAATGGTCTCTTGACCTATGTGATGAGCAACAGCTCCTATACTTGACTCGGGTCTATCAACAACAACGTTCAAGTTGCTTTCTTCCAGGCTTCGACTGCGTATTGTTCTTAGTCGATCAGCATCATGTCTGATGAAGTGGAATGAGCGTGTTTCACATAATTGACGATGTAACCGTTGAAAAATTCTGTGAACCGGGATTCGTCTTTCAGAAAACTGCACGTGATCATTCGTAGGGCAGCGCTCTGCAGTTGCCTTTGACACAGCCGTATTTAAAATGCATGTCTGCATTTTCAGCATACGTAAAGTCTCCCATCGTAGACGTCAGCATAATTGTGAATAGTGTTTTCCCCTACTGAGATGCATCCTGTTGAACGGTGTCTATGCATCTGCTACCCCTACCGGCAACGCAATCAACCAGTGACTCCCTTTCTCTTTTCTTTTATTTTCCCTGTTTGTGCATCTCCACGTCACTTGCGCCTATACATTCCTGTTCAATAAATGATTGTTACTCAATGTCCTGTATCTTCTCTTAAAGTTTGTACTATGAATTCGAGTCCCCCCCGTTAATGTTAATATTGTACGAACGTACTATCACAACAGTGCCTACGTTCAAGATAACATGCCAAGTAGGCAACCCTGATTTCTCATGTGTAGTACGCGCTGAATTGGCAACCATGTGCTTCCTTCCATATAATGTCCCAATACGGTTGCGATAATACGTAAGTACCGTTCGTACAACTTATATAACGCCGTATACTATGTAAGGCTAGAAAAACTTATGACCTGAGAACTGTTTACTTTATTTAAAATTCTCTAAGAAAGCAAAAGAAGAGGTTTCGTACTTTTTCGAAATTAATAGTTTTATTTTCGCGTAATCTCTAAACTGACATCAATAATATAAGCCTTATAATATATATCTTTTGGCATATTTTTGTGCTTAAATGCTCTTTCTACTGAATCAAAAAAAAATCTCATGTTTCGTTTCTTCTTATCTTCGCTCTAATACATAAGAATAATCTTTTTTTTTCAATTATTTTCACTTGCGCTGCTCTTCTCTCGTTCACTGACTGGAATTGAATGGAAGTGGGCTGCATGAAAGTGATGTTTAAATAAAGGAAATGAAACGTCCCAAAAATAAGCGTGACGTGAAATTTTTACAAAAAAAAACAAAACACATACCTAAAAAGTTTTCAATTCAAAGCTAAGCGAGATTTGCCGACTGGATCCGACTAAACTTGATTGAGCATAACATGGTCGAACCTGACGCTTAATTTAGATTCACTCTCCAGTAAAATGCGTCGAAAGAAATTATCACTTCAAAAACTATAATAATCGGGAATCATGGTAAAGAGATATTGAGAAAAACTTCAAATAACCACCCTGATTGATAAAGTAACTGTCTTAATGCGGTACAAATTCCTCTATACCTTTCATGAAAAAAGGCTAATGATCCTACCGTTTTTTTTTTTTCAACATCATGAATGATAAGCTTGATTATAGATAAAGAGTTGACCTAAATAGGCTAAATATGCGATAATCTCAAAGAATTTTGATTCGTTCTGTAAAGCAAGTGATCCAATAACTCCCAGCAAAGTGTCCAGTATTGTGTTATCATGAAGTAAAATTACAATTTGAGACAATTTGCCTAAAATTCGGCAATAACTCCACACCAAAAATGAAATAAGGTACACTATACTTGATTTGCTTTTCTCCTTCTGCTCCAGACATAGGAATAAGCAACCATCAGCTTACGACGAGCATCCTGATATAGTTCAGAAACACAATAAAAGTTTCTACAAAGTGGGATTCAAAAGTTACCGGACTGAGTCTATGGATTAAAAAATATTACCAGTTAAATTGCTAAAACACATCCTTCTTCGAAATAAGACTCTTGAGTAACAGCACATTTTTGCCAAAGCTTGTAAAGGTCATCCAAACATTTCTGGTACCAGGGTCATTCTGAAATTTTTGAGATACTACTAGGTTTTCAAAGTTGTACTTATACTTAATGTTAGGAGTGTGCAAAGTAGTATTTTGAAGAATGTAGTGTTCTACTAATTTCATTGCTCGTTGGCTTTTCACCATTATTGGCGTAGGATATTCTTCAAAGACACATAGTTTGCTGTCTTGACTTGTTAGAAAGTCAAAAAAAAATGGCTTGTATGTTTCATCACCTGTTAAAATTTCGAAATGATGCAGTGGCCACCATCGTTTAGCAATTTAGGGGATTTTCTTACTGATTCTGACATGCTCCTCTATTTGGTGCTCAGTTAGACTATGGCGAGCCCAACGACAAGCTATTTTTTTTTCATATCTAATTTTTCATGAATAATTTTGGCAAGCCACCGATCCCGTGATTTGGGACAAACTTTTTTCGAAAAGCAGAAGAACGCAGTGACACAGAAATGTTACCGTAGTCACTCTACTGCAAAACTTTTTTACGTTATAGGCTCAGTCCGGGAACTTTTGGATCCTACCTCGTATATTTTTCACAGCATTAACCACTGATATGTATCCGAGTTCAGAACAAGAGATCAAACGCATTTTCCCCACATGTCCTTAGCATTCAATAAAGGGCAAATTGAGGAATCTACACGAAACTGAATTTGTGCAAGTGTTTGGTGTGTGGTAGTCATATCTACTTTTAATTCGAAAGTTAGCGACAAATCTACCGTAAGTCACAAGAAATGGGTTTTTCCATTTAGGAACCTTAAATCTGTCTACAGAGTCCCGAATGTTCTCCCAAAAATCTACTATAAAGGATTCTTTCAGCACTTTGTTAGCAAATTGGAGAAATAGGTAGGGAATGTTCAGATCTGGTAACGTGTCAGCAAACACATTACTCGTGACTCAAAAATTAAACAAACCTATGCTGCTTTAAATACGTAAAGATGTACGATCCGAAGTTGTCTCTTGAAAGTCACACGTTCTGCGAAATCTTGTTACATCTCTAGCTCAGTTGTGCTGCCATCTCATAGTGATATGCCAAATATTCCCCTCGTTAAAAGCTTTTCCTATGTTTTAGTTGAACGATCCATATACAATGATGTAAAAAAAATCAGAACACCAAGAAAGAGTTGTGCTAAAAAACCGAAAATTGGTAGACGTGTTTTTACAACTGGAAGATGTCTTTAATTCAAATTTCGTGTTTTTGCATAAATGGAGCGTTAGTACTACTACTTTAAGTATGCGAATCAGACGTATTGAAAATACGCGCTGTAAAGTTTGTGAGCGTTTATCGTTAAGATTTGACGTAGTGAGTTGATGTTAGTCAAGTATACCTTTAAGAAGACGAAGAAGACATTTCCAACAGCCCCCGGAATTTGAACGAGGTCTTAAAGAAGGGCTACGTAAAGACGTATTTTCTATCCACGATATTTCAGAACGACTTGGTAAAAATGTATCCATTGTGCGTAAGCACGGGCAACAATGGTCCCCTTAAGGCACGATTTCAAGAAAATCGGAGTCCCACCCCGTGCGGATAAGCATTGCCAGAAAAGACTCCCGCATTCGCTGCATTACTGTAGAGCATCGTAGTGCATTTTCATCAGAAATTATGGCCTCTGTTGGCAGCTGAATGACACATTGAATTGTAAAAAATTGATTGTTTGAGCAATAGCTCCGAGTCAGACCCTGTGTAGTCTTCATACCATGAATTCCAAATCCCTGACATCTGCAACTTTAGTGATATCACCCTCGAGCTCATTGGAGAGGCAATATGTTGTGTTTTCCGAAGACAGTTTCTTCTGTCTTGATGCCAGTGATTAGAAGAAGGCCAGGTCAGCCTTAGTAAACAACCATTCTACGTTCTACACGCATTAAACTTGTGTTTGGAGTTATGGTCTACGGAACAATTTTTATATATGATAGCAGAAGCACTCTTATGGTTATTTCACGCACCCTGATTGCAAACTTACTCGTCAATCTGGTGATTCAAGTGTGAGCGACTTCCCCCTGAAGTCGCTCCCTCGCCGTCTTGCCTAGTTAAGAGTGGGGGATGAAACAAGGCAGGACCGGAAACTTCCATTTTAACTATTGTTTATTTTTACTCAAGCACACTAATTAATAACAGATTAAACCACAAGTGAATGCCTTAGGAGATGATATAGGGAAAGCAATAAACCCTAAGTGAACAAGTGCAAGTAATCAATTTAATTTAGCCTAATCTATCTTTGACAGTAAATTCCCAATCCACTAATCTAATACAGTGGCACACTCCGTTCTTAACTTAAGATGCGAAAATCAATTACATCTCACCTTCGTAACGCCCGTAACAGTTTCTCAGCTCCTTCTCCTTACAATTACAAAACTCTGACTTTATATAATCGAACTAATCTACATATTAGGGTTTCTTCTTGTGAGGGATTGCTGTGAATTAAACGCGAATGCTAGCCCAAAGATTCCCCAAGAGGATTAGTAAGAAGATTCCGTAAAGATCCTTCACACAAGCATTTATAAACATTATTTAAGAGGGGCTTTTCAACAGGAGAACGTGTGCCCCCATACCATTGCTCTAACAGAATCGATATATTTCCTTGGTTTGTTCTATCATCATATCTTTCTGCAATCGAGCACGAATGGACGTCATTAGAGGACAACTCCAACGTCAATCATAACACCACCACACAGGCTAATCAAGTGCTACAGGTATGTAACTCAATCCCACAGATAGATATCCGGTACCTGTACGACACATTTCACGCACGTTTGCCTACTTGCATTCAAAATTTTGGTGGTTACATGGGTTATTAATGTGTCACCATTTCGCCTTGGAAAAAATGGTTTTTCTCTCTCTTACATTAACCAGTGATCTGAAAATTTTAATAAATTAAATATATTACCTAGATCAGGGATGGCGAACCAGTGGCGCGCGTGCCGTTAATGGCATGCGACACAATATTTTGGGCACGCCAGCGATGAAAATGTGTGTGGTTTGCAGTTTAAATCAAAATAACAAACATCGCTATGAAATATTACGAAAAAACGCGACCGAGCTCAGCGGCGCACAGTGCGCAGTTTTCACGATCTGGCGAACGGAAATTATTTTAAGGATTTTAAGTCTTCATAATTATATCTAATAATCAAAAGTCGTAGTAATTAATGTAAATTGGGTATTATTTTCTGTTTTTAGTGAGAAATAAGTTGAATATAGGGTCTTGACTAATTTACGCCAAGTTTGAATTTGATCAAGAATAATTGATTGCTAAGTGGAAATAGTTTTTGAACAAGCATCTAAGGATATTAACAGAAGCAGTAATTTACACGTGGGAGAATATATACAAGAAATAGTGTAGCAAGTTAAAAAAATTAAATTTTAACAGTTTAAACAGAAATAAAACATAAAAATGTACATATACAATCAATTGTAATAGGTAGTGTTTAAATGGACTCGGCAACCTTTGAGCATTTTTTTTATTTATATTCCTAAAAATTATGTTTTAGCATTTCATATAATGTTTATATTTAAGAAAATGATACGAGATAAAATTTTGCACATATTATTCACATAATTTTACAAATTTAATTTTTTTCAAAAATTTGGAATTTTTTAAAATTCTATTCTTTTTGTGTTAATTAATTTTTTGACATGAAATTTTTGTGATATTTCTGAGGATGTTTTAAACACCTTTAGAGATCGATTTTATTCCCTTACAGTTACGTCTTGGACTACAGTTGCTTATGATACAAAAATTGTCTACGCATATCGTAGTCAATTTCGTCGACACAACTGTAAATATAACACAAAGTTTATTTGTACTATATTTGCGATTTTTAACCGTTATTCAACATAATTAATTTAGTAACAGAAAAAAAGGCAAGATAGTTAGCGTAATCGAAAATTCAAACGATGAATCTAAAAATATGGTATGATTAGTAGATGCGACAAAGCGATTTGTGTTTTATGTTTTGGAACAGTGGTATGCAAAACATCGTCTGTAAAACGGCATTTTGAGACAATTTACAAATCCTCTTGTCAAAAAAGTTAGCCATAGCAAAAATAATTAATTGTTCAGAAACCATTTGGCAAATGACTCCAATTTAGCATGCATTCTACTAAAAGTAACAACTTACAATCCTAAAATAAGTTATTTGTCATCCAATCTACAACAACAGAAGTCACACTAATATTACTTGAATTTAAAAATTACATGTATAACTAAAGCATTTACAACTATACAGTACAAAAGGTATTTTTTCGTAGAAAAATAAAGAGTTTTGATTTGTTAGTATTTGGTTTTTTATTATTTTCCCAATAATCACAAGTTCAAAATTATTTGACGGCATGTCTATACTTCCTTCAAACACTTCTTTAGAAAAAATGGCAGGTTGATTCATAAAGGTTTGCCACCCCTGACCTAGACAAATGTATTGCAGAAGATTTATTACACTAAAATTACTTTTTCTTCATAATGAGATTTGCCCCACCCCCTCCTCTATGTATATGAGCGATAAAAGTATTTTGGTACAGCCGAGGAGCCTTAGTACTAAGTACGTTACGTTGGTGTGTTTTTTTATATAAATGCTACTAGAGAGGCTAAAACCGGCTGTACTATATCTAGTGCTGGTCTTCTCGGGCGATTGGTTCTGTAGATGTAAACCAGGGGTCGGCAACCTATGGCACGCGTGAAACATTTTACACTCGGTACAATTCTCAGTGTCACTTTGCACTACTCTACAAATTTGTCATTTTTTGTGTGAATGGAAGCTGACAAATTTTTGGAACGACGAACACCTTCAGAGTTATAGAGATTTACTCAATTACGAAAAAATCTGAAAGATAACTCTGCAGATAGATTCTGCAGCTAATTTGCAAATTATTGAATACTATTGCTGAAGAGATTTAATTGTTTGAAGAGAGGAAATTTCTGCTGCTCTATTTTCCGTTTTTGCACATGTAAGCGTCTCTGCTTTTGTACACATACCTAAGTAAAAACTCTTTCCTCATATATGAAAAATAATTCGAATCCGCTAAGAAATTGTTTAATAACAGAATGTTTAAAATTATGTCGAATTGAAAATCACAAATTCTACACCTTGATTATGATATGTGAAATTAAAGTGGTGCAAGTACTGGATTCGCATTAAAATTTTTATTTATTTTTTTATTTAACTAAAATAGAGGGAAATACTTATATTTTATGTTATTTATTTCCTATTTTAATAAACATGCCTAAAACTGCATAATATATGCATAACTTGAATTCTTTATATTTTTGTTGAAGAAATACAGTATAGTCCCGCTAATCCGAACATCCGGTTAATCCGAACGGCTCCGCGGAAAATTTTTTATAATTTTAAGGACGAAAATCGGTGAATATTTCAATATAAAACAGTTCTTTATTTAATATTCACGCACTGTACATCAAGTTATGGTACAAATTTTAAAATGGAATAAACTACAGAACAGAACCACTAATGTTTAGTATGAAAAATTGTACAACATAACCCGTACTCCCAGTTCAAATAGTGATTTCGCTGTTACTCCGGCTAATCCGAACAATCACGTAATCCGAACAGGGGTCGGTCCGATATTGCTCGGATTATCGGGACTGTACTGTAGTTATATTTTGTTCTGTTTATTTTTATGTTTAAAAATATCTTTAAATGATGTAAAATTAATTTATAATAAAACTAAATATATCTATATTATTGACCCCTTTTCTCTAATTCTGCATGCATTATCGCGGGTTTGATTGATTGGATATTAACGTCGCACTGTTCAGCAGTTACACGAGGGCTTTTGTCGACGGACCACGTAATTTTGAACCATGGTCAAGTGACGTGGACGACACCTGAGCTGGCACTCCCTCTCCTAACTACCACACCACACCAACGGGAGGACGTTTCAGCTCTCGACAGATTTAACGTGCATCACTGCCCTACACGGTGGGTCTTTAGCGGTACTGGGCTCGAATTTGGGACAAGACAAGCCACGATCCGATACCTATACCACTCGGCTACCGCGGCCATGCATTATCGCGGGAATCGAATAGTTTAAAAGATGTTCTATTGTGTGACACGCTGAATACTAAAGGTAAATTGATTTGGCACGCCAGAGCTAAAAGGTTGAAGACTCCTGGTCTAAACCCTTATTAGGTGAACTTCATTCCCTTTGCGTGGAAAAAGGGGAATATGTATTCCACATCTAATGCAATTGATTTTCTTTAATCGTATTTTGGTTCACATTCAATGAAGAGTAGAACTTAAATATGTTATTGTTTTAGGGAGCGTTAGGATCTAAATGGAAGTTACAGGGAGAAAGGACAAAAAATATAGATATAAAAAATAGCAATTCTTACAATTTTTAAAATCATTTCTGCAGATGCTGTAGGTGTGAGGGTAGTCCACATTCAGAGGGACACATCCCCATAGTTCGTTGTACATGTCAGCTCGGCACTTCTGTACGATTCCCTACAGAAAAAAAATCGTTCGATATTCATCAATACTCTTCAGTTTCATTCATATTGGTAAATATTTGAAAGAACTTTCTGACACCGTTGAATATGTTTTAATCATTGATAAGGATCATTTTTTTTTTGTATTGGGAAGCATGTTTGTATACTTCCCATTACTTTACATGCTAGAAAATATCATGAAATATAAACTCAATTTTCTAATGTGGAGTACTTCTTGTTTATATGTGCTCAATAATAGTCATTTACAAGGAATATAATTTGATATTAGAAATATCATCAAATACAGTTTAATATCGACAAAGACACGAAATGACAATTTTATTATGACCACTTGTTTGAAACAAATGTTTTGCTGTATCCCAATGTCACCTCTACTAGTCTAAAAAATAAAGATGACTTTCTGAGACAAAGAGAAGCCTAGTGCTGAGTGGTAGTGTATCGCGCTTCTACGTCACAGATCCGGGGTTCGAATCCGGAGCTGGGCAAGGTCGACTCATCCTTTCATCACTTCAGTGGGTCCATAAATGAGTACCAAGCTTGATTAGAAACTGAATACTGGGGGTTTGTGTAAGACTGACCAATTGACTGAAACACCCCAACGCTTAAGGTCACGCAAACTAAGATAGGTGCAGCAAGTCTTGGCTCTCATGCTCTGTTGCGGCCACTGAGTTCAGTTCAGTTCTGAGACAGGGTACAGTAGGGGATTTGTTCCGAATATATAACCATGCACCTTGCGCTACTTTTTGGCAAAGTCATCACCTACATTGCTTTATGACGTAGCCAACCATGCCAGGTCATTTCTTTTCGACTACAGCGGGGTTTAAATCTATCGATTAGTCCCATCTTCAACATTTGTAGTTTTATACAATGGTAGAGATGAGGCTTTGGAAGTCAATTACACTTTTAATAAAAAATTAAACTTACATCAATTGGTAAAAAACTTTCAAGCCGAGGGGTAATTAAAAGAAATTTCCTATTTTTACATTGATGCCTTACAAAATTTTATTCGATTATATTAAAGATATTTCAAATACCTTTAATGTATCCGACTACGTTCGGAACCGTGATTTTGCCAAAGCGTATAAATGGATAATATTTATTATGTTTAGTGTCACTTAGATTAGAATACCTGTATAAAATTATTTTAAGAATATTATTACAATAAAAAATTATTTAAGTACAATATTCTGACAAAAAATTAACATAGAATGACCACTTTTCAAAACATTCTCTATTTATGAAAAATGCTTCTATTGTAATAATATTTTTCCTGTATCTAGCTCAGATCACTGTACAGAGGCTGCACAAGAATTTTTGAAATATATAACTTAGAAGTGGATTTGTCCATATTTTACTACACAACAGATGGGAGGAGTTTTAAGTCAAAACAGCCGATAATTATTTCAGTTGGTGGTAACTCTGAAAATAATGTGAATTTTTCAAAATTTCTAGTTCAAACTCTCTGGAGAAGTCTTTACTTAATATAAGCAAAACATTATTATAATATATGCATTTTTATAAAAGGTGATCGTTTTGAAAAAGGTTATTCTATGTTAATTCTTTACCAAAATACTGTATTTAAATATTTTTTTTGTAAAAATGGCCTTGAAACAATATTATACATATATTCTAATCTAAGTGACACTAAATATCATGAAAATTATCCGTTTTTGCACTTTTTTTAAAATCACGGTTATGAACGTAGTCGGATACCTTAAAGTTGTAATTTTGATTTTTTTAAAATCTTTTCCCTTTTTCTCAGTTATAATAAGCTAGAATCCTTTTCTTTAATATTGAAAAAGGTCCTTTTTCCGAATCATATATGTCCATCTATTACTATATTTATTTAAAAATAAATATCATTTTCCTTTCTAAAATCCAAAGATTGTGCAATTTTAATACTTAAAAGAGGGATCTCTTGGTGCTAAGAATTTTTCACTTTAGAGCTACTAAGTTTTCTGGACATTATAAGTGTTAGAAGAAATTCCTTGTATTGATATCAAGGAAAGACATATTACCATTTGATTAATAGGTCCTGTTCCTCCGTTTTCTCTCCACGTTTTCAGGTAATCTGTGCAATGGGTTTGGTATGGACTCTGTAGAAGATGAGTCTCCTCCTGGAACAAAATAGAATAAAGTAGGAATATCTACACGTTTTTCTATTGGATAGGGAAAATATACGAGGGTGGGGTCATAAGTCATGGTAACTGTTTTTTTCTTGGATATATGTGAAGAATCACAAAAGAATATGTGTCGTGGGGAAGTTCTGCAGGCATAGTGTGTATGCAGAACATCAGATGGAACTGTGATAGCTGATAGTCACTCAGTGAGGGCTGTGAAATCAGTCAGTTGGTGAGTGTCGTACAAAATGGAAGTAACCCGTGTTGAGCAGCGCGTTGAAATCAAAATAGCCATTATCCGAGAGAGAAATACGATGGAATGTCACTGTGAATTAGTGGAAGCCCTTGGGAGTAATGCCCTACCATACCGTACAGTAGCACGGTGGATAGGAAAGTTTCAGCTAGGATTTGTGTCAACCAACGTCAACATGAGCAATGTTCGGGACGGCTGGTCAGTGTGCAGACCGACTTGGTACGTGCCTTCATCGAGCAGCTCTTGGATTACATTAAGGGTCATGGACTATATTAAGAGTCTTTAGCCCCAGGTTTGTCATGTCAACTTTATGTGTACTGTGTTGTCATTCTTTTGCACCGTGAAGGCCATATTGCCCTGTATACTACCGTAATAAATTAGTATGTTACAATATTTCAGTGTTATCCATTGTCCACACATGTAGTTAACACCTTGAACTTTCGTCTGTATATGTCACATTTTCCAACTGGACTGGTATCTTCAAGAAAAAAAATAGTTGTCATGACTTTTGCGCCAACTCTCGTATACTTCATGAATCATACAACTCGATACATTAATTCGAGAACCCTAGAGAACAGGTGATGGGTCTATCCGCGTTCCTTTAACCCTCTGGCCGGATCATCATTTTTTGCCGCTTTTAGAAACATCCGTCTGACAGACGGGTACGCAATTTTTTTTTTTTTTTAGTTTTATTACCTTAAGGACTGTGTTAAATGTCCTTGTCACTCATGAAATTGAGTAGAATTTTAAATACTTAAATCTTTATGAGGCACAATATATTAATATATTTTTATAACAAGAATTGTGACTAGTATATTTATAAAAACTGATTAGAAACTATTTATTTTCATGCAAAAATAATTAAAAATAATAATACTAAAAACTAAAAAACTTTAGAAATATAGATATGATAGACAGTAATAGATAAGAAATATCGTGAGTTGAAAAAAATCGCCAAGTACCACTGGGTAGAGTCCAACTAAAGATGTCAAGGCCCACCACAGCGTTATCTACAGCAGTGCTTCTCAAACTTTCAGTATTCGCGACCCAATTTTCAGTCATAATTTTTATCTCGCCCCCCTTATAAATAATGTATTGATAGCATTAATAATGTACTTTGACTCTAAAACTGCACACACAATATGGCTTTAATTATAAACCATACAAATTATCAAGATAAGTATTAAATTTTATATATAATTTTATGGCATGCCCATAGGACCACTGGTAATTATTAAACTTGTTTTTAACTTAGTACTGTTAAATTAATTATGAAACACACTGCGTAAATACTGATACATTTTTAAGTGTATTATAACAATGTAAATGTGTATTTTATTTTTTTATTATGTCAGAAGGTATTTTGATACGCTTACTTTCAATAAATTAATAATTTTTTTAAATAATTTTTTGTGTTTTCAACTTTTCAAAATACTCGCTCCCCCTTGTAGGGCTATCACGCCCCACAGTTTGAGAAACACGGATCTACAGGCATCAAAGCAAATCATCCCCGTCTGAGAGACGGATGCTCCGGTCAGAGGGTTAAATACTAATCCTCTTGGGAAATATTGGGTCTTTAAAAAGTGTTTTATTTTAAAGCTTCCTCTCGAAGGAGAAGATTTGACCATGCAATTTAAGACTTGTATATAAACTTTAAGCTTCGTAACGGGGCTTTATCGGATTTTCACACTAATTCTCTTGGGTAATCTTTGGGGCTAGAATGAAGTTATTTCAGTCCAATCTCCTCTCAAGAAGAAACCGTGATATTCAGGTTAGTTAATGGATATACGAATGCTTCACTTGCCAAATCGATTAACTCCTCTTTTGGAATTTTATTAAATTTTAATATCAAAGCACTTCATTAGCTCCTAACTGTACATATTCAAAAAAAATTCTCTAATAATAAGTATTAACACCACTAAATGATAAAATCGTTTTAGCCATTGCATAATAAATAATTTATGTCAGAAACCCCAATCTGATTAACTCAATACTATGATGTATATATATCATAATAAAAATCTATTTAACCAGCTGCACTAATTTTCCTCTCCTACGGAGACATCTGTAAGTTGTTCGTTTAATTTCATTATTCCCGTTAGACGACAGCTGTTATCGCTCACACGATCTAAGTACGAGAAAAAGAAAATATAAATTAGTTGTATTCGAACTGCCACAAATGAAGATACTTATAAATTTCAATTTTATTGTGAATTCTTTTTTTTTAAAAAATAAACCGTTATAAAATTAAGATGGAAGATGTTAATAAGAATTATTTGAGTAAGGAAATTAATGAATCGGATGGTTCTTCAATACAAATTATTGGCAGAAAGCTAGGCTCAAGAAAACAATTTTGTATTTATTCGGATTCGTCATCTGATCACAGCAATGAAAAAACCGCAGCAAATAATTCGACTGGACGAAAAAAATCCATAATCCTGGTAAATGGGACCAAAATGTCCAAAAGCATAACAAAATAAATGGCTTAGGATACAGAAATAGAAGTGGACGTTTAATATCTGAAAAAACATTTGCTAATCTGCCATGTGGATGTCGTCAGAAGTGCAATGAAAAAAATCATTTCGGATGAAAGAAAAGCTGCCATGGAGGCATTTTATCAGTTAGAGAGTCAAGTTGAGCAAAAAAATTTTTAAGAGTGTGCATTAAAATCAAAGAAATAAGAAGAAGGCGTCCGAAGCATAAGAGTAAAAATTCCGATATCACATCCTATTACGTATTATTTTCGAAGACTCGAAAAAGATGATATTTCGATTTGCAAAAAATATTTTAAGGATACCTATCAGATAAGCGACGGGCGACTATACAACTGCTGCTGTAAGCAACAAGTTTCATTGTTGATTGATCATCGTGTCGCCATGTTCCAGGTAACAAAATTGATGACACATATGTTATAAAACATATAAACTCATTTCCCGCATACACAAGAGCTTATATATATAACCCAAGGAAAAAAATACTTAAATCCGGACTTAAATATTAAGAAAATGTACGAACTGTACATCGCGCTATGTACAAAAGAAAATATAGAACCAGTGAAAGAAAACTATTCTTGCAAGATATTCTCGACTAAATTTAATTTGCATTTTAAGAAACCCTCTAAAGAAACATGCAAAACTTGCGATTATCTACAAATAAAAATTGAGTCTTCAGACAGTGAGGAAATGAGAAGGGCAAAAATCGAAAAGGACGCTCACTTGCAAAAGGCTGAACAGGCTCGTAGTCAAATGGCTGCAGATCGGATGGCAGCATCCGATGACAATTTTGTATTTTTTTTTTTTTTTTTGGCTTGGAGGAAGCTTTACCCTTTCCAAAATTGACTCCATCGATAGCTTACTATAAACGAAATCTATATGTTTATAATTTCGGATGCTATGATCTTATTAAAAATATAAGTCACATGTTCGTTTGACCAGAAACTGAGGGATCTCGCGGATCTCAGGAAATTTCTTCATGTCTAGTAAAATATATAAAGATTTGTGCTAAAAACTGCAAAAAAATAATAACTTACTCAGACTCATGTACGGGACAAAATAGAACTATTAAAACTGTTTTAAGTTTACTGAAATTGCTTCAAAGTACAGAAATACATGCTGAATCAATTGGAATGAAATTTCTAGAAAGTGGACACGGTTACTTGCCTAATGATTCATAATTTGCTATCATCGAACCTCAAGCAAAAAAAGTTCAGAATAACTTTTCGCCAGATGATTGGTTTAATATAATAAAAACCTGTAAAAAGAAAGCACCGTTTCATATGGTTCAAATCACGAATTGGGACTTTTTCTCTGCAAATACTTTAGAAAATTCTATCAATAATAGAAAGGTATTAGTTACAGGGATACTAGTACATTGGCTCAAAATGCACTGGATAAAATTAGAAATGTCGAAACCCCATCTGATACAGTTTAAATATGACTTTAACGAAGATACCGAATTTAGTGCCATAAATGTGCGAAAAAGTGTAGCAGGTAGACTACTATGTCTGAAAAATATGATTCAGCCATTGTTACACCCAACAGGTAGAACAGTGACAAGAGGAAGGGTATAATGGACTTGTTAAAATTTATTCCTCCAATTAAACACGAGTATTATAAAACTTTAAGGACAAATCAACAGGATGGGAACTCAAATACAGCTGACGAAGATGATATCATTTATAATGAGGGAAACGCAATTTAAACAAAGTAATAATACTCGTAATATTATGTACAAGTAACAGAATAGTTATTATTCATTTGTGCTGAACTCTTTAATAAAATATACGTTTGTATAATGATATTTTTCCTTAATAAAAGAATAATTCAAAGACTGAATTTGAATTTAATAATTAACTTTCACTTGCCAAATCGATTATAACTCCCCCAATCACGAAAAAATTGTAGTAATAATAACAATTACTCCAAATATATTCCATCTTATACTTTCTAAATGTCGTCAAATCAAATAGGCGTTTGCAATAATAAGTCTACATTGTAATTTCAATTTTTTAATTTGAAGAGAATTTAAAACAACATATAATATTTTATCACTTTTCTCAACTTCTTGTTTTATGGAGTTAATCGATTTGGCAATTGAAGCATCCATATATTGGAGCTTTAATATTCGCTTGGTAGAATGGTAGAATAAGAGAAGGAGACAGAAAGCTGACATGCTGAGTGTCGTGAGCTATTGGTAAGATATTAAATATAGAAGCATAATTATAAAACGGGCTTTACCGACTTAAGAGGACTTGGTACCCCAAAAACCACACAGATCTATCTTTTTTTTTTATTTTCATTTAATCTTATTCTTTGCATTATTATCTTTCGATTGATATATCACTTGTGCATGTCGGAAAGTTAGAAGTTGAATAAAACTTCATTTGAAAACCAATTAGGCTATTCCGCCCCTTTTTTAGAAAAAACAGCTAAAAAAAGCGTTTCGATAAAAAAAAAAATGTGTTTTATAAAGAGAAATAATAACATTAAAAAAAAAGAATGTGTAATATACACTCAGGAACATTAAAAATAGCGACCCAAGAACGAAGCTAAGTACAATCGCGAAACTTTGCAAATAAGTACAGCGTAATGTGATATGCAAATGATCCAAGTTTTGTGCCAATACGCATGCTCACACACGCCGAGGTGGCACTACAATCAGGAAGAGGGTGCTATATAAGCCAGCGCAAATTCGAAGATTCATAAACGTGACGATTACCCGCCGATTGTAGGAAAACTTTGGTAAACGAAACACATGCCAGGTAAACGTGCTAGAAGACATTTCTCACAGTTAAGCGAGTTTAAGAGAGGACTGATCATCGGGATGAAAAATGCAGGCTGGTCGACGCACCGTGTTGCTGGCAAGGTGGATCGTTCGGAGTGTGCCGTTAGAAATTGTTGGGAGCAGTGGACACGAGAAGGTACCCACGCGCGGAAAACTGGGTCTGGAGCGACCAGGAAGACCACGAGGAGAGAGGATCGAAGGATCGTGCGGCAAGCACTTGTGGACCCTACAGTGACTCGTTCAACGATACAAGCAGACGTAGGCGTAGCAATTGTTCCACAAACAATTTCCAGACACCTTGCAGAAGCAAATCTTAAATCCAAGCGCCCTTTCCGTGCACTCCCTTTAACACCGGAACATCGGCAACTGCGTCTATGTGGTGCCCAATGTGGAATGTCACAGATTGGCAAAAGGTTGTGTTTAGTGATGAATCCCGGTTTGTTTGGGGGACAGATGATAACCGTGTAGGGGTGTGGAGGCGCCCTGGTGAGCGGTACAATTCTCCCCACACTTTTCTACGTCACACTGCCCGCACAGCTGGTGTAATGGTCTGGGGGGGCATAGCCTATGATAGCCGGTCCACTTTAATTGTGATGCGGGGAATCTTAACGGGCCAACGTTACGTTGTTGATATTCTTTGACCCCATGTAGGACCTTTCCTAAATGGTCTCCCAGGAGCAATTTTCCACGAAGATAATGCTCGTCCGCATACAGCAAGAGTCGCTCAAGACTTCCTACGTCATTTTTAGACTTTTCTATGGCCACCCCGCTCCCCCGATATGTCCCATGTGGGCCCATCTGACTCAGGACAACATAAGGTATCCAATTAACTCAATGCCGGACCGTGTGGCGGCATGTGTTGCTGCTGGAGGTGGTCCAAGGCGCTGTTGAGGTTGCCCAGTATTTGTGCCGTTGCACAACCTGTATTCGTTTAATTGTCTTGTCTTTGAGATCAAGTGAATCTCTCATCTGTGTCATTATGTGTATTAAATTTTATTTCAATCCGATGCTTTCTTCTTGGGTCGCTATTTTCAATGTTCCTGAGTGTATAAAGCAGAATATTTCCGAGGCAATACATACAATCATTTTTTTTCTTTGTGAAATGTGTGCATGTAAAATTTTTAAATTAAGGCATTTTATATTAATAATTTTATAACTTCAGCTTTTGTTCCTGATATATTTTTCATAAAAATGTAATACTTTAATATTATAAGAAGAAAAACAGTTAAAATTTCTGTCGTGATAGAAAAAAAATTTTTTAACATTTTTCTTTAATTTTCTTGTGCAATTAGTACTCTCTAAAAGTTGATCATTTATAAAAATGTGTGGGTTGAAAAAAATATGAAAATGCAATTATTTTTTTAAAAAAGTATAACTAATATCTTAAAGTGGTATTTTAAGTTTAATTAAGCTTATAATAATTATTTTTTCAGAATTATAAACTTTAAAGTGGTTTGTCTCAGTTTGTGTTTTTTGAAACCTTAGTGCATTCAAAATGCTATTCCTTCAACAATTATTTATCAATCACTTCCATTTTTTTCCTGCGTGTCAAAAATAAAGCATGTAATAAAATTAGGGATCCGTTTTGCTATAAACTGAATACTTTTTTTTAAAAAAAAATAAAATGTAAGACATGCTGGCTTTTTCGTTGATTTTTAGCCTGTATATCAACATTTTATTTTTTTTCTCAAAAATGAATAAAGTTATTGTAAAATCGATCCCTAAAGTTGTTTAGAACATCCATAAGAATATTATAAAAAAATCAGGTCAAAAAATTAATTTTTACAAAAGGAGTAGAATTTTAAAAATTTTCCAAATTTTCTTCAACAAATTTAAAATTTTAAAACTGTGTGAATAATATGTGAAAAATTGGGTGATCAATCATTTCCACCCACAAATCTAGGTCGCGTAGATGAAGAGATGATACCCTTGGGAGGGGGGTATCACAACTTTCAGTTTAGAAGGGGGAGAGAGGTTAGGCTGATAACGGCTAGCAGTGATTAATTAAACATGGTGAGGCGTGGATATTTAGTAGTTGATTATTGTAAAATTAAAGTTGACGATTTGTCAACTAGGAATCAAAGTGGATTAGGTAGCTAAGAATTAGAAACTATTAACCAGACGTAATTGATCTGATTGTTTAAAGTCTTCTCGTATCTCGCACTCCTCGTTAATTGTTTTCCATATTTTATATTTGGGGGCATCTCTTAACTTGGTTAATTCAATTTGCGTTGTTGTTTTTATCTAACAAGGAAAGTTACGACTAAGGAGATTGATTTGGGCTCGAGACTTGGTGTAATAGTAGTACTCATTAGGGTGCTCAACCCCCTCAACGTAATTCCGTCGAATGGCCAGTCAATTTGAAGAAAAAAGCCTTCGAAATTCATGCTTAGCTTTTATACAATTAAATTTCAATTTCCTCTAACGATTTCGTAGCTTGGTTGATATATCGTCTGCATACTATGCGAAAGGTCTGGGTTCGATTTATCAGTCCATTTTTTTCTCATTTCATTTAATTATTTTTAAAAGTAAATAAACTTATTCATGAAAGGTTTATTAAATATTGAAGGATATTTCATGTAATTATTTTGTATTTAATTAAATAAAAACAATTAAATAAATTTATTATTTAAATTATTTATTTATTAATTAAAAAATTATTAATAAAAATATTGAAAATAATTATTGATTAAAATTATTTGAAATAATTATCATTTAAAATTATATAAAATAATTATTAATTAAAATAATTATCATTTAAAATTATATAAAATAATTATTAATAAGAATTGTTACTAATAAGAATTATTATTAATAAGGGTTATTAGTGATAAGAATTATTACTAATAAGAATTATTATTAATTAGAATTATTATTAATAAGAATTATTAATAAAATCATTAATTTATTTTTAAAATTAATTTATTATTAAAAGCATTAAATTTATTTTAAAATTATTAATTTATTTTTGAAATGATTATTAATTTATTATTGAATTTATTAATTTATTATTATAATTATTATTAATTTATTATTATTTATAATAAAACTATTAATTTATTTTAATTTATTATTAATTTATAATAAAACTTATTAATTTATTATTAATTTATTATTAATTTATAATAAAACTTATTAATTTATTATTAAATTTACTTTTATTATTAAATTTATTAATTTATTATTAAGATTAAATTATTAAAATTAATTTATTATTATTAATTTATTATTAATTAATATTATTACAAATTATTACTAATTTATTATTTATTATTGAAATAATTATTAATTTTTTAAAAATTATTTAAAAATAAACTTTTTAAAATTATTTATATTTATTTAAAAAGGACTTATTAAATGTTTTATAAAATTATAAAATAATTAAATTAATAATATATAAAAAGGTATATTTTTTATTATATTAATTATAAAATAATTAAATTAATAATAATATACTTTATAAATTATTTTATATTAATAGTATATTTTATTTCACATTATAAAACTATTTGTAACTAATTTTTATGTATATTATCATTTAAAATATTAATTTCATATATTTTACTAGCTGGTATACCCGTTCTTCGCACGGGTGAACTGAAAAATTAAACAACACAGATTGAAGGAAAAAGAAGTTTTTAATGAGTTAATTTTATGTGAATTGAAAATTAAACAAAAAAAGCTTTTTGCATATCTCAGCTAAACAAAAAAAAGACAGAAAAAAACACCTTTGTTAAATTTTAACTATGTAGATCTAATAGCCGATAAAAAGGATTTTTTAAATTTATAATTCCTCGTAACACTCTTGAGGGTCGATTTTTCAAAATACCTCCCTAAGCTGATCTCTGCTAAGCAAAAGTAACACATTCTTAAAAGTTTTGCGTAATGAACGCTTAAAGAAGTGTAAATAATTTATATCTGAAAGTGTAATACATTAATATTGCTTTCTGTTGTATTTATTTTATTTTAAAATTGTAGTATTCGCAAGCAACACCATTTCTTAAATTATAATGGCGGTTCAATGAAAAACATAGCGAAATGTTAACGATAGAGTCAAGTTGGCAAATGTTTAGCTACTTTTCCTAGCTCGAGTTTTATTAGAGCTTTGTAAGACCCGCCGTGTAGGGGAGCGATGCAAGTTAATACTTTATCCACCGCATTATGATTTACTCCAGTTTTTTTCATACAATTTTTTTTGGATCATTACATGTACAAATTAAGGGATATACATAAACAAAATACTCCACTTTGGAAAATTTAATCCGTTAGAGCTAATAAATTAATTAAAGATAGTCCACTGTAAAATTAATTATGTACACCGTTCACTTAAAATAAGTAGTCAAATCATTTTCCAAGGTCTTCATTAACAGACAAAACCATAAGACACTTAAATTTTGACATTAACTATTTAAAAATCTTTGCAATCCGCTGAAAACCCAATATCTGCTACAAAACCTTTCGCCTTCCCCACTAAAATATACTCATCATAGAACCCGTGCTGCCATATATCTTGGAAGAGTGGATTTCAAAGAATATTACAGCTAAGTATTGGTAGAATATTCCTGCTAAGTTGTTGTGGTGTGGTAGTTAGGAGAAGGGGGTGCCAGCTCAAGTGTCGTTCCCGTCACTTGACCATTGTTCAAAATTACATGGTCTGTCTCCAAAAGCCCTCGTGTAGCTGAACAGTGCGACGTTAATATTCACTCACTCACTCACTGCAAAAAATACAGTGCAGTAGTTATAATTAGTTTTATACTTAAAAATGTAATATCTGCATATTCAATTAAAATTACAGCGTTATAATTAACTACTAACCACAAAAAAATTATGAAAGTTTGTCCAAATGATGTAGCGTGAAAGAGAAAGTTTATTTACTTTAAGTACCAGAAGCGATAAAAGTAGTTATTTTGAAAATAGATCAACTTCTTACTACCAAATGTGCATAATAAAATCATAAAAAAACAACATTAAAATAAAGAGAGATTTACAACAACCTCTCCCTTCAAAACTTAGTTTTATTCTGAAATAAAAAAAATAGGCATTATTCTGATCACAGGAATTAATTAGGAGCGATTCCCTTGCGTAGCCAAAACAAAAAGAGTTTTTCACAAACAAAAGATAGATATATGCTGACGTGGGCTTTTTTGCAGCTTTTTTGCTTGCAAATGGCAGAATTTTTTCCTTCTTGACAAATAGCGTTATATTTTGGACACTTTTTACAAATTTTTATAAATTATAGCCTATGTTATTAATTATAGCCTATGTGTAATTCTGATGTATAAGCTATATTACTGTAAAGTTTCATTAAAATCCATTAAGTTGTTTTTGCGTGAAAGACCCACAAAGATTTCACATTTATAATATATATTAGATTATAAATATTACTTACTAATATAAAAATACATTTATACATAAAATTTAATATATAAATATTTATATAATTACAGTATTTTTTTACTTTATAAAATACAAAATAATTACATAAAATATCATTTAATATTTAATAAACCTTTCTTAAATAAATTTATTTAATTTTAAAAATAATTAAATGAAATGAAAAAAAATTGGACAAATGTATCGCGCGCGCGCGCGAACCCAGACCTCGCACACAGTATGCAGACGATATATCAATCAAGCTAGGAAATCGTTGGAGGAAATTGAAATTTAATTGTATAAAAGATAAGCATGAATTTCGAAGGTTTTTTTCTCCGAATTGACTGGCCATTCAAAGAATTACATTGAGGAAAAAAGCAAATGACCCTAAAGAATACTACTATTACAGCAAGTCTCGACCCAAAATGAATTTCCTTAGCCGTGCCCTTTCCTTGTAAGAATAAATTGGAGTCATTTTGAAAATGGCTTATATTCCTTCCGAGTTTCTCAAACCATAAGGAGCGTCGGTAGGACCTTTGCAAATATTTTATGTATATTTTGTAAAAAAAAGAATTAATAGTCTGCATAGTAACAGGCATTAGAATGCAGGGAAACATAAACATATAAAGCTGAGAAGTTTTAAGAATATGTGCAAAAAGACTTCATATCAAAGAGGGAGTTTAGAATACCAGCAGAAGATGGCTTAGTGCTCCGTATTCTAAATTGTGGCATCGTATTTAAAAGTAGGCTTTCACATAAATCTAATTCTTCATATAAGTTCAAGTGACATTGGAGGGAGTGATAAACGAACCAAACTCTTGTTGGCTTACAGAAATGCGCTCAGATTAATGGGAAAAATTCATGACGGTCACGTGATAAATACTATCACATGTCCTCCAAAACAAACTGACATTATACTCGTACTTCTCTAAATTTGAATACAATTATAAATAAATAAATTGTGTTTTAGATTTTTTCAAACTCTCGAAAAGGTTTTTCAATTTTTTTTTGACTTTTTATACCACACGTATAGTGCATTTTGTTTACCTATATGGAGTTGGTATCTACACTCATGTCCATAAATTAAGGTTAATGAAGTTCAGGCAAAGAAAGAGACAGAAGCAAAACAAATTTCACTTATTTGTAAAGACTATTTATTAAACAAAAGGTAAAAAGCAAAAAGGATCCTATATTTTTGACATAATTAATAAAAATTGCGATTTTTACTCCCTGGAGCAAATTTCAAAAAAGAACCTATTTACAAAAAACAGTATAACATGGTTAGTATGATAGTTAATATGGAGTATGTCTTCCGGACAATGCAATACAGGCCTTACAACGCCTAGGTATGCTGAGTATCAAATTATCGATCTAATCTTGGGGAATATTACACCACTAAACAAGCAATGCCCTCCGAAATTCCGGTAGACAGGTGGGAGGGGGTTGATGAACTGCAATTCGTCGGCCAAGTATATCCCACACATGTTCTATTGGATTCAAGTCCAGTGAGTATGCTGGCCAATCCATACGGGTGATATCCTCCGATTGACGGCATTCGTCTACAATGTTTGCACGGTGAGGACGGGCGTTGTCATCCATAAACAGAACTTCAGCACCCATGGCGCCCCGAAACAAACGTACATGTTGTTGCAGAATAACATCCCGATAGATGTGGCCTGATATCGTTACACTCTGAACATGCAGGTCAGTTCTGGAACCAAGAATAATTCCTCCCCAAACGAGCCGTCCTGCACCACCGTAACGGTGTCGTTCAATGGTGTTCTCTTGGGGGTAACGGGTACCTAGCACTCTCCATATTAAACTCAGGCGAGAATCAGACTGAAAACTAAACCTGGACTCGTCGGAAAACATCACACAAGACCATTATTGTGGTGTCCACAATGCATGCTCTCTACTCCACGTTAATCGCAGGCGACAGTGAGTTGTGGTAAGTGGAACACATCTGACAGGCCTACGAGCATATAGACCAATGTGCCCTGAGCGTCTGTACTCGGTCTGCTTTGAAACTGTCGTACCGTTAGCTGAAGAGAGCTGACGAGACAGGTCTGATGCTGTGCTCCGTCTGTTTCTTTTGGCAGTAACTGCCAAATACCGGTCCTCATTCGCCGTTGTAACTCGGGGGCGACATTTGCTTTAACATCTACTCACATTACCATCATCTTTGAATCGTTTCCAAAGCCTGGAGATGACACTCTGGGTGATTCAAAATTCCTCAGTTGGGTACGTCCACATTCCAGTCGTCCAATATTTCTACCACGTAAAAAATCATCTGAATGCTTTCTTTGTGCCATAACTATGCGGTTATTGCACTGAAAGGCTTTTAAAGCGCTTGTGAACAATTTTACTTCTTTGCCAACATTCCTTATATACCCCTCTCTTACACACTCGTCATTGTGACGTACTATCCGCGCCATCTGGTGGTTTCCTTTAATTTGTATTTTCTTTTTCAAGATGTGTGTGATAATTCTACAGGTGAAGTTTTTATTTTAGATTTGAATTTCTGTGTGATTCTGAATTATTCTTAATTTATGGACATGAGTGTATATAAGCCAATATCAACCTCCAAACTAAAGTGATTGTTTTAGTCTGACGGTAAGTTACGAGCTTACAGATCTAAAGGTTGCAAGTTCCATTCTTCATTGGTGACGCTGTCTGAAAACACAAAACCTTCACGAAGCTGTCGTGAAAAAGAAAAAATTGAAAATGAAAACAATTATGGCTGAAGAAATTCCTCTGCCTCAAAGAACTTAAACAAAGAAACCACGGGTATCCCAATCAATGATTAGTCTTCAGTTAAAGAAAATTGGCCATAGAAAAGAAAATAAACCAGTCTGCCATCAAATGTCTGAGAAAACCTTAGAAAAACTAATAAAACATTCTTTCCCTCTTTATTTAATATCACTCAAAGGTAGATACAAAACATGGATAACTTCGGATGAAGCACTGTGTCATCTATGATCCACAACCAAAATGAGGATACATAATATTTCACGCGAAAGATATCGCAAAGATGCATATGTTTTGCAAAAGGCAAGTTTGGACGTCAGATGTTATCGTATGAATGGGAATGACCTCGCAAGTCCTTACAAAACCCTTTTTTGTAAAACCCCAAAGGCTAAAATGGATGCTAAATACTATCAGAATTAAGTTTTTAAGGTATGTGACTACACGAACAAAGAAAATGAACGTCTTTCCCCACAAGGAAACTTTATTTTCTCTCCAAGATTCTGCACCAAGTCATACTGCAAAACCAACTATAAAATCGAGGAAAAATAAAAAGATAAATGTTCCCTCCTTAGAAACGGCTATCATCATCCCTTGACTGTGCTACTTGCGATTTTTTTTTATGCGTATACTTTAAAAAGCAATTAAATAGATGTAAAGTGAGAACACCTCAGAATTTTCAAAATGCAATCGTAGAGAAAGTAGAAAAATACCATCAAAAATTGTAGAAAAAGGTATTTCGGCTTGACCTAAACGTTTACGTAAACTAAACAATTCTAAAGAAAACTACATTGAAAATGTCAACAAAATAATTTGATTCAATAAAAATTTACGATACTCTGAAATTCGAATTGATCTGTATATGCTCTCAAGAAGACAGAACCTCGAAACAATATACTTGCTGTTAACATCCTTGAAGTCTAATGAACATGCAAACACTTAGTTGAAGTAAAAACTTTAGTCTTTTTTTAACACGCTTTTATAAGTTTCACTTGTATGTAACGGAATCTTTGAACTCGATTTTTACCCACTTTAAAAGGTCAGCCTAGATCGAAATTTTGCAGACTTGTCAAGGACCGATGGAAACACAATAATTTTATAATTTGTTGCTTTGTCCTGATCAAAGACATCAAAAAGTAGGATTTTTAGATTTGACGACTAATTCATTATACCTCTTCCAGATTTGGCGACTTATTGCATATACCAGTGGCGCATACAGGAATTTTTCAAGGGGGGAGGTCCGGGGTCGAAAGTTCACCATTCTTGTATCATGCTCCTTTTGATTTTGTCGGTTTTCGGGAACAAAACACAGTAAAAAACTAATTATTGAATACATAATTAGCATTAATTAATAAAATTAATCATCAATAACAAATACTTAATTAAATTTTACGTACTATATACTTAGAATTATAATCAATCGGAAAAAAATCAAGTGCTTTTGGGGGGGTCCGGACCCTCAGGACCCCCCTCCCCTTGTGTGCGCCACTGCAATATACCATATTCAGGTTTAGCGACTAATTCCATATGCCATTTCCAAGTTTGGCGACTAATTCCAGATTTAGCGACTAAAAGATTAAGGTGACACCGTAGAAGCGCGAACAGGTTTGTGGTTAATACAAATAAAACAAATAAAATAAAAGTGTTCTTTATGTGAAAAAGAGCAGGGTGGGTGCGTCAGCAATTTCTAACCATAATATAAACATTTGTGTAGTTTTTGTGAAAATGAAAATAAAAAAAAAAGACTCGTGCATGTGAAGAAAAAAAATTTGTACTAACTGCTAAATATTTTTTATTATTATAAAGAAATATACTTTTAGAAATGCCACGTCTACGTGGCACGTTTACGCCACGTAATTCCTGCTCCAAAAATCAAACTCAAGGTTAAATTCAACAATGAATAAATGATAGTTGAAAAAAAACTAAAAAAACACGCATTTATTGCAATTCGAACTAAAAAATAAAAATAAATTATAGTTTAAAAAAACTAAAAAGCACGCTTTTATAGTGTGTGTGAATCGAACTAAAAAGTAAAAAAATAATTCTTAATTTAAGAATAAAATAATGAACGAGAAAATTAATGTCATTGGGGAAAAAGTGTGGGGTGCTCTATACTAATTGTTAATTTCTTACTAGTTCTAATCCGAAATTCTGAGTTAGTGTTAAAATGTAGTACTAAGCACCCCATGCCTTTACCCCAATGACATTAATGTTCTCGTTAATCATTTATTAATATATTAAAAATTATTTTCTACTTTTTAGTTGAATTAACCACAAAAGCGTGTTTTTTAGTTTTTTTAAACTGTAATTTATTTGTATTACCAATCCATAGCTCAGAAAAACCTTGATGATTGTACTCACCATCAGGACCCTGAGTTCATACGATCTGCCTCCCGAAAACGTACTGCCATCGTTGTAGGGACTGGGGAGGAAGTACGGGCTGTGAATGGCGATCTGCAGCGAAGGGGTGGTGGGCGTGTTGAAAGCGGGAATCCACTCGCCGGTTGTCGGATTCGGGCCGCTTCGCCTGGATGCGTTCAGGTAGAAATGAAACCTCATGACTGAAAACATAAAGAAAAAAGATACACATGCATACCGATAGAACTGAAGGAAAAAAATAAATTTCCGAAAGCTGTCTAAAAGTGAGTATGGATTTGTGAGCCAAACCGCTCGAGGACTGTTCACGGAAAATATATTTCACAACGAATTCTGGTGGTCTGTGTGAAAGTAAGTAACCATTAAAGTCTTAATTTCGAGCACCCATGAGTGCATATGCACGCTTGTCTTAATCTGTGGAAAATTACGCTATTTTGAAGCATTAATTGTGCGACTTAAGAGAGAAATGGGTTGTTCAAGAGAAACCACGCTAAGTTCGTGTGATACACATTTTTATAGAAATTAAAGACGGACTTGAAGTCACAGCCAAAAAAAGAATTTCTAATGAAATATCACATTCTAATTTTCCTACGTTGCTGCAAAAGATTAAGACCCCCAATTTTTTTAACAATAAGTACCTCAGCATTTATTTCCTCATTCCTCTTTTAAATCTTTGTTGCTTGAATTGGTCCTTATATTTAGAATCTTAGAGTAACGATTTAGTTTTATAAGAATCAGTCAGTTCACAATCTAATTCAAAAAGAAATAGAGGTTGATTCAGTAATAGTTTATTAACGTCACACTTTGCAGCAACAGGGCTATTGACAACGAACCTAGAAATTTTGAACCATGGTCAATATATCAGGACTACATCTGAGCTGGCACCCTACGCTCCCAAAGTGAGAACTTTGAACCAGGAGAGAGTTAGTATGCATCAGCCCCTCTACACGGTAGGTCTTCGATGTCATTAGTACTTGAATTTTCACGATTTGATAACGCTAGTCACGAGTTCATGACCATGATCATGATCACCATTTCTTGCAAGCCATCACGGTTGCAAGAATTGGTAGGGGGAAAAACCCATAGGCACAAAATAAGATAGACGATGGAACTTGGAGACTCATGAGTACAAAAGAAATAAACACTTGACACTATCCTGATGTGAACTGAAAACGTAATTGTGTTGTTCCAAACACCAGTAAGAGGCAGTTTGCTGCGAGCGGTTCACAAAGATGTTCACTAAGAGCCTTAAACCAGTGTTTAATTATCACTGGCGTGATTAGTCCTGAGCGGACCCTGTATCAAAATTCTTTTGAGGACCTTTTTTTCAAAATGGAAGCTTTGTTAATCAGACCATTGATAACATTTTACTAATTTTTGATTACACATATTGAGGTAATTTTAGCTTGGGAAAACTGTATCATTGATATAGTGGTATCTACGCCTCTGCCAATTATGAGAATTCGCAAATGTTGAAAATGTATATACATCTTTACAGACATGAAAGTCCAACACAATGGTCTGTTGGTGACTTTAAAGATAACTTTGGGTGTTGTGATTTAAATTGTTGCCGTCAGTGACAGCTCAACTGATAGATAACCTTTTCTCCTAACTTAAAGATAATTATGAGTTATCAAAATTAATCTATTATTTAGTGTTCTACCTTTATACTAAATAAATCCATAAGTCACTTTATACAAAGCTATGAAAGAGCTTAAATGGTGAAATCCCAAATACAGTCCGTCACAAAAAAAACTACATACACCCAGAAGAAATTGAGGTACTATCACAAAACTCGACAGCAATGTATTCTGGTAAGGAATCGCAAATGATTAAAATTTCGACACCAACGAGACAATGGTAAGCGCGCTATGCTCAAATCAAATGCGTACTGGGAGAATTTAAAAGCAGGATTGTTTGTGCCATAGGGTTATTCAAACCAAGCTGTCGATTTTAATGGATGGTATTGTGACAGGAGATGCCTTGAAGACACAACCAGTGATAATACGAACAAGGGGTAAAGTAAATATACCCTTTATATGTAAAGGTATACCCTTGACAGTAGAAACAGGGGGGTGATAACAGGCCTCAGAGAAGCAGGTAGGTCGAAAAGGCGTATCGGCCACCCCCTCAGTCAGAGCGATATGGTAGTGCTCGTTGTTGACAACAATGGATAAAGAAAGGGATAATCTACCGGAGGGTCAGGGCGTGATGATAGCGTAGTTATAATAGTAATCACGTCCTCACCAACAACATTACTAGTATCAAATCGATGCCATTTAACACCTTCCAGACATCCTTTGGTATCCGGGAAAACCATTCGGAGACTGGCCAAAGCAGGTAAAAGAAGCCGACGACCATTGACAACTACAACTTACCTCATATCACAGGCAGTGTCGATTGGAATTTTTCCGTCCTCGGACAAGCAGGAGAGTGACCGATGGAGGCGTGTCATCTACAGCGTTGATGACTAGCTCATACACGTGTAGAGACGGCCAGACCTTCGGTCCCATCCGGTATTTGTTGTTGACAGACATAAGGTGATAACATAAGGTGTGACTGCGTGGAAGAGATTTGTTGAGACATTCGATCATCTCTAGTCGTCCTTCAAGGCACTTTGAAGGCACGCATTTACGTGGGCGAATTATTAATATGAGTTGTACTACCTATGCTATCATGTCTCCAACATGTTATATATCAGAAAGACAACCCTCGTCCACATCCTTCGTGACTTCCCCAGCAATGTTTTCAAGGATATGGCGCACTTCCATAGCCCCCCAGGTCACCAGACTTCTCGACAATAAAGCCCGTTTGAAACGTACTTGGAAGGCAACTGCAACCATTCCGGAATACTGTTGAATTTTCTACCCAGTTTCAAAGATACTTGCATGATCTTTCGCACGTGGTTATATATGATCTCATTGATTCGATGCTAAGACGTATTTTGGCATATATAGCAACCAAAGGTGGATTTACTACCCATTGAGTTTTCAATTTTTCAAGCTATATCTTCTTAATAAAGCTATCTATTCCTCTGAATTTCTAATTATTTGCTTATCTCTACATACATGTCAAGCTTCGTGATAGTATCTGGTTTCCTTCTGGGTCTATATATTTTTTCTAACAGAGTGTATATTTTCGAAACATGTTGTAAAACTGAAATTGATTAGTCAAACTTTTAATGATTTGCTCAACAATTTTAAATCTGATAAGAAAGGCTGAATATTATACTTACTTGATCCCTTTGGAATCCGCTCCCTTTTCTTGTCTGGATTTCCCCACAGAGAATAGAGCGAGTAGCAATACTGGGGCAGCTCGTCTTTGGTGAAGAAGGACCCCATCACGTATTCCATACTATCAGAAAGAATGCACGAGGTTTTAAAAAAATAATTTAAAGGATAAGATATGTATTTGAAACATTTATTTCCCAAACAGAGAAATGTGTGATTTGATGTTAACTCTTAAAGAATTAAATATTAAAAATTGACCCTTAAGTGGTCAATTTTTTTTTTTTGCCCTGAATGTTCCAAAACAAGGCACATTTATTTATTGCATATAACTAAGCATAATACTTAAAAAAATGTGAAAATAGAAAATTTTGTTTTTAACTTTCAATTTTAAAGTTTTCACTCTATTTTTTATTTTGTGTGTGCGTTCATCTACATATGCACAACGAAATTTGAGGCATGGTATAATACTAACACTTAGATTGCAATAGGGAACAAAGATATTACCGGCATTTTTGGATTATCTTTCTATTTTCATCTCTTTTCAAGCAACAAATTACCTATTGTCTTGTTCTTTATCGAATATTTTTAAGAATCTGAATTCCTATCTTCAATTAAATATTTCCTCTTCACCAAAAAGAAAATCTCGGATGAGAAATATTTCAGAACCATAAACATTTTGTATCTTAAAAACATACACAAACTTGAATAATCTCACAATAAGAATTAAAAATAAGTGCAAATCATAGAAAGAAGAAAATATCAGTGCCCGTACAGCATACGGGCAAACATGTTGTGGCCAGCTTTCGGTAGCCTGTACAGCATACGAGCAACGCCCGTACGGTGAACGTTCAAACTGGTTAAGAGGTTAATGTTATTCTCAATATTGTCATTCATATAGCATCATCATTCGTTCAATTATCATATTTGTTATTGCTTCACAGATAATAGCGTGATTTTTATAAACTCAATTCTTTTTTAAGCAAATTCCTTTCATGTCCGTAGGTACAATGCGCTTCATAATTCGTTTTTTTTCCATTGTCAAACTGGGTTTTTATTTTGTATGTTTTATAGTAGAACATACCTTATCGAACGTTCTTTCCTTCTAAGATTTTGAATTCAATATGATATACTATCGCATGGGCCCTAATTGATATTTGACGAGTAGTAATATTTTCGGTCTGGTAAAGAGGAGTAGTACTTTTTTAACATTAAATCAGTGGCGCAACAGCCCATAAGATCCAAGGCCTATTGTGTAGATTTCAGTAAACGAGACGTTGTACTATGAGGTACATGAGCACATGTTCCGGTCAGGTGGTCAGTCTGACGCGAAACTTTCAATGTTATGTTTTAATGTTTTACTTTATTGTTCTTTCAAAATTCAACAGAACGATTCTTAATTAAAGGAGGTGAATGTAAATAAAATAATCCAGTGCAAAAAAAATTATTAAACGTTCATAATAAAACGCATTTTAAATTAAAGAAATCTTTCTTACTTTCAGATAACAAAAAAAAATCCTTTCGCATATGATTTTAAATGAAAAGTAACATGACATCACCTAATTAAGTTTCAAATAACTGTTAAGATCTGGGTCGTATACGTTACAGCTTTCTTTCGTTCATACACGTGTATTATTATTCATTGCACGTATTCACTTAAAATTACATTTCGAAGGGAAAAAAAGAGAAACATCCAAGGAAAACTAATAGAAATATTATTACAAAAGTTTTAAGAATCATTTTAAAAAAACAACTTAGCATTTGGATTTGAAAACAAAGGCATTTTTCAGAATTGCAAAAACGAATGGAATGATAAATTTTAAATGTCACCAAATTCCTTTTCAACATTTCAACTAAGCCGGTCTGAACATAGGTGTCATTTGGCAGCGGAGTTGGCATAATATGAAGAGTCATAGATGTATTCGTATAGTTTTTATTTGATTGTTAATATAAACTCTATCTTTAACTTAATAACTAATTTAAAGGCCAGAAAAGAGAAAATATAAAAATTGTTAGCGAATTTTATTTCAGATTTTTGAGGGGAAAAAATTCGATTTTTAAAATAAATTGTCCAATATAACAAGTAATATAAAAAGAATTTTTAAGTCAATTCCTACTTATTAAAATTAAGATTACAAATTAAGGAAAATTTTGTTTCAGTTACTTTTTATTAAATAGTTACAATTGATTTAAATACTTATATATTTATGACAGACTCACAATATTAAGTGACAAAAAGAAAGCGATTTTTCATTTTCCTCACTACATAAGGTGTTGGACTATTTTTTCGCTTGTTTTTGTTCCTTTTTATATTCAATTATTAAATTTAATTATTCAAATAAAATAGTATAGTAAAAAAGAAATCACATTCTCAAAAACTAAGCCATCTCACGTGGTATTCGAACTCACGACCTTTGGATTAGAAGTCCAACGCGCTACCCATTGCGCTACAGGGACACAAGGAACAATTTTCCTTTCAACATATGGTGTTGGACTATTTTGTTTGTTAAATTTATTCCTTTTTTAACTTAATTAATGGATTAATATCTGAAAAACTATATTAACATCAAGTGTCATCATCGACTACAAGCTTAAAAAAATGCATTTAAACATAAATGGAGGCATAGAAAGTATTTTATTAATAATTGAAAATTTGAACAAGATATATATACACTCATGTCCATAAATTAAGGTTAATGAAGTTCAGGCAAAGAAAGAGACAGAAGCAAAAAAAATTTGACTTATTTGTAAAGTCTATTTATTAAACAAAAGGTAAAGAGTAAAAAAAGATGCTATATGTTTGACATAATTAATAAAAAATGCAATTTTTACTCCCTGAAGAAATTTCAAAAAGAACCTATTTACCAAAAACAGTATAACATGGTTAGTATGATGGTTAATACGGAGTATGTCTCCCGGACGATGCAATACAGGCCTTACAACGCCTAGGTATGCTGAGTATCAAATTATCAATATGATCTTGGGGAATATTACACCACACATCAAGCAATGCCTTCCGAAGTTCCGGTAGACAGGTGGGTCGGGGTTGACGGGCTGCAATTCGTCAGCCAAGCATATCCCACACATGCTCTATTGGATTCAAGTCCAGTGAGTATGCTGGCCAATCCAAACGGGTGATATCCTCCGATTGCAGGCATTCGTCTATAATGTTTGCACGGTGAGGACGGGCGTTGTCATCCATAAACAGAAATTCAGCACCCATGGCGCCCCGAAACAAACGTACATGTTGTTGCAGAATGACATCCCGATAGATGTGGCCTGATATCGTTACACTCTGAACATGCAGGTCAGTTCTGGAACCAAGAATAATTCCTCCCCAAACGAGCCGTCCTGCACCACCGTAACGGTATCGTTCAATGGTGTTCTCTTGGTGGTAACGGGTACCTGGCACTCTCCATATTAAACTCAGGCGAGAATCAGACTGAAAACTAAACCTGGACTCGTCGGAGAGAGAGAAAACATCACACAAGACCATTATTGTGGTGTCCACAATGCATGCTCTCTACTCCACGTTAATCGCAGGTGACAGTGAGTTGCGGTAAGTGGAACACATCTGACAGGCCTACGAGCATATAGACCAATGTGCCCTGAGCGTCTGTACTCGGTCTGCTTTGAAACTGTCGTACCGGTAGCTGAAGAGAGCTGACAAGACAGGTCTGATGCTGTGCTCCGTCTGTTTCTTTTGGCAGTAACTGCCAAATACCGGTCCTCATTCGGCGTTGTAACTCGGGGCGACATTTGCTTTAACATCTACTCACATTACCATCATCTTTGAATCGTTTCCAAAGCCTGGAGATGACACTCTGGGCGATTCCAAATTCCTCAGTTGGGTACGTCCACATTCCAGTCGTCCAATATTTCTACCACGTAAAAAATCATCTGAATGCTTTCTTTGTGCCATAACTATGCGGTTATTGCACTGAAAGGCTTTTAAAGCGCTTGTGAACAATTTTACTTCTTTGCCAACATTCCTTATATACCCCTCTCTTACACACTCGTCATTGTGACGTACTATCCGCGCCATCTGGTGGTTTCCTTTAATTTGCATTTTCTTTTTCAAGATGTGTGTGATAATTCTACAGGTGAAATTTTTATTTTAGAGTTCAATTTCTGTGTGATTCTGAATTATCCTTAATTTATGGACATGAGTATATATATATATATATATTCGGAGAGGGAACTAATAGTAGGAATTGAATTATAGGCATTGTTTCCTCGTTAGTCATGGGTGCTCCATGTTCGTTGTCCTGCGTTAGTATCTTTATGCCATTATGTTAGGGAACTGATTACGAATTCTGTCATAAAATCCCAGTTTTTAGCAATTAACCTGCCGCTTAGTTGGCGTAGTTGATTTGGCTCTGACCTAAACGTCCAAGTATGAGGGTTCGGCCCTGACCGAAGCCGGTGCATTTTCATGATACACAAAATTGATTGCGTATAATTGATTATGCGGCATGTTAAAGATCCCCAAAGTGCTTGTTTGGCTTGTATGCTGTCGGCCAAATTTTTATTCCTAGTACCCTTTCGCATCGTCAGAGCTCATGTGCCTCCCTCTGAAGATGGAACTGGGCTTCACAAAATTACACTGCACTAAAAAGTGATACCAGCTCCCGGGGAATGTGCTACGCCTGCAATGGTAAATACCAATCCACAGCCCCATTGGAAATTTTTGAAAAAGCAATAAACCTTTTATTGTTTTTTTAAATAATACAGCTTCAATTATTGTTTTATTACGTAGCATTTTTTTATCCCAAGCTAAAATTTGTAGGAGACAGAAAGATTCCCCTATTTCCCAATTGTCTTCGAATTTAATGTTATGTATTTTTATTCCTGTGTTTGGAAAAAGATTTTTAAACAAAAGAATAAACCATGTTAAAAGCATTGAAAGTTTGTTTTTTAAACGGAAAATAAATATTAATAATGTTTTATTCGAATTAACAGGCAGATACAATTGCATTTTTTATACAATATTCTGGTTGACATGACAGTTATAAGAAATATGAATAAGTAATTTTTTTAAGGGCTAGGATAAATAGCGGCATTATATTGCTTTGGAACTTATTTCGTCTTAGCAACAGATTTCATTCAAAACTCTTCTGATTTCAAGAGGTGAATTAAGCGCCTGGCGGACTCCAGGGGCACCTAGCCATTAGGGGCCCCAAACCTGATGGATTATTGTTATAAATTCAATGCGATAAAAGAATCTTGAATCGATATGTAACCCCGATGATTTCCCCGCATTTGAGTCGCAGCCCTTCCATATATATGTATCGTTGTAATCTGTACAAAATTTTAGAATGCGTTTTTTTGCACAAATTTTATTTAAAAAAAACAAATACTTTTCAAGTCAAACAAGTTCATTTTTAGTTCACATCTGTGCTTAGTTACTCTGGGATACCTCTCACTAATGGGAAAAAAATCCCAACACCAAGAAAAAACTGCTGTAGACTAATATGTCTAGATAACATATTTAATTCATTAGAGTTTCAAGATCCCAGGTTAATGTAGGCTCGAGAAGAGCAATTTCAAATGTGAAATGGTGGTACATTAAAACGCGATGAAACCATCAGAATTTTAAATACAAACAAGCAAACAATGTGCATAGAAGTACCGGATATCACTTTCTGGGATGGAATTGCATGCCTATGTTGCTCTTGGTCGATCAATGTAAGGTTGTTTAGTTCCAATTGGGGATGACTCTGTCATTGCTGTACAATGATATCTTTTCGCTCTTGATTGAAGTAAGATCTGGTGATCTAGCAGGTCAACACGTTGGCACTCTATAGATCCTGTTGGGTTACAACAGGCCATAACAGCGCACGTTATCCTGTAGAAAAATGCCTCTTAAATTATGCTTGTAAATGGAAATGCAACAGTTTGTATCACCAGACTGGCGTACAAGTTTGCAATCAGGGTGTTTAAATTAACCTCGAAAGTGCTCCTGCAATCAAAGAAAATGCACCCACCAGATCATAGTTCTATGTGCCGGTCCAATGTGCTTAGGCCACAGAAAGATTGTTTGCAAGTGCTGACCTAGCTTTCTTCTAATTAAAATACAGCCAACACTACTACTTAATATGCAACCCTCAGATCGGAGGGGGGCAGGGATATAGAAGGGCTAATACCCTGACTGTGAATAGAAGTGAATGTGAATTTTAATGGCGCAAGGGCCAACTTTGGCCAAGCTGCGCCAAACAGTTGTTAAAAGTAAAAGTCATATTTTTAAAATTATATATATATATATATATATATATATATATATATATATAAGTGTATGCACACATGTATATGTATGCACGCATACATACATATAATATATTATAAATCCAAAGAAACACACAAATCAAATCAACTATAAAAATCCAAGACATAAACAGCTTTCATCATGACACAACACTTCGCCACTCCACTTTCCAATGACCCCTAGGAGGACATCACTGAAGTCGAAGATATCTTGATTTATAGATAATGGTATGAACGCTATAGAGCGTCTGGCTGGGAGCTATTTCTGATTAATTTGTTTATTCATTGATTTGTTACAGTTCCCTGAGTCAGTTTAATGTGGAAAAAAATTATAATTTCTGCTGTACATGAACTATGACGCTTCCTAACCTTGTGGTGAATATGGTGGTTACACTTGCGTGGTTGGGCCTTTTTTTAGATAGGGCCTTTCCCAGACCACTGCTGCCGAAAATCCTGCGCAGGGCCAAGTCTTTCTGTAATATCGAGAAAAGAAAATTCATCTTTTTTAGCTCTATTATACTAACACGTTCAAAATCAGTGAGCTGTTGATAATAGCTTCTGCATCTTCTTAAAGTCATGCTGTAAGGATAAATAACCCTCACATACTTTATAGCACGCATTTAAAGTCCACATAATTCGCATCCTCAAAGTGGAGCAACTAGCGCCACACTTGTGCGTCTAACGCGAAATTTGAATCAAAACCCTCTTTCAGATGTATAAAAACGCCCATCCAGTTCCGTTGATATAGAACAACTCCTTCTTGGTAATGGGATTTTTATTTCCACTAGTGTATTTTACTAAATAAGATAAAGGAGACAAGATGAAGTTATGTGATGAAAGATATGCCTAGTTCAAAGCAAGCTATTTCAAGCTAGTTGAATTTAGGCATTAATAGCAAGGTAGGGATAAATAAAAGCGGCCCTGACTGAAATCTGTCTTATGAATGGGGGGAAAGGGACCACAATACTAGAGGCAAAGTTTCTTTTGAAACTGATCGCCAAATATGAAACTTCCCTAATGAATATAATTGGAAATACCATACCCAAAAGCATAAATGCTTCTAGCAAATCATTGTAATAAGTCTAGTGTGAATCTTTAAAAAGATCAAGTCTGCTAAAAAATGTCTAGAAAATTATATCCAAAATTTCAGAATTGAATTTGGAAAAATGGAACTAGGAGCAACTGATTTATCAGGGTTCTCGTCTGAAGAAGAAGCTGGGCAAGCTCGCAAGTAGCAACAGGGAAACTTTATTTTCAGGTAAAGTAGAAAGGTCTGTTAGGAAATCATGAAAGAAGAAAAAATTCAAAGAGAATTCATTTTTTGTGTCATATGCGATATATAGCGTTTTGTTATTATCAATTGTGTTTTTCGTTGAGTGTAGAGTTGGAAATGAAATGGCCCGTACAAATAATAAATTAATGTAGAACGTAATTCCAAACAGCATCAGTGTTGATATAATAGGATCATAAGAGTAACAAAATCAGGTAATTTGATTCCAAAATAACAGGAAAATGGAATACATTCCACTCATTAAAAGAATCTTTGAACAAATCAGTGATAAGGTATTAGAACCTATTATCAGACTGGATCTAATACTTGGAGTATTTTATTTAAAAGCCGTAAATAAAAATAACACTTCCATTAAGAGACAGAGAATGAAACTTTTTTTCGACTATTTTAATCACCCCAGGTCATTAAGAAGAATTTTCTAAAGTTATTAGTGACATAACTCTTTATACATGAAAGAAAAGTAAATAATGAAGAAAAAAAGAACATTACTTGCAATCTGTTTTGGTTCCAGCGTATTCGATGGAACACTCGGTGTAACTCTCCAGTTCCTCGCGAAGTTTGTCGTGTAAGTCATAGGATAAATTTCCAAGAGCCTTCAGAAACTTGTTGAAAGTGATTGCCTGAAAAATATCATTTTTAAAGGACTAAGACACTAAAAAGTAGAATAATAGACTTAAATGAAAGTAAACTTTACAGTTTCTCAAAAAAAAATAATGGAGGCTGGTATCTAAAATTCGCTATTTTTTAATCAAAACAGATATTACCTATATACTCTTTAGCATATTACAAAAATAACTGTAAAATTTTAAATTCCAATTAATAATCTGTGAAAAACAAACATAACTTTCCAACTCATCAAAATGAAATACAAAAGTGAGAAAAATCTTAGTTTAGTACCCTGATTTTTATTTATTTATTAATTTTTTTGGCACAAAAACATTTTTCCAAATGGCTGCAAAAGAAATACTGCATTTTTCAACATGACTACCGAGAAGAAAAACGTAGAGGAAAGCGTGTTTTCTAAAATACAATAAATGGTTAATTTTCCTTTTTCAAACAAATGCATATTCTTTTCAAACTTCGGACATCCAGACAAAATTACTGTCAGTCCTTCTTTCCACACTCATCAGCACTTCTGTCTTGCATCTTTCATTCAAAAGTAGGAAAATATCCCCTCGTCGTGCTTTTAAGAAGAAAAAATAGAAAAAAAAACGAGATTTCCAAAATGGCTTTTGGAATTTAAATACGATTTTAATTTATGTAGCAAACTACAGCTACTCAAGCAATACCCACAAAATAATATATAATTAACAAAAAGGTGTAATTAATTACTTTTTAAAAAATAGTGTCTATGAGTTTAAGATGTTTTTATGTGGTTTATAAAAAAAAACTGAAAGATGAATCTTTGTATGTCTAATTTTCCATTTAACGAACTTTTTTTCGGAATTTAGCGACTTCGTTATATAAAGGTCTGGCTGTACTTTTTTTATGTCTCTTAGTATGAGAAAAATAAATAAACTGGACTGAATGTTGCAATTATTATTTTTCCGTTTGAACATCACACCAATTATCAATCCTCGAAAAGTGCCCTCAAGTTTACAACTTCATTTTCAGACATTTTCTTTCTTTCTTTCTTTCTTTCTTTCTTTCTTTTTTTCTATTATCATTCTAAATTTTAAATTTAAAACATTTCTTTACTGAAGTTGTGGTGTATGATTCACGTTCTCTGCCTGTTAATTTTGATAACCCTTGGGCCACTACTTTACACAACACCTCAGTATCGCCTTATCAGACGGAAGAACGTCATGTCTTCTTTTAAAAAGTACACAAGTGCTTAACAATTTCTGAAAAGCAAAAGGTGAGAGAATCACCAGAAAAAAGTGACAGGAGAGTAGATGCAACCAAAGCATTTGATATCCCGCTGAACTCGCAATCCACTATTCTGAAGAATAAAGAGAAAATCTTTAGTGCATCTTCGAGTAGAGTGAAAAAATGCTTTAGAAATGGTAAATTTCCGCGTTTTGAACACGTTCTTAAATCTTGTTGAACATGTTGGTGTGTGCGGGAGTGTTAATACAAAGAAGGGGAAGACAAAAAAAACTAGTTATTAAATAATATTCAATATATAGAGAGAAATATAATAATTTAAAATGAAAACATCCTCAAGAATTCTTTTAATATAAATTCGGCAATCTGTTCCTTAGAATTTACTTTAACTTTGAGTTTACTCAGCAGTTGTTAAAATAAAATAAAACACATATTTCACACTAACAAATTTTTCCAACAGAAATTCTTAGTACCATATTTACCGTGAAATCTTTCGGAAGTTTTCCGTTATTACATGCGCTCATGTGCTGCAAACAGAGGTATTGCTGCGCAAAACGTATCAATCGCTGGCCTATGCAAGCAGAGACTCCAAACTCCATGCACATGGCAGTGTAGTTATACCTAAAAAAACTCAATAAATGTATTCATTTATAAACTATTGAAAGAAAGTTTAAAGACCTGGTAAAAACGTTGCCATGAATCATACCAGCCGTTTTCTTTTTAAAGGATAAAATTACACACCTCCAAATATAATTTTTAGTTACACCTCTAAATCCCAACTAAAACTGCAAGTACTAATTCACTTCATTTCTTACTTCTAATAATTTAATTTGAAAAACATGGTATAAAAAAATTGAAATAAATGCAAAGTAAGTTTATTTTAAGTTATTCTATTTCCTTAGTTTCCTCTACGCTGTCTTCTATCAAGTGGTAACACAAGTTCTGATAGAAAAATTTAACAGCGTCAGCTGGAGCGCAAACCCAGCAGAAAATTTTAAATTTCGTCGTAGGAGATGGACAAAAAAAAAACGGTAACCCCTTTAAAATTTTATCTAGAAATTATTCTAGAGCAGTGGCCTTCTAACTTTTTCAACTTATGGAACCCCTCGAACTTGAAGGTGTTTCGTGCAACCCTATTCCATACACACACATGCTTCGAAGAATATATCTCAAAATAATATTTAAAGTAGATCAATATTTTATAGGCTCTATATGTAAAGATATTTAAAAACAAAGAGATAGAGTATTGCATTTATTATTAAAAAAAATTCTAATCTCCAATTCTTTATTAAAATTTACTTATTAATGATATTAATTTGTGATCCAAATGTCGTTTATCCATGCATTATACACTCATGGACAAAACACTTAGCGCACTAAGAAATAGTTGCGGGATCGTAACAAAACTTGGCATGATGGTACATGTTGGGGAGATATGCAAACGATTAGAAATGCAGCGTGACTGCGCATTACATATAGTCGGGAGAGGGCGTTTAACGTCGTTCTCCGTGGAGTACGAAACAGGTAACCAAAGCTTTTAGAGTATACTGAATCATTATATGAAGAAAGAGCTGAGGTAGACATAACATTAAGTCGTTTTCGAATACAATATGAGCAGCTGTCACAATTTGAGAGGGGGAGAATCATCGTCATTATGGAAGCTGGGTGGTCAGCTCTTCGAGTAGCTCGTCAATTAGGCCACTCTGATTGCGTTGTGAGAAGGCGTGTTGGGACCAGTGGATCCGAGGGATGTCATTTACTCGAAAACCAGGCTCAGGACACCCTCGACCGAGCAGTCGTCTAGAAGACCACCACATCGTCAGAAATGCACACGTACATCAGATGCCATCCAGGCACAGGTAACACCTTCATTAGGGTCCCCTGTGTCTTCTCGAACCATACAAAGGCGCCTGGCTGAAGGACATTTGGGATCGCGGCGGCCATTACGTGTGCTGCCCTTGACGCCCACCCATCGAAACCTCCATTTGAAATGGTGCCGCACCCGAGGAAACTAGGCTGCAGTGTAATGGAACCAGGTCGTCTTTAGTGACGAATCCAGATTCAGTCCCAGCAATGATGACAATAATGTTCGTGTGTGGAGACCGATGGTGAACGCCTCAATCATGCCTTTGCTTTACAGCGACACACCGCTTCCATAGCTGGTGTGATTATATGGGGGTATTGAGCATTAGTATTGATCCGTGGCATCATGACAGCCCAGTGGTATGTCCATGACATCCTGCAGACACATGTGTTGCCAATTATGCAACGGCTCCCGGGAGCCATTTTTCAGCAAGACAATGCTCGGCCTCACACGACAAGGGTTTCACAAGACTGTCTCCGCACTTTCATTATTCTTCCTTGGCCTGCCCGATCCCCAGATTTGTCTGAAATCGAGCATGTCTGGGATAATTTGGGACGACGAGTTGGGCATCCCACGAGTTTGAGCGAACTAGAGGCAAAGGTACAGCAAATATGGAATGAAATGTCTCAAGACGACATACCGAACTTGTATGCCTCAATGCCCGATCGTATTGCATCGTGCATTCGCGCTAGAAGGGGTTCTACAGGGTATTAAATCTCCCGTGCTTTTGCCTTTTTCTCTGAAATAAATGATTGTTTTTCTTTAATTTTCTAATCATTTACTTCTATCAAAGTAGTCATTACGTACGTAAAATTTCGTTTCATTTTGACAACTCCTTCTTGGTGGGCTAATTTTTTGTCAATGATTGTATTTAGTAACTGGGTTATGTGCTTGCTTTTTTTCACATAACCGGTCAAAGTTTAGGTTAATTGAGATTAAATACAATAACATTAAATATTCTGAGTTTAATTCGTTTTAAAACTTCGTTTTTGTATTCTCTTATATTGAGAAATATATATTTCAATTAAATACAACAGTCTGAATGGAATCAAAATATGTTTATCGCTGTGTGAGAAATCCCCTGTATTTTGCATGCATTTGCAACTTAAGTTTTTGAAGCTGTTCTTGCTTTAATTTAGATTTTTTAACATCCAATCTATAGATAAGTTGATAAGTTGTTTCCTCTCCTTCATTATAGGTGTTTTCACCACAAATACAAAAAGGTGCATTTTCCATTAGAAAACTATTTGGTTTTGCAAGACATTGTGCTAACTAAAGAGTATAAAATTATCTCATGGAACCCGAGATGGTAAACAATGGAATATTCTCAATCTAGTAGGAAGTATAAGTATAAAGATAAAACGTTTTAATATTCTTTTATTATAATAAAAGTTTAATAAGAGTGTTGCAAAATAAAGTTATTATGTGTATAAATAAAATGTTCAGTTTTAATGAAAAGGATGAGCTTTAGATACTTGGAACTATACAAACATCATAGAGAACGCGAATTCATTTTGCATACATATTTATTTATTCTCGACTATTTCATTGTGATTTGTGGAACACATGGGTTGCATGGAAGACAGTTTGATGACCACTGTTTTAGAGGGAATAAGAAAGCACCTGAACGTGTTCGTGTTTTATGGGAACGATTGAACTTTTCAAAAGGATTTTGCTTCAGCTCATGAGACGAAAACTATCCAACATGGCTGAAAAAGAATGTAAAAAGGTTGACAAGAATTTACTCTCTAGCTATCGGGATTTAAATCCTATCGACTGTTAAATGTAGTCAGTATTGAAAGCAAAGGTATATCAAAAATAGCATTCCAATCAACCCTTAAACGTTCTTCAAAGATAGTAGCTATGGATATACCAATGAAAGAAGCACGTGCTTCGATAGATAATTGGCCAAAGAACTTCAAGCCCATTTAATCTAGGAATTCTTTGCCAGGTTTTCGGGAAATCGTACGATTTTCATAGTTTTTGCCTTTTCCGAGAATTATACTTGGTTCGCGGACACATGCCTGTAATAATCAATGCTTGAAATATTTTTAGAGATAAAATGAGCAATTTCAAAAGCATTAATTGAAGAACTATTTATTGCAAATATAGTATTTGTTAGTTGTAGTATTGTAGTTAACGTTACACGGTTCAGCTACACGAGGGCTTTTTGGTGACGGACCTCGTAATTTATCTTCGCAATTAGAAGAGAGCATGAAAATTTTAAAAATAAATTCTCAATGTTGGATTAAAAATTAGAAGAAGCGATTTACTCAAAGGCAAAGGTCCTATTTTTCAACTAGAAACAGTTCTAGCTTCGACAAGACAGTGAAACAAGAAACGTAGTTGATTGACACAACAGAAAATTGATTATCAAACATTATAAAACTGTGTGAGAATTTGAAAAAAAAATACTCCAACGTGTCACTTGAATCTGAGAGAACATTTTCTGCTACGGGTTGTTTATGAAAATAGCTAACTAGACTGAATGATAAAATCACAAATTTCTTAATTTTCTCGAATCATGTTTTAAAAATAAATAATTAACATATATTTTATTTGTATGTTTTTTACCCCGATATATAAATGAGTTTAAATTTTGGAATTTGTGTATCCCTTTTTTTATATAATTATTGGTACCAATCAAAAATAACTTTAGATTTTTTGAAATTTCGATGCATTTTGCAGGAATCTCAGGAATGACTGTTACGTTCCCGGGATTTCCGGTAATTTCCGGGAAAGGTAAAAGACCGAGAAAGCCGAAACCCTAATGTGAACTCAAAAGGTGATGTGTGTTGAATTTAAAGGTAAAGTAAAACTTTTCGTTTGAAATTTGATTACACACACATACAAATTGAACAAGTATAAAATCAGAACTTATGACGCGACTAGGAAAACTATGATATAACAAAAACACGGATGTGAAAGAAAAATGTTTTGTTTAGTGAGCGACAATGAGAGTTCTATTAACGTCACACTATAAAGCAACACGAGGGCTGTTGGCGATGTATCTTGTAGTTTTGAACCTTGGTAGAGCGATGAGGACAATACATGAGCAGGGACCCCATCAACGGGAGAACATTTGATCCTCGACAGGTTCAATCTTCATCAGCCTTCTCTACTTGGTAAATGTTTTGCTTCATCAGATTTACAAGACCTCCAGAAAACAAAAAATTGCGAACTCGCATTCAGAATACTACAAGACTCACCCAATAGGATTGCAGATGGTAATGGAAGGTATTTCCAGGTAAGTGGGGGACGACTTCTGAATGTCGACCACCGTCGGGTATGTCCAGTAGAGAAGCAAAAACTGCAAGGTTTGGAAGGAATAACCTCCTAGACACAATAACACCACCAGAATTCTTCCAGCCTTCTTCAAATACATTCGTCTACGCCTCATCTCGGCATCTCGTTTTGAGTGAACTGTAGCCATGTTATACATAACGCACTCTAGAGGCTATCAAAATTAGAGGTAGTTGCATTTGTTTCATTATGGTTGTGTTCTTTTACTTTTTAAAACAATCCAGTAAGTCTTTCAAACACTTAAATGCAAGCTTTCTTTTCTATATTCAATGCATGCAATCAGAAATAGTCAGATTATTACAGAAAAATTCTAGACTTTTGAATATCTGACTTGAGAAGACGTCCAGCATTTAATTGTAAATGTCCTACCGATGTTATTATTCGTTGAGAAATGTTCTGTGGAATATTTATTTGTTTGCTAAAAACTTAGCAACTTTTGTTATGCTAATTTGAAACATATTCCAAATCGAGTACATTTCAACGCATAAGTTATTGAGGGGGAAAAGGGGTCATACTGATAATTTCAAAATCGGTTGGTTTTTTTAATTGGACCATCACAAAGAAATAAGAAAAGTCCTTATAAGAAACATCGTTTTACTTTCAACAATGATTGGAGTTGTATTATCTTTATGTATGAGATACGTTTTGTTTAGTTTACAGTTGTTTTGTATCCAATGGCATTTTGATAATTTAATCGGTTAAAGGAATTCTTCACTTAATTTTCATAACAATGAAGGACTTCAACAAAAATGAATATTTTTTTCTCTCTACTCTTTCGAATTCCAAAATATTTTAGAACGACAACCGAAGAATTTACAAATTGAGCCTATTTAAAACCAATCAGATTATTCATAACACGAACGTATCAGTTCTGCTTCACAAAGCAATACAAATTTTTCGATCAATAGCACTCAGTCATATCTTGCGGTGCGATTCTCCTAATGTAGCGTCAAAAAATGCGACGTTAATAACAAGGTGACCATTTTTTTACAATGAAAAGGAGGTCGAAAAATTTAAGAAAAAAGGACAATTTTAATACATGGAACGTTTGATTACTTCAAACAAAAATACGCTAATTAAGCTTACATTCTTTTTAATTATTATTTTAAACGAGTATTTTTCCATTAAAGGAATTTTTTGTCAACATATCATTTTTTAATATATCGGAAAGTTCGGGCAAAAAATGTACTTCATACTGAATTTTACGGAAAGCACTGTAGCTAAAATATTAACATTCAATTTTGTGTGATTTCTCACTAGTCACTTCACAAAAATCATTAGCAACTGAAAAAAAAAACTCTTTCAACTGGTGCATTAGTTCCAGGGCTGCACAACGTAAATTCAACAAGAGTAACTACATTTTCATATGGAATGTGTTCATTTTTGAAATGGTTTAAGTAATTTTACCCATATTTTATACCAATTTCTCAGCATATTGATTTTCCAATTGTTCTTATTTATTAGAATTTAAGTCTTCTTTCTACTTCAAACAGACAATTGTCATCGATTTTAATATCAAACATTTCTTTCGATAAAAACCCAACGTAATTTTCCATATCTGCCCACGTTACTTGAGATAATGTCAAAAAATACCATTGAAAACTGTTATTTCCTGTGATATTTGTTTCAGACCATTCTTCAATATTTTGGAAACATGTTTGGTTCATCTCTGAATACAAAGATTAACAGATCAGTTTTAAAATATAGAAAAAGAGGACACTTTTCAACGAAGGACAGAACCTATAAAAAGAGGACTGTCCTCCCTAAAAGAGAACGATTGGTCACCTTATTAGTACTGGTATGCCATTTTACTCCATTCCTCTTGAAAACTTTTTTCCAAAGTTAGTTAAGTGTTCTTGATGTCGTTTCATTGAGGCTCGTTTTAATAAATGGAAAGCACAAAAATCCATTGCCGTAGCGTAGGGTGATTTGACACGTATTTCATCAAATTGGATACACTTTCTTTCTATTTCTGATTCTTTCTTTGCTGAATTAGCTACTAAATTAACTCATTAGTTAATCATTAATATATATATATATATATATATATATATATATATATATATATATATATATATATTTCATTTTTAAACTTCATTTTTAAAAAAGAAGAAATATAGCGCAATTAAAAATCAAACAGGAAACAAGTTTTCACTGAAGATTAGAACCGTAGAAATGAATGAAGTAAGCGAATCTGTATATTGAATATAGGAAAATGTTCTTGCGAAAATGCAAAAAAAAAAAAAATGTAACTTTTTTTATGTGTATTATGTCCACAGTGACTGATACGGTCTTTATTATTAAGGAATTGCTTTTTTCATTTAATATTAATCAAATTTCAGTCATTTTATATTGTAAAACAGAGCAACAACAAAAAAACACATCTACCTTTTATTAAAATAACCTTTCCTCTATATAACGTAAAAATTAACTTCTTTCTCCGTACATTTATATGTATGTTAACTCCATTCATTTCTTCAAAATATGTATTCCTTTTCATTCATCAATAATTTTTGCAATCTATTTTTTCGATTCATATCATCAGCATAATGGTAAAAACTTCTGTATTCTTGCTTTTTATAAAATATAATCTATGTGATTCTCAATTGAATATGCTTGATTAATATGCTTAAATTTTTTACTCGTGTTTTCTTAAAGGATATTTGAGACAATATTCAATTCTTTTTCATAACATAGTTAATTTGAATTTTTTGAAAAAGAATTGTGTTCTCTTAAAGACGAAACAATGATAAAATTAAATAATAAACGACGGGTATGACTAGGTTCCATTCCGACTAAGACGAAATGATCCATTGACAGATTTATATTTTTCATTCAAACAAGTTATAAAAATAGTACGCAAAGCCCAAGAAAAACAATCTATGCAAGTATGATCATTGTACATATTATGTTCTCTATTGAACCTATCTAATTCTCTGTCTTTATTTACTACTATCTAAAGTACCCGTTCTTTTCGCACGGATAAATTTTAAAAAATAAAATTCAGAGCTCTCTCTCTCTCTCTCTTCTCACAAGTGTAATATTTTTTGAATGACTTCATGCCTTTCAAATAATTTACAACGAACTACAATTTGGCCACAAATGAAAGAATTATTTAAGAGAAACATATATTTAAATTTAAAAGAAAGAAAATTAATGTACCAATCTAAATCTAAATATTTTATAAAAGGAAAGTAATAATAAGAGAAGTTTCAGAGATAAATAAGCTGCAGTAGATAATCAACAACAATGAAAAAAGCCTAAAGGTCATAAAGCGTTTCCTACAATGATGTAAATATATATATATATCATGCATCCTTCAACTGGTAAATAAACTAAATCAGCATTAACTATAAAATCTGAAAACTATATCCGAAACAAGCCTAGATTGAATTAAACCACTATCAACAACAGCACTAAGTGAAGCAGAACACAACCCTAAATAAAAGTATACTTTTCAATATTTTATTTGAAAAAGAATTGTGGTTTTCTGTTATAAAAAAAACAAATGAATAAAAAATACAACTGAAATGAATATAGAGATAATAAAGCCTGTATCATATGGATTGCATGATGCACATAAAAAAATAAGCTCCATTGGTGTGAAAAACTTAAGCAACAATGAGTATTTTTTTCAGCTGATAGCCATGAAATCACAGAATAGAGGTTATGCGATGAACACGCGATTCAGCAAAAAAATGATGCGTATGCAAATGTCAGGAACAAAACGTCATAGGCGGCGTGGGTTTTCGCAAAACGCATGCGCGCATAGCTCAAGATTACATAAAAGGAAGAACGGAGGCATTCACTGCCAGTGAGTTCTTTCATGAAATATGGCTAGAATCAAGAGAAATGCCGTTTCATACACGTGGAAAGCCTTCCAAACCATAGGTACAGCTATTAGAAAGGTTGGGGTGGCCTCCCTAGAAAAACAACTGCAATGGATGACTGATATATCGTCCTGCAGACGAAAGGAGCCCGATACAAATAAGCAAGTATCATTGCTCAGCAACTCTGTAGAGTAAGTGTCTTGGTTTACTTTGGCCAGACGGCATCACAAAAGTGGCTTTTACACCCACTGTCCTGAGCGCTGCCTCTCTTTGAAAGTTGACCATAGGCGGCACAACTTAGAGGGGGGTAATGAGGGAACTGGAAAGGGAATATATCACTTGAATAGATTGGGAAGCGTTCTCCTCTGATTTTGATCCCATAGAACACGTGTGAGATGCTTTGGGAGACCCCTTGCGGCGTGATTGCATCATCCGAGGGATGTAAACTGAAACTGATCCTGATTGAGGAATGGACACTCTAATCTCAAGAACTGTTGGATAATCTGCTGCTGAGTATGGAGAGACGGTGCGAAGCAACCATTGCAGTAAGGGGAAGGCAAATCCCATACTAAGAAATACCTGCTTGTTGTTCTTTCTCTTGGACGAATAATCATATGTAACGATACTATGAGTTCAATATAAAGCTTTTTTGTTTTTGTTTAATTCCATACTATTTGCATTGTATTCATTTTGGCGCAAATATGCTTTCGTCATCGGTTATGTACAAAAATTTGTCACTAATTTCTGAATTTCATGTCTCTCAAATGATTTATCGTAGAGTTATGGCAAAAGATAAACATCTGTTGCTTAAGTTTTGCACACCAGTGTATGTAAATGTATACTAACTCCAAAAAACTACATGAAGAAAAGACTGTCGGAAGCAAATTTAAACCATGATGTCATAAGATGAAATATCTTATCAACTTTGAATTTAAGGAAGTCCAACACAGAGAATTTATGAAAAAATTGTTTGAAAATGCATCTCATCTAGTGGTGCACACAAGGGGGATCCGGACCCCCCCCCAAAAAAAAGCCCTTGATTTTTTCCGATTGATTATAATTCTAAGTATATAGTACGTAAAATTTAATTAAGTATTTGTTATTAACGAATAATTTTATTAATTAATGCTAATTATTTATTCAATAATTAGTTTTTTACTGTGTTTTGTTCCCGAAAATCGACAAAATAAAAAGGAGCATGATACAAAATGGAGAACTTTCGACCCCGGACCCCCCTCTTGAAACATTCCTGTGTGCGCTACTGATCTCATCATAAACAGTTTCAGTAAAGAGCTTCTGGATGAACAATTTTTACTGCTTTTCAATCTGAAGCAAAGTTGAGAACTTATCAGTTATATTGATCAACATAGTCAAATTGGACAACATAGGAAAACACTTCTAAATCTGGTTCATACTGTCTGTTGATAAAAATAGAGGGCATTCATTATCTTCGCAATATTTAGCAATCTGTTAATAGCAATTAGTTTGCACTAAGTGATATTCTCTTTCTGTGATAATTTAGCTAAAAGTTTCTACTTTGTTGTTACAATGATAAAAACAAAGAATCTGTCCCAATGAAGGAAGAAAAGTAATATTTTTTCCATGGCATGAAATACCTAGCAACAGCTTTTTCGATCAAATAGTTATGTTGTGCAGATGAAAGCAAGAAAGAAATACCGCTGATGTGGTATTGATATTCATATGAAGATTTAGTTCTTAAGGTTTACTTACTATTGGATCGACAAACTTCACTGTCATGTTATTAATATAAGATGGATTGTAACCCTGTGACAACCACAGATTGATAACATCCCCATGTTCGAGTGGGTAACGATTCGGAAAAGAAATCACCATAATCCAAGTTCCTTATAACTAAAAAGTACCCAAATATGTACAAATTGCTTGCACTATTGACTTTTGAACATCAACATAAAGTATAATACATTGGAATTTCAAAATATCTCATGTACAGCATAAAGTTTTGGTGAGTGTCTTTTAGCTTTGTTGATGCTCATAGCAAAGCTAAGTTGAATCACGAATTGTCTAAACTGAAGTGGAACATGTGATGAAACGGCATGATTTTCAAAATGAAATCATTTTTATAAGTTGCCTGTGCAATAAGAATAGAAGCTTCAATAACAGTTCTTGCAAGATGGGTAGTTTTTCCATTATGCAATCCATATGTGATTGCAAACCGAAAAACCATAAGAAATTAATTGTAAACAAAATGTAAACAAAACATGAAAAGTTTTCAAATAATTTAATGCACTTAATAAAATAATCATAAGCATAACAGTATAAAACAAAATTAAGCAAAGAATAATTTCATTATGAACCTTAATTAAAGAGATAGTTAAAACAGATTATATATATATATATATATATATATATATATATATATATATATATATATATATATATGCTCAGATTTTGAAAAAAATTTTTTATCACGAACAGCTCCAAAGATATAATATTTACACTTTAAAAAGTCTTTAACTGAATAAGAAACTATAAACCCCAATGTTTCTAAGCAATCATCATGCATTACAGCAAACCCCATATATACGTAAGAAAAGTTCAGTTCTCAAAATAAACAAATAAATATGATGCAGCCTGATAATGAAAAGAGAAAATATAATACAGTAGATACTCGATAACCCGGCATTCCCGATAGCTCGGCCACACTCTTGTGGTGTCCGATGCAGAATCTATGGTCGCTATCATAGTCAATGAAAAAAACCGGAAACAGATGTTAAGATGAATGTTGAAGACACTGAACAAACTCCTAAATTATCCCATAGTGAGGGACTCTAAAGACTCTTCAGTGTTTTGAACAAATGGTGCGTCGGTAATGGACCTTCATCGTCTTCGTGATGAAGCAGATGTGTAGTGCGGAAGACAACAGGACATTGTGCATTTCTTTAGAAAAAATAGTCAGTTTTTTTCAAAATTGATTACTCTCTATAACAAAAAAAACGATGCACCTAGAATGAATTGACTGATAAAGACAAAAATTGGTAGGTAGAAAGATTATGTACGGAATAGAAAATGATTAAAATTTCATAAAAATTGAATGATTTGTTTCAGAGTTACATAGTCACAAAGTAACGAGATCAGTAAGATTTTGATCCACCTCTAGCCTGGATGCAAGCTGTCACACGAAATGACATAGAGAGATAAAGCACCCTGGTGGTCTTCTGCGGTATTTCTTGCCAAATTTGCTCCAATTGTCGAGCCAGATCATCAACGTTCCCTGGTAGATGCAGTCGCTTTCATATTATATCCCACACATGCTCAATTGAAGAGAGATCTGGTGATCTGGCTGGCCAAGGAAGTGTTTGAAAAGGTGTAAGACAGTTCATAACAACACGTGTTGTATGTGTTCTGGCATTATCTTGCTGAAAAATAAGGCCATGTTACTGAAAAAGAAATGGTAGCAAAACAGTTCTAAGAACGTCGTCGACGTACCGCTGGGCTGTAATTGTGCCTCTAATGACGACGAAAGGGTCTTTCAATCAAAAGAAATGGCTCCCCAGACCATAACTCCTGGTTTAAGGCCTGAGTGGCACGCAATAAGGAAAAAAGGATCGGAATGCTGCCCTGGGTGCCTCCAGACACGTCTTCGATGATTGTCAGGACACGGAAGTTGGATTCGTCGCTAAACACTAAAAGTCTTCAGTCGGCATGATTCTAGCCCTATCAAGCCAAGCACCCCTGAAATCTGGCTCGACAATGTGAAGGCGTGAGTGGTAGGTGGCGTAGCGGTCGATACGAGAGTAAATTTCGCTCTATCAGCCGTATGTGAATGGTCGTGGGGGACACTGGTGTGCGGGATCGCACAATGTATGGTTGATAATGATGAGTCAGGCACTTTGACAATTGATCTGACAATCAATCTGTCCTCCCGATCTGCTGCGACCCTAGGTTGACCACAACCATCATGACGCTGCAATCTGCCACTGCCCACCTATTCGTACCAGCATCTTCTAATGTCCGTATCGCTTCGACCCTTAAGACGAGCGATTCTCCAACCTGCCTCTTTCAATATATTGATACGACTTCTTTCAAACTCTGACAGTTGCTCGTAATGAGCTCGAATCCTGCAGCGAGGCATTTTTTGAGTAGTTGTAAGGTATCCTAAATTGCAATGCAAAATAAATTTTGCCCATCAGATTGAGAATCGCTTCTTATACATACCTGCTGAGTGCGCTGTAGCTCCCGCTATTTATTCAGTGGACACCAAATTTTAATCATTTGCATGTTCGGTACAAATGTCTTTTCATACGAAATTTCATTACAATCCGGCAACTCCTCCTTGGTGAGTCGGGTTTTTTTTTTTTTTTTTGTAATAAAGTGTAGTTAATTTTTTTATAGACAACTTTGTGCTTTCATAAAATATTTTCCTGAGGAGTGGATGTTTAGATAAATTGCTGTATACTATGAATTCATTAATTTTCTTTTTTTAGTGAATGCTCTATGCCTTCATGAAATACGTACTTTTCCTTTGGGTATTTGGGCAGTTTTTATTCTGCTGTATTCTCAAGCAAACAATATATACAACTGTAGTACAATATTTTCCGAGGAAACACTCTCGTACCTATCCTTTTTTAACCCATTCCCGATAACATGGCATTTTCACAATCTCAGCAACCCTTCAGTCCACATTTAGACTAGTTTTCGAGTCTCTACTATATTAGCATTAATAAAAGTTAAAAAATTTCTGAAAGAGATAAATCATATCCCTGTAGCTTCGAATTACAGAAAAAGATAAAATACGTTTAAAAAAACATCGAAAATAGCAGCGCAAGCAAACCTGTGTTGCCAAACCGAAAATTAAACTTTTGAAAGAATATTTTTTACACAATGAATTTTTTTAAAAAACAATTGTTATTCCGCCATAAAGAATAAGTAATGAATAAGTACAACTATAAATAAATATATTTATAATGAAAATATATGTACCACACACAGTCCTTAAGAAATTGCACAGGAAGTCTAAATGTTATCATTCAGAACTAGAAGGGGAGTCATATGACGTCATATCGTCGGTTAGTTAAAAAATCACTTATAAGCTGAATTTTAAAAAATTTATGTGGAATTTCGAAATAATTTCTTCGAAATGCAGAGCACATTATGACTAATAGAAACAGCACATATCAAGTATCACACAAACTTGGGTTATTAATTTTTTGTGCCGCATCGAAAACCCACACATATAAACATAAACTAATCATTTTATTAATGTAGATTTTATTTATTTATTTTTTGAATTTATTACTGCGTAGGAACGGATGATGGCAAATCGCATAGCTCGTGTCAAGGGGGGAAAATGATGCTTCAAACTGTAAAATTTTATCAGTTGTTAAAATAGTAGAAAACAATTCTATTATTTATATTAGTAAACAGATTATATAAGAATTAACTAGAAGGAGAGTCATATACCTCGTCGGTTAGTTAAAAAAATCGCTTATTAGCTGAATTTTAAAAAATCTATGTTGAATTTCGAACTAATTTCTTCGAAGTGCAGAGCGTTATGACTTGTAGTGGAAGGGGAAGTCGAAGTTCCAACAATCCCTTTACAATTAGTTTAATACCCTTGGAAGCAATTCTAATTATTTTCTTAATCTAACTTATAAGATTAATCAAACCACACACTTATCTTGTAGCACACTTGCTTGTAGATCACTCGTCAGCTCTTTCCTAAACTGCTATGGTCCTGTTCAAAAAAACTTTTCTAGTATTTCCACTTCACGGAATTGCAGTTACAGCTTGAATACTATCTTCAGGATGAACGACTCGTGATCCAGGATTAACTTCAACACAGCTTGCCGGAGTTTAAATATCATTTACATTAGAATAAAATTAAGTCAACTCTATATTCTTTTTCATAAAATAGTGTATTATTAATGTGTATTTAAGCAGTATTTATCCGGTAATTTTATTCTAAAGAAACGTTTTAAACTTTTTGTACATAGATTGCATACACGTGGCATCATTTGCAGACTTTGTTATAAATCTTGCCAAATATGGCGTCAAAAAATTCTGGAAGTAAGGATATATGCATTTTTCGTAATTTAAAAATTTTCTAGAACTATTTCTATCATTTCTACATTTCAAGGCGTATTTATATGATTAATTTACGTTCTCAGCAAAAGTTTTACACCTGAATAATGTGATTTTATTGTGCCAAAGTACCCTAACCATTTCAGTACATTTGGCAGTCCCCTTTAAAAGATTTGAAGATAGATTTTATGAATTTAAGTTACGTTTTAAATTAATTTTACGTCATCAAGAAACAAACAAAGCCGCAATTTATACCAATAAAGCCTTTTATTAATAGAACAGCGAATTAAAAAGATTATTTTCATTTAATCTTGTTGAGTGGTACATATACTACTTCGCCATACGATTATGGTTTATTTATTTTTATTGACGACTTCTTTTGCTGACCAACCTTGTTATCTTTCAAAAACAAATTTCAGTTCAGTTCAGTACAGTGATAACACTGTAAATCTGGAGATTTGGCCAACGGTTTCTTGAATTCAAAAATATAAAGTTCAGTTCAGTGAAATCACTGGAATAGTGGAGACTTGGCTAACGCCTTATGCTCCGATAAAATTTTGATTAGTTTTTAATCCAAGTTGTAACACGCAGTTCGTGATTGCACTATCCATCAGTAATTTGAATTATCGTGTTGTGCTTCAACTGAGATTGATGAAAGTAGAGTATAGAGCAGGGGTGGCGAACCTTTTTGGGTCAACGTGCCATATTTTCTAAAAAAACGTTTAATGAGTTATAGGCGTGCCATCAAATACTTTTGACTTGTGATTATTGAAGAACTAATAAAATTAAATACGAACAAATCAAAATTCTTTATTTAATACGAAAAAATACATTTTGTACTGTATAGTAGTAAATGTTTTAGTTATACTTGTAATTTTTAAATTAAAATAACATTAGTGTGATTTCTGCTGTTGTAGATTAGATGACAAATAACTTATATCAGGATTATAAGATGTTACTTTTAGCAGAATGCATGCTGAATTAGAGTCGTCTGTTAAACGGTTTCTAAGCGAGTCTTTGATGTTATTTATCTCTGAAAATAATGATTCGCAGGCATAGGTAGATTAAAATATGGTTGAAATAGCATACGCCAACTTCTTCAAACAGTTAAATGCGTCTGGAATCGAATTCCATGTTTCCCAAATTTCATTACTGGTATTTTTACTTATAATGCTTGTCTATCTTTCTGCTTCAATCAATTCCAACTTTTTCCTTGTTTCAATAAACTTTTGAATCCATATTGAACTAGACTTGAAATCAATCAGTTGCATTTCAAGTTCTACAATTTCCAACCAATCAAATTGAGACAATTTCAGTTTATCAAACGAAATCACATCAGGGTACATAATAAATTTGAACGTTTTCGATAATTCCTTGAACTGAGAAAATCTCGCTGAACTTCTTTTTTTTCTATTTTTTGCTGCCTGTCTGTTCCATTTTTCAAGATGAGAAATATAAAAAAAAAATTTATGTCTCTTGCTCTTTTTCCATATTTCTTCACTTTTGATCTTGTGTTGTTTTTTAAAATATGTATGTAGATCTTCATAAGTTATCCAAGAAATAATATTCCACGGCTCTGGAGAGGCTTTAGCTAATTTATCAACTTCTTCATTAATCCCTATTCCCTTGTGACTGGTACCCAAATGAATGTAATTGATTGAGCTATTTGGAGGCACTGATGTAAAGTTGAACTTAAATTTAATATAATTTAATATAATAATAATTTTAACTTGGATTTTCTATTAATATTTTGGATGCTTTTTAGGACTGATAAGCTGTCCGTCAAGATGATATAGTTTTCTGTTTCAGAAACCCAATTTTTTAACGCAGTCCATATGGCTATAGCTTCAGCTGTGAATATTGAAATCATTTCTTTCAGTATGAAATTTTGTCGAATTTTTTTCTTAGGGATCAAAATTCCTATTGATGATTGATTAGTATTTTTTGAACCATCGGTTGCTATTATGATATTGTTATTAAATTTTGGCTAAATGTAATCATTAAACATATTTTGTACCATGTCATCTGGAAGGTCCTTGTTTTTTGAAATGGTAGTTCATGAGTATAGATGTTTATTTTGCGATTATCGTAGATTAGGGGGGATCCATTGAAGAATATCTACTTTAAAAATGCATAATTCTTGGAGCAGGTTGATCGTCTTTTGAAAAATACTGATCTCTTTTTCTCTATATTTATAAAAAATACTATTTATATTCCAAAATAACCTTGCATTCAGTGACCCGTTTTTTAATGCAATTTGTTTAGTTATAAATTTTTGGCAAAGAAAATTATGGCGAGTATTAATACTTCCATTCATAGACTCTGCTCTTAATAAATCTAACGGAGTGTTTCTTGGGAGACCTAGGGCTAAACGTCAAGCAGCATTGTAAATCGGTTCTAATTTTTGTCTGTTGCTATTGCTAGAAAAGGAAAAAAGTTGACTTCCATAGTCAAATATAGAACGGATTGTGGCATTAATAATATTTAAAAGATAATCAGATCTTGTTCCTATTTTCGGAGAAGATAAGGCTTTAATCGCATTTAAATATTTGAATCCTCTTTGACGTAGGTGATTAATATGATTTTTCCAGGTGATATTGGGGTCGAAGATGATACCCAGGATTTTCAGACTCTTCACTTCGGGAATAGGTTTGTCGCATATTTTAAGTAATGTAGGTATTGTGCTTCTTTTTCTGGAAAAGTTGATTAGACTGCTTTTTTTTTTGGAGAGGTGGACAATTTCAATTTTTTACACCAGACTAAAATTTTATTTAAAGATTCTTGCATTTCGCCTATTGTTTTATTCCAATTTGTACCACTACTATATAAAAATATGTCGTCAGCATAAACCAGAAGATTACTGTCGTGTTGAATTTCAAATATATCTGCTGTTTCGTCAATATTTGTGTGAACTGTAGAACTGGTTAAAGAATAAAAAATCAGTCTTTTTCGCAACGCTAAGCCTACTTTATTCGTGCACCCGCTTTTGTTGGGGTACAGCTAGACAATGTCTACTTTACAAATTTTTTACAGATGGCGCTACAGTGCGCTGATGACGTAACATCTGCCATATAAATCATCAAAAGGAAAGGACTTAAGAAACAACCCTGGGGTACACCATAATTGTTTTTAACGATTTTTGAAAAAATGTTCCTCCATTTGATTTGAATTGTTCTCTGATGTAAGAAGTTTTGAATCCATCGTATTAATCTGCCAGAGTATCCAACTTTGTTTAATTTAGAAGTAAGGCCATTTGGCCACACTGAGTCATATGCTGCTTTAATATCCTACGCTACCAAAATAAAATATTCTTTGCGTTCTCTAGCCAGTATAATGTCTTGTTGTAATTGAAGTAATGTATTAATGCTGCTTCTGTGAGGGTAAAAATCATGATGATTAACATGAAAATTTTTGTTTTGAAAACTGAAATCTAGCATTCTATGTAGAATCATTCTTTCTAATAATTAGGCAATTACTGAAGTAAGAGATATAGGACGGTATGACGAAACTTCCTTGGGATTTTTGTGAGGTTTTATGAAAGGTAGGATAAATGCGTGAGTCCAATCTTTTGGAATTTGACTTGAAGACCAACTGTCATTAAAGGATTTCAAAAGGAGATTTAATGCTTTGATGGGGAGATGGTTTATTGATTGGAGAGAAATTTTATCATGCCCTGGACTGCTGTTCTTTTGATGAGATATGGCTATTTGTAATTCTTTTAAAGAAAAAGGTTTATTAATATCCTGGCTTTTATCCGGAATAGAAATATTTGGAATACTATCATTGTTTTGTTTTGCGTAATATTGTAAAAAAACAGATTGCTTGGGATTGTTCGTTTGTTAATATGGTTCCGTTATTTTCAATAATATTAAATGAAGAATAGTTAGGATTTGTTCTATTTTTGATTATTCGGATTATTTTAAAAAGCTGCATTTTAGAACTTTTTAGGAGAAGATATTTTTTCGCAGGTCTTGTGCCAAAAATTTTCTTTGCAGGTTTTGATTGTTCGCTTGAGTTTTGCGCTTACTTTTTTATATTTTATCCAGTCTTTTTCTTTAAAATTTTTCCTTGCTTTATTAAGGAGTTTTCTTTTTTTTTGCTCTTAAATGCCCGCATGCTGCTATCCACCATGGAGCTCTTGAACTTAATTGTTTTTGGTTTTTTTCTGATTCTTGAGATAAGATTTGAGCTTTTTTAATTTCTTTTATAATATCTATATTTATGTTTTCATTTAAATTTGAATTTTGTTGAATAATATTGATAAATTTGTTCCAATTTGTTTTTTGTTTAAAATTATTAGTTACTGAGCTGTTTGTTCTTTTGTAATTAATAATTATAGTCAAGTGGTCACTTCCAAAATTATCGGTATTTGTGGAACAGGATAAATCATAATTTAAATCTATAGATGTTAAAGAAAGATCTATAGATGTAAAAATTCCCGATGAATGGAGATCAGTTGGACTTTTATCTCGTTTAATAATATTAAGTCATTTTCAATGATCCAGTCAAAAATCTTTTTTCCAGAAGCACTGGAGTTTTTTTATCCCCATATTTCATGAGATGCGTTGAAAAAAAATCTCCCAATATCAAACTGTGATTATCAATATATGATGCTATTTTCGATAAATTGATGTCTTTAAAGTTACCCGGTGGGATGTATATGTTAAAAATTGTGATAGGAACTAAATCTATCTGAACTCTGACTATTAAAATTTCTAAGTCTTCACTAATTTGTGAGAATATTTTTATTGCGCTAATATCTTTTTATTTAGAACTATCATTAAACCTCCTCCTCTTTTGATTTCTCTATCAATTCTGAATATATTCTTATTGGGAATTGTGAAAATATCATTTGGATGTAACCAGGTTTCTTGAATTATTAAAATACTTGCTTTTTGAAAGATTGGCACGAAAAGAATATCTGACCTTTTGTTTTTAATTCCACGTGCATTCCATTGGATTACGTTCATGATTTAAAACGAAAAAAAAGGTGCGATACTACGAATTAGTTTAAAACTTCGAAAAAAGAAAGATTAATTTTGAGTTTTTAGCGAGAATATCAGAAAATTTGGTTATTTATTTAAGTTCCTTTATTTTTTTCTACTACACTATCTAATGTATTTCCTCTCTGTTCGGATATTTTCTTGAATCTTTTTTCTTTTTCATTCTGTGTGTGTTTTCTACTTATTAGACAATCATCTTTTTGAATTGTTATATTGGATGCAACTTTTTTAGGGTGGATTCCATGGTATTCATTAGGGAAGAAAATCTTAAATTTATATGTGCTACCACGGTGTTCAGTTCGGTCGTGAAGCGTTGTACTATTTGTTCGAATTTCTTTTCGAATATGTTATTGTTTTCTTCAAATTTCAACTCTAATTTCGCAAACTTTTTTTCAAGATTTTCTATCTTCTCTGTTTGATCATTATAGGTTTTGGCCGAGTATGTTTTTTCCCCCCCTTTGGAATTTCTCAACTGCTTCGTTTCTCGAGATTTGTTGTTGAACTTTAATTTTTAAGATTTTAATTTCTTCTTGAGATCTTTTACAATGTTTATCATTAGCTTCATGCCCCTCTCCACAAGAGCTCCTTTTTTTTTTTTTTTTATTTCTTTGCAATCGTTTTCAAAGTGGTTCAGTGAACAAATTCGGCATTTTATTGAGCTTCTACAAAATTTTTGAATGTGTCCAAATTTTCAACAGTTAGTGCATTGCCTAGGTTTTTAATAGTAGAGAGTAGTTTTTATCATTTCAAATCCAATTGGAACTCTTTCGGGAATATTGCATCTAATTTGGGTAACTTTAACTGTTTTGATTGGTTTAAATCCAGATTCGGTTTTTTTGGTAAAGCGTTGGATATCAAAAATTGTGTAATTGTAACTTTCTAATTCCGATTTTATGTCGTCTATTGTATATTCTGTGTCTATTCCCTGCAATATATAACTACTGGTTAGGCCAGTAAAGGACAATCTTGTACTTATTTTTACACCATTAATTTCTTTAATTTTTAAAGCTTCTTTGGCGGTCTCGCAGTTATTTGTTTTATTTATGATCTCACCGTTTCTTGTTTTGCTGATACTTAGAATATTTTTTTAATTGTGAACTCTTTCATTATACTTTCTTTTAGTTTAAGTGGATTACCATTCTGAAAGCCATTTTCTGATTTTTAGAAAATTGTATTATTTGGACTCGAATTTAAATTTTGTTTTTACGCAAACTTGGTCAATAATTCTATATCTGTTAAATTTACACCTATATTTATTGAATGGAAAGTTAGAATTCTTTACCTCCATTTTATTATCTGGGTGAGGGTAGTCACCCATTTTGTCTTCCCTACTCCAACACTTCAATTTGTATAAATACACTAACTTGTGTAAATACTTAAATTAAAAACTCTTATCCGAAGATAGAATAAAAGTTAAATGAACTAATTTTCAATACAAAATAAAAATTCAAAATGATCTCAGCCATCGAACCCACTTGAATAGTCAAAACTATCCAATATTTTTAGCACACTCTAAAGTCCCAATATATAAAGTTCAGTTCAGTTCAGTTCAGTGCAAGCACTGAAAAAGTGGAGACCTGGCTAACGCCTTATGCTCCGATAAAATTTTGAAAAATATAAAGTTCAGTTCAGTTCAGTTCAGTGCAAACACTGAAAAAGTGGAGACCTGGCTAACGCCTTATGCTCCGATAAAATTTTGAAAAATATAAAGTTTCATATTCACTACAAACACGCACAAAGTTACAGTTATTATATTTGTGGGATATGGAGCGACAAAGGCTATTATCCCATCAAACATACATATTTTTGTAAACAAAATCCGTAGATCTGTCCGTCACAGATATAGTAAGATTTCATAACAGTTAGTAAGGAAAACACAACTTACAATATTCGTTAAATGTTGAAATCTACATCTCACGCATTCAATTGTCAAACAAAAATGAAAAGTATTATTTACATAATTCGTACATTAATAAATTAATAATAATTTGATTTCAATAACAAACTAAAACGATGTTTTGAAGCTTCTAATTTTTCCAGTTATTAAAATTAAATATTTTTGAAGAGGTTCAAATTTAAAAAATTTGAAAATAAAACATCATAAGCCATTATTCTTTGAAGTTTTTAATCTCAAGAGTATGGCCTAATCGTACACTTTAGAAATTACTCTTATGCATCTGGCAGCAACCTTTTTGTTTTCACTTTTCTACTTGTGATAAGCGTTTGTTTGAGTATTAGTCATTCTCATATTTCTCTGTCGGAAGCAATATTTAACGTTTCTGTTCCTTGTACTACCTCGCATTTGGAGCAATAAATTCGTCTGCTCCTTCTTTATACCATGACGAGTTATGATGAAGTAATGGCCAACGATCCTCGAAAGAAAATTGTTCTTGTTGGCGATGAAAAGTGCGGAAAAATTGGACTTATTTTTAATTATTTCTCCGGTGCCTTACCGAATCCGGACGAACCTCAAATTTATAAAGATTATTCGACTGAAATAGAGGTAGATGGCCAAAAGGTACCCATCGTATTATGGATTATTCCTTCACAAGAACATTATAGCGGTATTCGGACCCTTACCTACGAATATAGTAAGGCTGTGATCCTTTGCTATGCAATCGACAACCCAACGAGTTTACAAAACGCTTGCGAAAAGTGGTATCCGGAAATTGAAAAGTACCTTCCAAACGTGCCCATTGTCTTGGTTGGTAACAAGATAGATCTCAGATCTGATGAAAATACCATTAATAAGCTTGCTAGTAAGTCACTGAAGCCTGTTTCCTTCGAGCAGGGTAAAGAAGCAGCAGAAAAGATCAAAGCAGTGAAATATATTGAATGTTCCGCCAAAAATGGTGATGCTGTGAAGGAAGTGTTCAAAGCCGCTGCAGCTGCATCTCTTCACGGCTGCTAAGAAACAAACTACATATCATTGTTACAAGTATTTTTTATTCTGTTTCCTTTCAAGTGTAATTGTACTTTCAAAGGATTTCTCTGAAAATGAATGCAAATTTTAAAAGTTAATAGTTAGTTGAGGTATTTGACTTTCGTATTGCTTCTATAAACTGGAATTTTTTAAGATTAATAACATATTTTTGTGTATGAAATATTCCAAGTCATTTTTAGAGATCCTACATAAGAATTTATAAATAATATAAATATATTATATAAATAATACAAATATGTTATATTGTAGATTCAAGCAATTTCTACTTTTTTGTTCGACACTTTTTTAGCTGTAAAATAAACTAGCTGGAATGGTTTATTTAAAAACTATTTATAAAACCTGTGATGCTAGTATAAAACCTGTTAATATCGCTTGTTTATAAAAATTTATGAATTCTTATTTTTGGACAATATTAAGACATTTTTCTCACATTTTTTTAAATATATATTTCATATTGTGCTAAATGATAAAGTATCAAGAGCATCAAAGAGATTTTGCATCTTTTTGTGACAATTATATAAAATTTGTGTTATTATATTTACTGTTACTTGCAAAATGTTTACTTTTGTATGTTTTGTGAAGCTAATTTAATGGACATTAAAATATTTTTTCTGTAAAAGGTTTCTTTATTTTAATCTATTTGGTTCCTGCTTTTGTAAATCTGATTACATTTTGGCCAAGATTGAACCACAGTTTAAAAAACTAGAGTTATCATATGGCTAAAGGGATTTTAATTCTATAGAACAAGTGTATTCCAAACATGAATATAACAAATCTTGGGCATAAATCTTGAATAAGTTGCTCTAAGGATTCTAAGTTATTCATTATTAAATTTAATTATGATAATTAGGAAATCATCTATTATAATTTTTTTTTCATATTAATGTACATATTTGCTGTTATAATATAAAATATATTTCATAATGTTTACTTTGTAAAGTAGTATATTTCATAAAAATATATCATAAAAAATATTTTTAAAATTTGATATTTAATGCTGAAAATTTTTTTCTCTACTTAAATACAAATATTTCAGTTTTTAATTTTGGGCAGTATAAACTTGCTAGAAAAAAGTCTACGTTCACGTACTATTGCTCACATGAACAATGGGAAAAAATAAAAAACTGGAATTTGAAAAAAATTTTAAAACTATATTTTATTTAGTTCACATTAAGTATTCAGAGCAACAGAAGTAAATTTGGTTTGCTTTCTTAGCTTTTAAAATAAAGACAGGTTTGTAGCGACACTAACAAAAATCAAGTAGAAAAGGTATGTGTTCACTGTTTTAGTAGTAATTATACAAAAAGGGGATAATGAGCTATTTTGTAGCTGTTTGGTTAACCTCATCCTTTGAGAAAGTCATGAAGTTGTTTCAGCATTGAACTAACAAATCTTGTGATTTCCTCAGTGCTTATCTTCTCCTATTGGTCTTTAAGAACACCCATCAGCATATCCTTGCTAGGTATATTGTGTTGACAAATTCTATGCTTCAGAAAATCTCATAGGTGTTTTATCGGATTCAGATCAAAGGACTGTGGAGGCACGTGCAGTTAGTTTGGGACATTATACAAGAGCCAGAGCTTCACAATCTCAGCGGTGTGGTTAGGATCGTTGTCATGTTGGAAATGAAATGATGATCCTAAGCAGAGTTTGGTGGCCCTTTCCTTTAAATTGTATTTTAGGACATAAAGATCATATTTGTTCATAATTGATTCGATATACTCCAATTTGCCAACACCATTGCTTGCCATACACTCCACCACCACCGTGCTTTACCGCTGAGCTATTTCTGAAGCTCTGTGTAAGGTATTCTACATACCAATTTATGACCTTTTATGCTGAAGATGTGAAATTTGTTCTCTTCAGAGAATATCACAGTCCTCCAGAACACAGGAGGCTTATGTATATGCTTTTTTACAAAAGCTATCCATTTAAGCAGGTTGGTCATTGAAATATAAGGCTTTCTGCGAACCACTCGGCTTTGGTATCCGGCCTTTTTCAAGATTTTTCTTGCAGTAACCGCCCAAATAATTTTGTTAAACCTCTCGTGAATGTCTGTTGTTATTTAACTTGCAGTCAAACACGGATTTTTCTTCACCATTCATATCATACTTCGTTTTTCTCTGATTGCGAGTTTTGATCGACGTCCTAAATGAGGTTTGAATGTGTAAACTCTTGTAGATTTAGAGTTATAAATAACATGCTGGGGATAGATGAATACTGCTGTCCGATGGTTCTGGCTATATCCTGACGACTTTTTTGCATCTTTCCACATTTTCACAAGGATTTTATGCTCACTGATACTAATTTCCTTCCTTTTACTTTCCATGTCCTTGAATTGATTCGTATCTCACAAAAATTTACAAATTATTGAGTTACAATTTAAGCTATTTTACTATATAACTAAATGCAAAAACTGTTTACCTATAACGCCTGTTGATAAAAATTCCAGGAATCAAGAATATTCAAATAGGAAGCGTAGATTTTTTCTGCCTACTATTTGTGTGCTTTGCTACAAAACTCCCATTATCTTAAGTATTTTTAATTCAAAATTAACAAATTCATGCATGCTCAATATTTAAATAATGGTAAACAAATTCATGAAATTTTGTTTGAAAAAAAATTGTATTTCTATTTAATTTTACCTTTGCTGTATGATTTCTTATGGGTGAACGAAAATTTTTTTTAGCTAGTGTATTTCTTCAACTTTTTATATTAACTAGAATTTTTCTTTTAAGGCATAACAGTATCCTAAAAATAACAAATTTTCCCCACTCCTCCTTTTTTATTACAATTTTCTATTGTTTATACATTAAGAAAGCTTCTCCCAAAACTTTAGATCTGAAAACAGTTTTTATGACATTTGAAGTTTTCAGTCTAGATTTTAGTTTTGGCTTCATTTTTAATCATTTTTGCTTTTCTTAACTAAAGTAATTAAATATTTTTGAACAAAATCCATTTTTTTGTGTGTGTAAAATGGCTATTAACTGTAATTTTTAACACCCTTTTATAAACTTCACTTGTATGTAACAGAATCTTGAACTCAATTTTTACCTACTTTGAAAGGTCAGATTAATTCAAAAATTTGCTCACTTGTTCAGGACCGATGGCAATACAATGATTTGGTTCCATTGTCCTGATCAGGATTAATGGTTTTCCATTTTCAGATCCCATCCTGCATCTGACGACTAATATTAGATCCCCTTTCCAGATGTGGCGACTAAAATATTAAGTTACAACTTTGTTTGGTTAACTATAAAAGGGTGTGTTTTTTTTAAACTATAATTTATTATTAAAATCATTTCTATTTGCTTATGTTTTGAGTTCTCTCATAGTTATCTAATTCAGATTAATTTCCAGACCAATATTTATGCACAGTTTATGTAATGTGGAATCTTTTTTTACTTTTTCATTAAATTTGTTGCTTTTGAGGAAAATGCCACAGCACCAAAAAGTTCTCAAGTTGCTATGAGAAACTACATCAAAGAGATGAAATACCACTGAAATTGATGTACCTAAAAGTCAGCTCTCAACTGATACTACAATATTATACTGCAAAATACTATTGCAGATAAAACTGTATATTTCCATTATGTACCAAACTACATTATAGTAAACAAAGTACTGTAGTACAGTATTTTAAAGTTGAGGAATAAAAACTCAAACTTGCTAAACTAAACCTATTTGAAGCTGGAAAAAAATAATTAAATTTTATGAACACACATACACAAACCTAGTAATTTTTAGCTTAAGTTAGTATCATTATTTTGTATGTAAATGCTTTGTGTTTCAAAACTTTTGCAAAAGTATTATGTTTAGATTGAACTGAATAATCTGTCATCATGACAAATGCTATCAATATTGTGAATGCATATGCATATTTTGAATAGAAAAAAGTTTTCAGTCATAATTTAAGAAGCGTTTTGATGTAGAACATAAACTGGAAAATAACATACTAAGAAATTAGAGTTTTACAGGTATATTAGTTTTTGTTTTATGTCTTTACAAACTTTAAAATGTTTTTCTCATGTTTTTAATTTTGAAGATATAAATATTTTCTAATCTCTAAATCTTTTCTGTTCAAGACAGAGTACTGAAATTTTTTGTAGATTTTCCGAAATATATGTTCCATGAAAGTTAGATTTAGGTATGGAAACTCATAAGTTATTTTTTTAAAATCTTAATATTTAAAAAAAATATGTATTTTTCCAGATTTAGCTATAAAAATTATTAAACTTCAGAACAAGGAATCAGATTTTCAATTCCATTGTAACTCCCAGTAATCCAAGAAATATAAATCATTTAAAGTAATTTAAAATTTTACAAGAGTTTTTTTTAAAAAAAATGGTGAAATAATGACTTATCAAACTGACTTTTTATTTTCCGAATCAAAATTTAAGAATATAATCTGAGTAAGTATTATCTGAATATAGTATAAACATAAATTTATATCTCAATAATAAATAAAACATCTTTTTGGAAAAGGGCACTGAGTATTCTTAGGCAATGTGTTATTAAAATTTATTTCACTATTAAAAGTTTAAGCATGCGAATAAATGTTACATTTATTTTATTTAATCAAATTTACAGATGTGAATTTTTTTTAATAATCAGTATGTGTTAGTTTACCCTAGTTTAAATATTACGTTTATTTGCATAAATTAAGTTTTTTTCTTTGACTTAAAACAAGACACAAACATTTGGACTAAGATTTTTCCTTCAAGTAACGATGTGATTATAATGATTAATTTAAGAATCACTTAGTTTCATCTTTTCAGATTACCACTTAATGTTAATTGCTAAAATGGTTATCAAAATTTTGCCATCGTATTTAAAAAGTCATAGTCACGTCTTGACTTGCGTTGACGAATCATGAGTTCGAAACCTCATGCCACTAAAAGGCTACCGTATAAAAGGGCTGATGGACCCTAAATTTGCCGTGGCTAAAAGCCTAAAAGTTGGCTTGGTTTGAAATTATGGAAAGTGAGGTTGCCAGCCACACACACACTGGCGTAGCTAGTTCTGAATGGGCCCTGTATCAAAATTCCTTCTGGTCTCTATTTTAGATATGTAAGCCCTGTTAGTGGGACTTCAGTTACACATATTAGGGCCCCTGTAGCTTGGTGGCCCCGTATCATTGATACGGCAGTAGCTAGCCCCTGTTGCCAGCTCAGTTGTCATTCTCATCATTTGACCAAAGTTCAAATGATATCTGACCCAGGTTCTCGTATAGCTAACTTCAAAGTGGGGCTGCGGTAGCTTAGTGGTCATGGTCACGAACTCTTGGCCGGCGTTTGTCCACTCGAAGGTTCGAGTCCTGGTGGCACTGAAGACTCGCCGAGTAGAGTAGCTGATGCACGTTAGATGTGTCATGATTCAAAGTCCACATGTTGGCGAAGAATGGAAGTTGGAGTAGTCTTCCTCCTCGCTTGACAGTCGTACAAAAAATTACAAAGTCCGTCACCAATAACCTTGGTGTTACTTTTGAGTGAGACGCTAATAAACACTTTCACCCCCTCACGATGCGGTATTAATAATCAATCCATTCATCTTGTCACATTGATTAGGATAAACGTACGCGACTCAACCATTTCTAAGATGGTTTATTTAAAAAATATTAAATGATCCAGATTTTTAAAGTTATTCCGAAAGAGAGAAAGGTAGTAAAAACCGTTGATTTCATATAAGACGAATTGTATTTTAAATTTAATTAGATTTTTGCTTCTATAATCTTAGCGATAGAGGATTTCAGAATATTTTCAAACATCCGTATTATTTAACGTGGATCCTCAGGTATTCTGATACACTGCTCAAAACAATTCAAGGATATTGTAAGTTTTATATAAAATAAAGATATAAGCGAAATTTTTTTTGCCGAAAATGGAAGAAGATAATCACAAACGCAAATTTTTCTGATTTTCAAACTGTGGAGAATGCTAATTTTGACTTCGACGTCAAAAACGTCGCTTCAGCGGCAGCGAATAAAATTTGACTTTCAACCGAAATGAAGACAAGGATGATCGGCATTCAGTGACTGCTTTGTTTCGATGAGTACGATGTCTCAGAGAAGTCATTTAACCAATTCAGAAGCTTGGAGAGCTGTTGGTAGGTTAGAAGGGGGCCAAACTCAAGCCCAAGTACCGCAAGCCATTGGAGTGTCACAAAGTGTGATTTACAGGATCTGGAACCGTTTTTTGGAGACTGAAAGTGCAGGCCGAAGACCTGGACAAGGTCGTAGACGGGCAACAACGCCCAATGAAGATCGTTATTTAGTGTTAACGGCTCGGAGACACCGAAATATGAACGCTACTCTTCTCCAACTACACCTTCGCTCGGCTACTGGCACCACGGTTTCAACTCAGACTGTCCGAAACCGGCTCCATGGTGAGGGCTGTATGCTCGCCGACCGATGGTATGTGTTAGACTAACATCAAGGCATCGTCGCGACCGCAGGGAGTGAGCAACAGAGCATGTGAACTGGAGGAGAAATGAATGGAGCAATGTTCTTTTTTCTGACGAGTCCCATTTTTCTGTTCATCCGGATAAAAGGCGTATTTTCATCCGGAGGGACCGTGGCAGCAGGAATAATCCTGCGTTCGTGCACGAAAAGGTCAGATTTGGCGGTGGAGGAGTGTTAGTGTATGGTGGCATCTCCATTGACGGGCGCACAGACCTCTACATCATTTGAGATGGACCTCTGACTGCTCGCCGATATAGGGATGAGATCCTCAGACCTATTGTAGTCCCTTACGCTGCAGCAATCGGAGATGACTTCATTTTAATGGACGTAACAGCAGGCCACATCGTGCTAACCTCGTGGAGGATTCCCTTTTCGAGGAATGAATCGTACGAATGGAATGGCCAGCGTGTTCTCCAGACATGAATCCAATAGAGCACGTTTGGGACACTCTAGGAAGACTAGTTGCTGTGGCCGCCAACCACCCCCACAAACTCTTCAAGAACTGGAAAGAGCTCTTCTGGAAGAGTGGGACAAAATACCCCAACTCGTGATTAATAGTCTTATTGACTCCATGCCTCAAAGGTGCTCAGCGTTGCTGGCCGTCCGTGGAAACCATACCCCCTACTGAAAATGATTTCCTTTGAGGAAAACACCTTTTCTTATTCTTTTTTTTCTCATATGCACAAATTGTGTTTTTTTTTCCTTTTGTACACAAATGCGCATTAAAATGCATTTTTTTTCTGCCAAACATGTGTAATTTATTCTCATATAACCTACCACGTCTGTCGACCATGTATCATTTAGCTAAAAAGTTTTCCAGCCACAATATCCACCTAAAACCGCAATATCCTTTAATTATTTTGAGCAGTATATAATCAAAAGAACTCTTAAAAACGTTTTGAGGAAACTTGCAACGCGCGCGCATCAAGTTGATAGTGCTTCATTAAAAGTTTTAACCAGTGTTTCTCTCCTTTCTAAAATTCATTTTTACTCAAATTTCTCTTCCCAATTCAGTACCAAATAGCGAAAATTGAATGCATTCTCCATATAGAAATTAATGTTTAACTTTCAAGTGGTTTTAATGTATCATATTTATTCAAATCTAAGGCACACCACATACTCTCAACACGGTTTGTGAAAAAATAGTGTCAAACGGTTTATCGTTTTCTGCGATATTTACGAAATTTAATTTGGGAATAATAAGTGAATAATTAATTTATTTTACGGGTATTAACAATTTTTAAATACATACATGAATCAGTCATTGCTCTAACCATCAGCATCATGTTCAATTTCGGCATGCAAGGAATTTCCGCCTTCGATTCTCAGCCGCAACCGATTTTCATTAGCATTCACTGTGGAAAAAAGTACTGTTTAGATTCCAATACTGTATATACACATTCCTCTTTTGTCTTCATATAAATATATATTTTACACGTATATATGAAGAAGTAGATTTTGTTGGATAAATTTCGTATATGTTTGTGAGAATACAAGGTAACGTCCTTTTTCATGAAATTGTAAATCTAGAATCAGCACTGGCTCTCAAATTCGAAATTTTTACCAATATTTTATTATATTCATTATCTCAAATGAAACATAATCTTAACAACTTAATGGTTTTCATTGAATGTACAAATTTAACTTAAATAAGGTATCATCAAGCATTTTTTTCTGCCAAATTCATCGCTGACCAGTCGCTTAAACGAAGTAATTTTGAATATGCTTCTACGAAACTGTTCAGTGAAATCACTGGAATAGTGGAGACTTGGCTAACGCCTTATGCTCCAATAAAATTTTGATTAGTTTTTAATCCAAGTTGTAACGCATAGTTCGTGATTGCATTGTCTTTCAGTAGTTTGAATTATCGCCTTGTGCTTCAACTGAGATTAATGAAAGTAGAGTATTGAGAAACTATTAGTTGGGATTTTAGAATCTATTGGTTGATGTCAAAAATTTTTCATCTTTTTGAACATGCTCTATTGTTTTACATTTCGCTATTGAGGCATAAGACCATTCTCCGTGGTTGGAGATAAAATTTTTCAAAATTTCACGCTGCGATTTGTATTTGATACAGTTTAATATAAAATGTTCACTAGTTTCTGGTACTTTACAATCTGCACACAAAGGAGAATCTGTTTGTTTAAAAAGGAAATATATATCATTTAATGGTAATTTTTTTAGCTCGCACACACAACTTATTTATTAAAACTTCTTTTTTTTCTATTTTTTGCTGCCTGTCTGTTCCATTTTTCAAGATGAGAAATATAAAAATAATTTTTCTGTCTTTTGCTCTTTTTCCATATTTCTTCACTTTTATTTTTGTGTTGTTTTTTGAAATGTGTATGTAGATCTTCCCAAGTTATCCAAGAAATAATATTCCACGGCTCTGGAGAGGCTTTAGCTAATTAATCAACTTCTTCATTAATTCCTATTCCCTTGTGAGCTGGTACCCAAATGAATGTAATTGATTGAGCTATTTGGAGGCACTGATGTAAAGTTGAACTTAAATTTAATATTATCGTATTGGATTTTCTATTAATATTTTGGATGCTTTTTAGGACTGATAAGCTGTCCGTCAAGATGATATAGTTTTCTGTTTCAGAAACCCAATTTTTTAACGTAGTCCATATGGCTATAGCTTCAGCTGTGAATATTGAAATCATTTCTTTCAGTATGAAATTTTGTCGAATTTTTTTCTTAGGGATCAAAATTCCTATTGATGATTGATTAGTATTTTTTGAACCATCGGTTGCTATTATGATATTGTTATTAAATTTTGGCTAAATGTAATCATTAAACATATTTTGTACTATGTCATCTGGAAGATCCTTGTTTTGAAATGGTAGTTCATGAGTATAGATGTTTATTTTGCGATTTTCGTAAATTGGAGGAGGAGAGATCCATTGAAGAACATCTACTTTAGAGATACATAATTCTTGGAGCAGGTCGATCGTCTTTTGAAAAGTACTAAACTCTTTTTCTCTATATTTATAAAAAATGTTATTTATATCCCAAAATAATCTTGCATTCGGTGACTAGTTTTTTAATGCAATTTGTGTAGTTATAAATTTTTGGCAAAGGAAACTTGTGACGTCTTACGCGTCTTTTCTTTAACAAGTCCTTTGGGTTCTTTGGGCCAGAATTAATGGCAACTCTTTTCCAACCAAATCCAAGAAACGAGATCTGAAGAAGAAATGCAAATAAACCGACTTTAAATATAGGATCTTAGACTAAGCGGGAAGGCAATGTAAAGGAATGTTAGGCAATTGATGTGCTTTGTGGCAGTTGATGATTATTGCATTTCGTGGTGTAAGATTGATTAAGTTCTACTTGTCGTGGATAAACATGTTGGTGTTCGACTAGAAGTTAATCGTCAAGCTGCATACCATTGCAGATAAAGACAAGTAGCATTACGGAATAATATAAGGTAGGATTGATTACACTTTATTAGAATTGAGGATTAAGCGGTTCAATTATTGAGATTGGTCTGAATTAGAATTGATCATATTATAAATATAAATATATAAATTGTGTGTTGCGTATTGTGTCATCGTAGATTCTCTCATATTAATTATTGTAATTATATTTGTTAAAAGTTTAAGTTGAATATCTTAATAAAGTCATATTAAGATAATGTATGATCCGAGTTCTTTCGCTAATCCTACAACTCTAGCTCACGCTGATACTTCGAGGGATGTACTTCCAAGGGGAGGTACATCACAAACTATGGTGATTATTAATACTTTCATTCATAGACTCTGCTCTTAATAAATCTAACGGGGTGTTTCTTGGGAGATCTAGAGCTAAACGTAAGGCAGCATTGTAAATCGGTTCTAGTTTTTGTCTGTTACTATTGCTAGAAAAGGAAAAAAGTTGACTTCCATAGTCAAAGATAGAACGGATTGTGGCATTAATAATATTTAAAAGATGATCAGATCTTGTTCCTATTTTCGGAGAAGATAAGGCTTTAATCGCATTTAAATATTTGAATCCTTTCTGACGTAGGTAATCAATATGATTTTTCCAGATGATATTGGGGTCGAAGATGATACCCAGGATTTTCAGACTCTTCACTTCGGGAATAGGTTTGTCGCATATTTTAAGTAATGTAGGTATTGTGCTTCTTTTTCTGTAAAAGTTGATTAGACTGCTTTTTTCTGGAGAGGTGGACAATTTCAATTTTTTACACCAGTCTGAAATTTTATTTAAAGATTCTTGCATTTCGTCTATTGTTTTATTCCAATTCGTACCACTATTATATAAAAATATGTCGTCAGCATAAACCAGAAGATTACTGTCGTGTTGAATTTCAAATATATCTGTCATATAAATTATAAAAAGGAAAGGACTTAAGATACAACCCTGGGGTACACCATCGTTGTTTTTAACGATTTTTGAAAAAATGTTCCGCCATTTGATTTGAATTGTTCTCTGATGTAAGAAGTTTTGAATCCATCGCATTAATCTGCCAGAGTATCCAACTTTGTTTAATTTAGAAGTAAGGCCATTTGGCCACACTGAGTCATATGCTGCTTTAATATCCTACGCTACCAAAATAAAATATTCTTTGCGTTCTCTAGCCAGTATAATGTCATGTTGTAATTGAAGTAATGTATTAATGCTGCTTCTGTGAGGGTAAAAATCATGATGATTAACATGAAAAATTTTGTTTTTAAAACTGAAATCTAGCATTCTATGTAGAATCATTATTTCTAATAATTAGGCAATTACTGAAGTAACAGATATATGACGGTATGACGAAACTTCCTTGGGATTTTTGTGAGGTTTTATGAAAGGTAGGATAATTGCGTGAGTCCAATCTTTTGGAATTTGACTTGAAGACCAACAGTCATTAAAGGATTTCAGAAGGAGATTTAATGCTTTGATGGGAAAATGGTTTATTGATTGCAGAGAAATTTTATCATGCCCTGGACTGCTGTTCTTTTGATGAGATATGGCTATTTTTAATTCTTTTAAAGAAAAGGTTTATTATTATCCTGGCTTTTATCCGAAATAGAAATATTTGGAATACTATCATTATTTTTTTTGCGTAATATCGTAAAAAAACAGATTGCTTGGAATTGTTCGTTTGTTAATATGGTTACGTTATTTTCAATAATATTAAATGATGAATAGTTAGGATTTGTTCTATTTTTGATTATTCGTATTATTTTAAAAAGAACTTTAGAAGAAGATATTTTTTCGCATTTCGTGTGCCAAAAATTTCTTTACAGGCTTTGATTGTTCGCTTAAGTTTTGCGCTTACTTCTTTATATTTTATCCAGTCTTCTTTAAAGTTTTTCCTTGCTTTACTAAGGAGTTTTCTTTTTTTTTTTGCTCTTAAATGCCCGCATGCTGCTGTCCACCATGGAGCTCTTGAGCTTATCTGTTGTTGTTTTTTTCTGATTCTTGAGATAAGATTTGAACTTTTTTAGTTTTTTTTTTTAATATCTATATTTATGTTTTCATTTAAATTTTGTTGAATAATATTGATAAATTTGTTCCAATTTGTTTTTGTTTAAAATTATTAGTTACTGAGCTGTTTGTTCTTTTGTAATTAATAATTATAGGGAAGTGGTCACTTCCAAAATTATCGGTATTTGTGGACCAGGATAAATCATAATTTAAATCTATAGATGCTAAAGAAAAATCTATAGAAGTAAAAATTCCCGATGAATGGAGATAAGTTGGACTTTTATCTCGTTTAATAATATTAAGTCATTTTCCATGATCCAGTCAAAAATCTTTTTTCCAGAAGCACTGGAATTTTTTTATCCCCATATTTCATGAGATGCTTTGAAATCTCCCAATATCAAACTGTGATTATCAATATATGATGCTATTTTAGATAAATTGATGTCTTTAAAGTTACCCGGTGGGATGTATATGTTAAAAATTGTGATAGGAACTAAATCTATCTGAACTCTGACTATTAAAATTTCTAAGTCTTCACTAATTTCTGAGAATATTTTTATTGCGCTAATATCTTTTTATTTAGAACTATCATTAACCCTCCTCCTCTTTTGATTTTCCTATCAATTCTGAATATATCCTTATTGGAAATTGTGAGAATATCATTTGGATGTAACCTAGTTTCTTGAATTATTAAAATACTTGCTTTTTGAAAAATTGGCGCGAAAAGAATATCTGGCCTCTTGTTTTTTAATTCCACGTGCATTTCATTGGATTATATCCATGATTTAAAACGAAAAAAAAAAAGGTGCGATACTACGAATTAGTTTAAATATTCAGAAAAGAAAGTAGATTAATATTGAGTTTTTAGCGAGAAAATATAAGAAAATTTGATTATTTATTTAAGTTTCTTTATTTTTTTTCTACTACACTATCTAATATATTTCCTCTCTGTTCGGATATTTTCTTGAATCTTTTTGCTTTTTCATTCTATTTTCTATTTATTAGACAATCATCATCTTTTGGGATTGTTATATTGGATGCAACTTTTTTTAAGGTAGATTCCATGGTATTCATTAGGGAAGAAAAGCTCAAATTAATTTGTGCTACCACGGTATTCAGTTCTGTCGTGAAGCGTTGTACTATTTGTTCTAATTTCTTTTCAAATATGTAATTGTTTCTTCAAATTACAACTCTAATTTCGCAAACTTTTTTTCAAGATTTTCTATCTTCTCTGTTTGATCATTATAGGTTTTGGCCGAGTATGATGTTTTTTTTTTCTCCCTTTGGAATTTCTCAACTGCTTAGTTTCTCGAGATTTGATGCTGTACTTTAATTTTTAAGATTTCAACTTCCTCTTGATATCTTTTGCAATTTTTATCGTTAGCTTCATGTTCCTCTCCACAAGAGCTACATTTTTTTTATTTCTTTGCAATCGTTTTCAGAGTGGTTTAGTGAGCAAATTCGGCAATTTATTGAACATCTACAAAATTTTTGAATGTATCCAAATTTCCAACAGTTTGTGAATTGCCTAGGTTCTTCATAGTAGAGAGTAGTTTTAATCATTTCAAATCCAGTTGGAACTCTTTCTGGAATATTGCATCTAATTTGGGTAACTTTAACTGTTTTGATTGGTTTAAATCCAGATTCTGTTTTTTTGGTAAAGCGTTGGATATCAAAAATTGTGTAATTGTAACTTTCTAATTCCGATTTTATGTCTCGAGTTATTGGCGGTCTCGCAATTATTTTAATTATGATCTCACCGTTTCTTGTTTTGCTTATACTCAGAATACTTTTTTTAATTGTGAACGCTTTCATTATACTTTCTTTTAGTTTAATTGGATTGCCATTCTGAAAGTTATTTTCTGATTTTAAGAAAATTGTAATATTTGGACTCGTATTTAAATTTTGTCTTTCCGCAAACTTGGTCAATAATTCTATATCTGTTAAATTACACCTATATTTATTGAATGAAAAATTAGAGTTTGTATTTTCTACCTCCATATTATTATCTGGGTGAGGGTAGTCACCCATTTTGTCTTCCCTACTCCAACACTTCAAGTTGTATAAGTACACTATCATGTGTAAATACTTAAATTAAAAGCTCTTATCCGAAGATAGAATAAAAGTTATAAATGAACTAAATTTCAATACAAAATAAAAATTCAAAACAATCTCACCCGCTCGAATCCATTTGAAAAGTCAAAATTATTCAATATTATTAGCACACTCTCACTCAACAACCTACGACTCCTTAGCTTAACACCTTACGAAACTGTTTTGGATCTGATGTTGCTGAGTAGTCATGGTCACGAAAAGGTAGCTTGTGTTCTCGAGTTATTGGCTCTATTCCTGGTGATACAAAAGAGACGACGTATATTAAGGCTGACACTCATTGATTCTATCGTGACTCAGCCTGGTAGCGAACTCGTGGCTGACGTTGTCGAAACCCTAGTGCCACTGAAACCCCCCCATGTGGAGGGGTCGATGCACGTTAAATTTGCCGTGGCTCTCCTTTATTAAGTGTAGAAGTTCGGAGAGGTGGTGCCAGCTCTAGTGTCGTCCTCGTCACTTGACTGCAGTTCACAATGAACGCATTCGTCTTAAGGCTGTTTTCGGTTAATGTTAAAGATTAGGACCCGAATTTGGAACATTTTTGCAGATATAAAAGAAATGAAAAATTAATATGTGTGTGTGAGAGAGATATTCTGGCTTCACTATCCTTCAGAGAGCAGCATTTTTTATTATACTTCACATTTTTAATTGAGTTGATTCATTTTTTTCTGGTGTAAAATGTGTTTCGCATTTTTTATCCTATACCGTAATATTAAATGAGCTTTGCCTTCACGTATTAAAACAAAAAAGAAAGTATTCACGGAATATTTTGAAATTTTTACAAACACTGTATTGTGTTAACAGAGGTACGAGTTATAATATTGCAAATTTGCATGGAAGTGGGTCATTTTTTCTGTCTGAAGATGTGTTTCGCGTTTCGTTAGAGCTCTCGTACTTTTACCGAAGACAGACTTAAATAACCCTCGTGTTGTCTCAAAGAGTGATGAAAATGAAAATTAAATCAAGTCGCGTGTGTGGTTCTAAGTCCTAACGTTGACGGGGTGTGGAAGTTTCGGGAGTAGGGTGCCAGTTCAGGTGTCTTAAAACATCGCACTTTAAAGTTACATGAGGTCTAATAAAAAAAATTTCGAAGCCTTTTCGATCTATTTGATCAATCCAATACGTTAATTTATTCCCAAAATTTCATTTGATTTGCTAGGTATTAAACAAAACGTCTAATAAAAGCTTCTAACAGCTCAAAACATTTTTGTTTGGCTTTGTAAGTAAACTATACCATATACATTAGATAGTCCAGCAAATAATTTTATCAGCTTAAATTTGTTATTTTTTTAGACAACTAACAGAAAAAAATCTCCAGAATCAATATTTTAGTCAGATTTGTTCGAGCAAGGTTCTATTAAAAGTTCACCTCACAATACAGCATTCTCTCCTATCTCTACACTATCTGCACTCGGTGCACACTTGTTTGTTTACTGGTGACTCAGCGATTCATTTAGATTGCACAAATAAAATTCTGGAAATATCCTCGAGGAAAAGTTAAAAAGATAGGATGAGAGATAGCGAGAGTTAAGTGTGTATTTAAATAAGATTTTTTTGAAAATTCTTTCGCGTCCTGAAACGTTGTACGTTTTTTTCACCTGGACTTTCATTTCATCAGTTGGTTAATTTAGAGTGAACATTTTTTGGAATAAAGTCCATCTCAGTTTTTCGCTAATTGGTTGTTATTCTCCTTTTAGAATAAACAAAAAAAAAATTTTTTTTAAGAAACTCTTCCCTTAGTAATTTAAGTTAGTTGTGTCTTGTATGTTAAACGAAGGGTCCCAAGCCGTATGAAAAAATCCCAGTCACGCAAATTAATGTTTTCCAGAATTATTACTAATCTGTACAGAGCACTAATCGTACTCACCACTCAAATTTCAATATTAAAGGGATAAAAGTCCGTTTTTTTTTTATTGAGAACATTTTACAACCCCGTGCACCACAAAGTGTCACACGGGGCTTACATAAGTAAGCGTGAAGAAGAAGGATTACAACACAAAAACATCCATGGGATTAGAACCCAGACCCTACGGCACGCAGTCAACGTCATTAACCTCTATACCGGATGGGCGACAAGAATAAAAGTTTCACAGAAATTTTTTTCATATAGGTGGAAAATCAAAGCTCAATAAACACTTTTTCTCGATACCAAATTCACAAATGTGTATATACATCAACAAATTATAATTGATTATTCAAATCGCAACGGTGTCCGCAGTAGCCATGGTCACGACATCGTGGCCAGCGTTGTCGAGTTATGCGGTTTGAGTCCGGATGTCATTGAAGACCCACCGTGTCCGAGGCACTGATGCACGTTAAATTTATCGAGCTCAAAGTCCTCGCGTTGTTGTTAATTTTGGAGAGTGGAATATCAGCTCAGAAGTCATCATCCTTGTCCACGGTTTATAATTACGAGTTCCGTTGCCAATAGCCCTTCCGTTGCTTTAGACTCAGAATGAGAATTATGCTACTCGAGGCTATGGCGACAGACCTCCTAATTTTGAAACTTGGCCAAGCAACATCTGAGATGACACAACTATCTCTAACTTCCTCCTCAACACATTTAACGTGCTCACTCTCCACGGCGGGTGTTCAGCGGTACCCACGACCCGCTGCCTTAGCGTTAATAAACACTCACCTTTTCGGAATAACATGAAGAGTATCGGCAATAGCCCTAATTCTCCCACCGGGCCTTAATATCCATCCGCTCTTCTGTAGGGTGGATCTTTAATAATACTTGAACCATATAGAAATAAATTTCGTGTACGAATTCTTAAGGTATCTGACTACGTTTGGAACCGTGATTTTGTAAAAGCATATAAATGGATAATATTTACTTGATATTTAAATGTCACTTAGATTAGAAAACGTATATAAAATTGTATTAAGAATAGTATTACAATAAAAAGTATTAAGTACACAATATTTTGACAAAAACGAACATAGAATGACCCATTTTTCATGCTATTCTCCTTTTGTGAAAAATGCTTCTATTATAATAATATTTTGCTTGTATACAGCTCAGACCTCTGTACAATTTCAGAACTCTGTATATCTTTTTTGTTGTCAAAATGTCCTTAAAACAATTTTATACATGCATTCCAATCTAAGTGACTGTAAATTTCATGAAAATTATCCACTTATCTGCACCCAAAATAACGATTCCGAACGTAGTTGGATATCTTAAAGTAGAACACTTGGATACTGAGGTCACATGAAACAGCTTGTATTTGTCTGCTTCTGAATCTCTCTTAATTTAAACTTTTAGATAAATTTAAATGGAAATAATCAAAGTGAATTCGGACTTCTAATTAGGATGGCGATCTGAGATCAGTTTATCGAAGAATCGATTTCTCGGACCAAAAAATCGATTTTTTATACTGATATGTAGCACTGAATCGATTCAGTGAATCGATAGTTCATCTAGAAAATCGACATTCGATTTTTTTTCTGTTTTAGTAAAAACCATAAAATTATTTACAGTAAGTAGAATGTGTGTGTAGTATCTTTAAAACTATTTATTTTTATCATTGAGAACTACAGACTATATTACCTATTTTCTTAACTTTTTGATGTAACATACATTTAGAAAATAAATATCTTCTTTTTATACCTGATACTTTGATATGGTAATAAAACATTTTAATTGTCGAATTCTCTGAACTAAAAAATTCCCTGATTTTTTCTTATAAGAGATCGTTTATTATGGTATCTTTTTTTTTTCATAAAATGGATTTATATTTACATTGTAAATGAAGACTTGATGAAAAAATGGATTTCTTAAAATCGATCTTTTAGACTTGATTTTTGTGTGTAGAATCCTATTCATCGTTTGATTTGAATCGATTTAAAAATCAATCTTTTCGGAAAGAATCGCCATCCCTACTTCTAATATTCACTTTCATCAATAAAGACTAGCATTCCTATTGGTCTTGTTTCTAATGCCACCTGTCTGACGGTGTCAGATCGAGGCCCCACGATAGATTGTACGTCATTAGCCGGGCTTTGAGCACCATGCAGGTGACTGTACGATTGGGCTCTTTTTCACCACAATTTTGAGGGTACCCTTAGGTGGTCGGGGGACTCCCACCTCTCTTCTTCTTTCTCCAACCTCGCGAGGGACTTTTGCAGCTTGACCAGCAATTTTGATTACCCTCATGCCTCAAGGCACTCTTCATTTTCAAACATCTATGCCTTCTCCACAATTCGAACCCAGGCCGTACGGCACAACAGTCAGCGTCGCGCTAGCCACTATACGAGGAATGACGATTCTTTAAAAAGAAAAGATCGATTTTTAAATCGATTTGAATCATAACCACTGATGAATCGATTCACAAAAATAGAGATCTAAAGAACGATTTCTACAGAAATCGATCTTTTTATCAGTCTGCATTTACAATGTAAATATAAATCATTTTATGAAAAACAAGAAAGATACCATATTATATATATATAAATGACCTCCTATCAGTAAAATCAGAATTTTTAGTTCTAAATTTTGACAATTACAATTATTTTTATTACCATATTAAAGTATAAGGTATAAAAGAAGACATTTATTTTTAAATGTATTGTTACATTAAAAGTTTAGAAATAGATAAAATAGTTTGTAATGATAAAGATAAATAGTTTTAAGTATATATATATACTACACACATTCTACTTAGTTGTAAATAATTTATGGTGTTTACGAAAACAGAAAAAAATCGAATGTTGATTTTCTAGGATGAAATATCGATTAAGTGCTACATATAGATTTTACAAAATCGATTTTTTGGCCCGAGAAATCGATTTTTCGATAAATCAATATCATATTGCCATCCCTACTCTAACCGGATTGCCGGCTACTAGCATTCTTTAAAGTATTCGAGGCACCATTTCCTATTCGTAATTTTTTGAATTTTTATTTATTTATTTTTTTTTAAGGTATCTGACTACGTTCGAAACCGTGATTTTGCAAAGCGTATAAATGGATAATATCTATGTTATTTTAGTGTCACTTAGATTAGAAAATGTATATAAAATTGTTTTTAAGAATAGTATTACAATAAAATTATATAAAGTACAATATTTTGGCAAAAAAGAAACATAGAATGACCCCATTTTTAAAATATTCTCTTTTTTTTTTGTGGAAAAAACGTTTCTATTCTAATAATATTTTGCCTGTATATAACAAGACCTCTGTACAGAGGCTCAATGATTTTTGATATATAACTGAGAGTAAGGTTTATCCATATCTCACGACAACAGAAGGAGAAATTTTAATAAAAAAACACCGATAATTATTTCAAATGGTTGTAAGTCTGAAAACAATGTGAATTTTTCAAAAATCATAGTTGAACCTCTGTACAGAGGTCTGAGCTATATACAGGCAAAATATTATTAGAATAGAAGCATTTTTAACAAAAGGAGAACCTTTTGACAAAAGATTATTCTTAGTTAATTTTATGCCCAAATCTTGTATTTAAATAATTTTTTTTTTTTGTCAAAATGTACTTAAAACAATTTTATACATGTATTCTAATCCAAGTAACACTAAATATCATGAAAATTATCCACTAATGCGCATTTTAAAAATCACGGTTCTGAACGTAGTCGGTTACCTTAAACTTTTAATGCCTATATCTATATATACAGAGTGTTTTTTTTTCCAGGTATAGAAGTTTAAGTTTGCATTACTTTCCAAGATGGCGACCGATTTAACAGCTGTCAAGTGATTTATTCTCAGTTTGGATTGGCAATTCATCATGAATAGACTCACGCCTGAACAACGCTTTCAAATTGTCCAATTTTATTTCGAAAATAATGGTCGCGCGATTTTCATAAGCGAATTTTGTTTAGCGATGAAGCGCACTTCTGGTTGAATGACTACGTCAACAAACAAAACTGCCGCATTTGGAGTGAAGCTAAGCCACAAGTGTATGCTGAAACACCGTTACATCCAGAAAACCTGACTGTTTGGTGCGCTTTATGGGCTGGTGGAATAGTTCTTCAAAAACGATGAAGGCCACAACGTTACAGTCAATGGTGATCGGTATAGAGCCATGATTACTAACTTTTTCATTCCTGAATTGAACAATCATGATGTCCAGGAGCTGTGGTTCCAACAAGACGGCGCAACATGTCACACAGCTCGTGCCTGTCGATTTATTGAAAGACACGTTTGGTGACCGCCCTAATTTCACGTTTTGGACCTGTAAATTGGCCTCCAAGATCTTGTGATTTAACACCGCTAGACTATTTTCTGTGGGCTATGTAAAATCATTGGTCTATGCGGATAAGCCACAAACGCTTGACCATTTGGAGACCCAACATTCGCCGCCGTGTTATTGCCGATATACGGCCACAAAATGTTGGAAAAGGTTATCGAAAATTGGACGTCAGATTGGACTACATCGGCCAGCCATTAACGATTATGCCAGAAATCATGTTTAAAATGTAATGCCACAAGATTATCTTTCGAATAAAAAAAAATTCATGTCAATCAAATAATACATCGTTGTTTTATTGCAATTTAAAAGTTCTTTTCTAAAAAAACACCCTTTATAAGAGAAAAGCGACTCACACTAACTAATCACGATATCTCCGTAACTATTAAATCTACAGACTTGGGGGTTGGTAGGTAGGTTCCCTTCATGGAGTAGACGTCGGCTAAAGAACGTATTTTTGCAAAGTTCGAACCCCAAGGGGCGTTACAGGGTTTAAGGGGCGTTATAGATGATTATTTCCATTACTTAACTATTAGATGTACAGTAGTGAAACTTGGTACACAGATTTCTTTCATAAAGTAGAGATTCCCTACATAATGATTTTTACGAAAATCGACCTCCCAGGGGCGTTATACATAATTATTTCCATTTTTAAACTATTCGACGTACAGTCTTGAAATTTGGTTCGTGGTTTCCTTTCATAGAGTACAGAATGAGTTTTGTGAAAATCGACTCCCAAGTGGCGTTGTAGAGAACTAGTGGCGTTATAGGCAGTTAACTCCTTTTTTAACTATTAGACGTAAAATCTCGAAATTTAGTACGCTGATTCCATTCATTAAGTAGACATCCGCTATAAGATGGGTTTTGCGAAAATAGTTTCCTAAGTGGCGTTGCGGGGGCTTAAAGGGCGTTATACATAATTATTTCCGTTTTTAAACTATTAGACGTACAGTCTTGAAATTTGATATAAGCGGATTCCTTTCATAGAGTACAGATCCCCTACAGAATGGGTTTTGTGAAAATCGACCCCAAGTGGCGTTATGGAGAATTAAGTGGCGTTATAGGCAATTAACTCCTTTTTTAAACTATTAGATGTAAAATCTCGAATTTTAGTACGCCGATTCCATTCATTAAGTAGAGATCTGTCGTAAGATGGGTTTTGGGAATATCGTTTCTTAAGTGGAGTTGCAGGGGCTTAAGGGGCGTTATTAATAATTATTTCCATTTTTAAACTATTAGACGCACAGTCTTAAAATTTGGTAAGCGAATTCCTTTCATGGTGTAGAGATCCACTACAAAATAGTTTTGGGGAAAATAGATCCCCAAGGGTCACTGAGGGGGATTAAGGGGCGTAATAGATAAATATTTCCGCTTTTCAACTAATAGAAACACCTGCTTGAAAATTAGAAGGTATGTTCCGTTCATGGAATAAAGTTCCTTTTACAAAGATTTTTGTTAAAACGGACCCCCAAATGAGTGGGGTTGTGAGGAATTAAGGCGTGTTATAGAAAAATTCCTGTTTTTGAATTTAACTCATTTACTTGAAATTTGTTGAGCACTTTTCATTAGTTGAATAGAGTTCCACTAAGAATGGATTTTAC